>OY757316.1:24153817-24627957 GCA_963583905.1 Stenurella melanura
TTGCATTGAAGCCAAATTGCACGTTAAAACTATTGTATTTACGCATCTAAAATAGATCCCATTACTGATACTGAACTATTAATAAATGTAATTCAAGAACGACCTGCTATATATGGGATATGAGAAACAATAATTATGGTGACAGAAATAAAAGAAAAGAACTGGGAAGATAGTTAATTACTATACTGTTTTATTATATTGTTTCTCATTCGGGTATTCTTCTTTATTAAATCATTTTCCAAAATATACAGTCATTCGAAAAATGATGTTTTCGACATTCTAATGAAATTGAAAAATATCATTAAATATAGTATTAAATAACTTTTTGTTTCGAGTTCTTTAACAATAGGATGTTCCCCGATGCGCCTATGATTTCTTTTTTTTATTTTAAATGGACAGTGTATAATAAACCTAACAAAATTAATTCTTTCTTTGTCAGACAAATTCATTTTTGTCCCTGTATTATCAGCACTACTGAAAACAGTGACAACGTTGCCTTCCTACGACAAGTGGTTAACCGCTTAGCACCGCTTAGTGTGTTTTGCAACAGGCGGCTGCCGATTCGGCGGCCGAATCGGCGAAAACCGCCTAGTGTGTTTTAGGTCTTAGTCTTCTGCCGAAACAGAAGTCATTTGAGCACAAGAAAGTCTATATAAGAGAACACTTTTTCTCAGCGAGCAAGTAGTGATCGATCCTTCAAGTAGTAATGTTCCAGCCTTCAGCAACTAATAGTCTTCTGCCGAGACAGAAGTCATTTGAGCACAGAAGCCAACGCCAATGCTGATGAGGTTATCCCTTCCTCTTGTGTTGTAACCAGACAGTGTGTTTTAATTGAGTTTTATTGTGTTGAGTGTCAAGTGGCAATGCATACCCGGAGTGGCAAGGCAGTAGGCACTGGGGTCGAGAGCGACGTCTCCACGTCGGCCCCCCCTCACTGCACGACGCCCCTCACAGCATCTGACCACGAAGTGCTCCGCCAACACGACGCCCTGACAAGGGGTACGGGGGTCACGCCCGACGTCTCTACGACGGTGGCCCCACACTGCACGACAAGCAACACAGCAACCCGGCTCGGCGAGGTAAGCATGTCCTCTGATTTCTCCACAGGCATAAGTGCTACGCATGGCGTCGCGACGACGGCGCCCCACTACTGTGCGTCGCCGGGCTCCGCGCCTAGGCATAGCGAGGCAGGACTCGCCACCAACATAGGACACGACACTGGGGTCACGCATGACGTCATCACGACGGTGCCCCCTCGCTGCATGGCACGCAGCGCAGCCACCTGGCATGGAACCCAGGCAACAAATATGGAATGGAGTGGCAACGATTCTCAGGCGATGCCCCATTACTGCATGGAGCGCAACGCAGCATCGTGGCACGGAAACTCGGCGATGGAACAGAGATTGGGTGGTGATGATGATATGGTGATGCCCCCTCGCTGTATGGTGGACCCAACAGCATCCCGGGCCAACGACGATTCCTCGACGCTGGGAGATCGCCGCTTCGCTGGATTCGCTTCCACACATGGGGAAGCCTCCCACTCTGGCTCAGGGCTGCCCAGCGGTCAGTACACCATTGCTGCCACACCCGACTGGCCCCAACTCTTCAGCGACGCCTCGCTGACACCTCGCCGCCAGCTGGCCACCCCTCACTGCATGGTACCACCAACAGCAACCAGCCCAAGTCCAAGCACGCCGCCCAACGCACAGTACTTCGTCACGCCTACCTCGTCGGCCGGCGCCTACCACGTCACCCCGCCGTACCAGACGGCAAGACCTAGTGCTACGCCCCAAAGGCAAATAGTGCTCCAAAACCAACCGACTGGAACGATCCCAGTCCCCTCTGCCGCCATAACGGACCAACCCCAACCGAGCTTGGGACTACCCAGCTATGAACAATTAGCGCAACTCCTGGCTCTGACCACTTCAAACCTAGCCTCCATTACCCGGCAGCAAGAAAATTGCCGGCCACCCATTACTGCACGTAACGAATCACAGCCGTACGCCACAGAAAAGGCTAACTTACGTGGACATGGCGACCAACAGCGTGAGGCCAGATCTTTCCGGAGGGAAGAGGATCCACGACGACCCGACTATACAGATTCTGGGGAAATGGACCCCCAGTGGCGCCCAACACAAAACCTAGCAGAGAGCATGACAAGACTAATGGAGGGAAGCGTTCAAGCCGCAATACACGCAATACAAGGTCATCACAGGATGCCCACAAGAAGAACGAGAGCGCTGCCCACTTACTCAGGCCTGGAATGGGAGGATCCAGTTAACTTCCTGGATGAGTTCGAGGAGGCGATGCTCCATGAAGACATCCACGGCAGGGATAAAGTGAGAGTAGCTGTTGAACAGCTCGAGGGTCAAGCCAGACGCACCCTGGAGATGTGGAAGTCCCACAACATTACATACGAGTTCTTAAAGGAAAAGCTCCTGCGGCAGTTCAACGACACTGCCACCCTGGGGAAGCTACGCTCCAGGTTACACGGGGAGAGGCAAAAAGACGACGAACCCGCCGCCGTTTTTATACAACGCAAAATTGGACTCTGGCTGAGAGTAGAACGGTATACGCCGGAAGAAGAGATGGTTATGGAGGTGCGCGAGCTCCTGCGACCGGAACTAAGATTCGCAACTAGAAATGTCCCAGTGACCACGATGGAAAGCTTGAGCCGAGTGGCTGAAAACGCCGAGGGTGACTACAGGGAATTTCAGAGGCAACTCCGACCGCTGCCGAGGCCAGCCACCATCCCGCCTGCGAGTAATAATACCAATAGTCTACCAAAGTGCCGCAAGTGCCCGGGATTTCACTATCACCGAGACTGCCCCACCAACCAAACTCAGTCAGAGCCCCAGCAAGGCAACCCCAATTTCCGCGGACACGACTCCAACCAGCGAGCCAACCCCAATTTCCGTGGACACGACTCCAACCAACAGGGAAACCCTAACTTCCGCCAACAAAATGTCCAGACAGGGGGTAACAACTTCCGAGGGCATGGCACCAACTTAAACAACCCTAGCCAACAAGCAGGTCCAACCAATAACTCAGGCCCAGGACAGACATCCACGGCACCACCACAAAGAAGTCAGTCGAACACTAGGCCACAACCCCGCAATGCACCGCCATCGGGAAACTCCCAATGGGTCGGGCAGAACTAGGGCGCCCGGCCCCACCGCTGGAAATTAACAGCCTAGAATTACGAGCCAAGACAGAGGACGCAGTGCTGCAACTACAAGCCCAGCAACAAGCCACAACCTTGGTGTCTCCACCACCGACCACGAAGAATGAGATTGACGAAGCTACAGCCACGCAGGAGCAGGACACGTATCAACCACGCCCGTTGACACCACGGCAACAAAGCAACAGAGCCGCCGCCTTTGCTTTCCTTTGCCCGGGCCGCCTGGACAGGCGGTCACCAGTCAACACCGTGACGCAAGATGCTACCTCCCTCGGCTCAGACCAGTCAACCACGCTCATTCCTCAGCCTCAGCCAGGTGAACAGGAACCCAAGGAAGTGGCGAGTATGGACGCCTTCCCGGACCAGCAGGACGCTGGACCTTCCTGGAAGGATAAAAGGTCAGTATTGCCAACCACTGCCCCACTAATAGCCTCTGTATTCTTCGACAAGGTATTCCCGCCAACTCATACCCGAGATGTCAGCACGAAGCCATCTCCCCCGAGGTCACCTCCACTCGGCCTGCCAGGCCCCGAGCCGCCTCCCAGGGTTCAGTCCAGCCAGACTGACCTGCTCAGACAACCTCTGCAACAAATCACGGATACCGAAGATGACGATCCCGAAGATGACGATACCGAAGATGACGATCCCGGAGATGACGATATCGAAGATGACGATACCGACGATGACGACAGCAACGACGAGGATGACGATCCCGAGGATCCAGGACATCCAGCCCCACCAAGGCTCGCAGCTCCTACTGTCACAGGACCAGTAGCGCCCGCTGCCCCAGAGCCAGCAGCACCCGCTGCCCAACAGCCAACCACGCCTACTGTCACAGGACCAGTAGCGCCCGTTGCCCAGAAGCCAGTCACGCCTACTATCACAGGATCAGTAGTGCCCGCTGCCCAACAGCCAACCACGCCTACTGTCACAGGACCAGTAGCGCCCGTTGCCCAGAAGCCAGTCACGCCTACTATCACAGGATCAGTAGTGCCCGCTGCCCAACAGCCAACCACGCCTACTGTCACAGGACCAGTAGCGCCCGTTGCCCAGAAGCCAGTCACGCCTACTATCACAGGATCAGTAGTGCCCGCTGCCCCAAAGCCAGATGCCAACGCACAAGTCTACATCCGTGGATCTGGTACCTACTTCCGTGGACATGGCGACTATCTACGTGGACATAGCACCACAGCCGCCGCTAAACCAAAATTTCCAGCCCGCCGACTGCCTCCAGTCGTGCCTGGCCCATCCACCTCAGCCAAGAGGAAACAAACAAACAAGAATGAGAAGTCCCCGGCGCTGTCAGCCGCACCGCCGCCGCCAGCAGACCCTGGGCCTTCTACGTCAAGACAAGAGCAGCCGCTCGACACGACGCCCATACTGTTCCCGATGCCGTTCTGGGCGAAGGCCGTGACCACGCCTGGCCACGACCGACAGCAGCCATCCGCCAGCCAGATGCCTGTCCCAGTCCGGACACGAGTATTCGTCAACTCGAACGCCAGCCCGAGCTCAGCCGGCTCCGGCGCATCGCTCCAGGATCCCGCTACCTTAGCACGTAGCACAGCAGGACCTAGCAGCCCCCACGAGGCGCTCCAGTATCTCACTGCCTTAGCCCGCAGTACAGCAGGACGTTGCAGCCTCAATAAATCGCTCCAGTCTCCCGTTGCCTTAGCAAGCAACACAGCAGGACGTTGCAGCCTCACAGGTTCGCTCCAGAATCCCGTTGCCTTAGCGAGCAACACAGCAGGACTTAGCAGCCCCCAATTCACAACAGGATCAGGCAGCCCCGGGCGTCGCGGAGACGACGTCCAGAAAAACGAAACGTGCGATAATATACCATTGTAAATAATTCAACGCCACAGGGCGAAAACTTTGTTCAAACTAGAATACATTTATGATTTGTCACATAAAATACTTTAATTTTAAATATCTTGTTTTACCTAAAATATCTTAATGGACCTATTATTAGTTACTTATATAAAATATCTTACCACACTTAATCTTAGTCTATATATGTTAAAATATCTTAGTTGTTGAAATATCTTAACACTTACTCTTAGTTTATAGTTTTGAAAATATTGTATCCACTCACTCTTACATTATATAATTGAAATTATTGAACTGAAACATAACCTGTATGCCTTTATTAATGTTCAATAAAGTCACAAAAAAGGGGGGTGGTGTCATCGGCGTCGGCGGCGCGAACAAGTTATGACTTGTCTAGCGCGCTGTGCTCATGTTTTAGTCTTCTGCCGAAACAGAAGTCATTTGAGCACAAGAAAGTCTATATAAGAGAACACTTTTTCTCAGCGAGCAAGTAGTGATCGATCCTTCAAGTAGTAATGTTCCAGCCTTCAGCAACTAATAGTCTTCTGCCGAGACAGAAGTCATTTGAGCACAGAAGCCAACGCCAATGCTGATGAGGTTATCCCTTCCTCTTGTGTTGTAACCAGACAGTGTGTTTTAATTGAGTTTTATTGTGTTGAGTGTCAAGTGGCAATGCATACCCGGAGTGGCAAGGCAGTAGGCACTGGGGTCGAGAGCGACGTCTCCACGTCGGCCCCCCCTCACTGCACGACGCCCCTCACAGCATCTGACCACGAAGTGCTCCGCCAACACGACGCCCTGACAAGGGGTACGGGGGTCACGCCCGACGTCTCTACGACGGTGGCCCCACACTGCACGACAAGCAACACAGCAACCCGGCTCGGCGAGGTAAGCATGTCCTCTGATTTCTCCACAGGCATAAGTGCTACGCATGGCGTCGCGACGACGGCGCCCCACTACTGTGCGTCGCCGGGCTCCGCGCCTAGGCATAGCGAGGCAGGACTCGCCACCAACATAGGACACGACACTGGGGTCACGCATGACGTCATCACGACGGTGCCCCCTCGCTGCATGGCACGCAGCGCAGCCACCTGGCATGGAACCCAGGCAACAAATATGGAATGGAGTGGCAACGATTCTCAGGCGATGCCCCATTACTGCATGGAGCGCAACGCAGCATCGTGGCACGGAAACTCGGCGATGGAACAGAGATTGGGTGGTGATGATGATATGGTGATGCCCCCTCGCTGTATGGTGGACCCAACAGCATCCCGGGCCAACGACGATTCCTCGACGCTGGGAGATCGCCGCTTCGCTGGATTCGCTTCCACACATGGGGAAGCCTCCCACTCTGGCTCAGGGCTGCCCAGCGGTCAGTACACCATTGCTGCCACACCCGACTGGCCCCAACTCTTCAGCGACGCCTCGCTGACACCTCGCCGCCAGCTGGCCACCCCTCACTGCATGGTACCACCAACAGCAACCAGCCCAAGTCCAAGCACGCCGCCCAACGCACAGTACTTCGTCACGCCTACCTCGTCGGCCGGCGCCTACCACGTCACCCCGCCGTACCAGACGGCAAGACCTAGTGCTACGCCCCAAAGGCAAATAGTGCTCCAAAACCAACCGACTGGAACGATCCCAGTCCCCTCTGCCGCCATAACGGACCAACCCCAACCGAGCTTGGGACTACCCAGCTATGAACAATTAGCGCAACTCCTGGCTCTGACCACTTCAAACCTAGCCTCCATTACCCGGCAGCAAGAAAATTGCCGGCCACCCATTACTGCACGTAACGAATCACAGCCGTACGCCACAGAAAAGGCTAACTTACGTGGACAGTATATAATTATTTTCTTGGTTGTTCCAGCAAAAAGCGATCCAATTTCCATGTGGTAGTCGGCCGTCTCATGGTTGTCTCTGGTTTTGTTATATTTTTTAAAATTAAGATAAGTTCATTGCTCTCATAGTACTAGAAATAATCCTAAACAAGCTAACCATTATACTCTTCGCCGAGTTACTGTACTTTTATATAATCGGTTGTCCATTCTATAGAATACCCTTCGCAATCTTTTTGTCAATAATATTAGTTTTAGACATTCTTTTGCAACAAAATATAAAAAGTTGGATCAAAAGAAATTAAATTATTAATAACTTTTTTATTTATTGATCAATTTTGTTCAACAATAACACCCTATTGTTCCTCTAGCTAACACTAACTCACTGTTCAAATTTCAATACAATCGGACTTTTCATTCACAAGTTATCATGTTCACAAGGAACGTGACGAACGGACGTACAGTCGGACAGACAGACAAACAGACGTACAGACAGACAGTCAGACAGCGGACGGACATTTTGAAAGTTGTTGAGAATCCGATCAGCAACACAGTGATATGAACATGTTTCACTATAAAAAATTATCAACTTATAAAAGATGACAACCATAAACTACACAATCATTAAGAAACTTCAGCCTAAAACCATCAACCGAAAAACCCATCACAACAGACAGCTCACGCCGTGAAAAAGCACATAAATTAACCTACGATAAGCGCCAAAGAGCCGGACAGTGAAATCACTCATATACAGGGTGAACCTAAAGAAACGCACAAAATTCATATCTTTGGTATGTGCCATTTGTCAAAAAAATCCTCGAACAGGTCGATTTTAGTTTTGTAAATGCTACATTTTGTCACTATACCAAAATTTATGACGTCATTGGTTTTTGAGTATTTTGTTTAATGGAAACAGATATTTTTGTTTACTGTTTTTGGTGGTATATTCCTTTAGCTTTCTGGTGATATAAAAAAAATGATATTACCTGACCAATTCTTTTGGAAAAATGATATTTTATGTAAAAATAGCATACCTCTCGCATATTCACGAGTAATATTCCACTTTCTTATGGACTGATAAATGTTGTTACCTACATTTTTGTTTTAACTAGCATGAAAACATTTGGCATACAAACAAAACAAAGAAAATAATAAAAAAACAATCACCTCAACAAAGAGATACAGGCCTTTTTGTGTAAAGTATCGATAACTTTTTTATTCCTGGCACGTGTGGAACCTCAGTTTTGTGACACTTCTGAGACAGTGTAAAACTAGTAAATGTAATGCCACGTTTAAGTGAAAGATAACGCGTAGAACTTTTGATGATGGTTGGATATCGTGATAGGCTGAGAACTCATCAGGAAGCATGTGATGTTTTTAATGCCAAGTATCCCGAAAAGCAAGTTTCTAGATCCATTGTAAGTAGATGGGTAGCTAGATATGATGAATCTGGCAGTGTAGCTGACGTCCTTCGATCTGGTCGCCCTAGCACAAGCAACGAAACCAAATTAAATATTCTTCTAGAAAGTGAGGAAAACCACCATCTTTCGACAAGGCAGCTGGCTTTAAATCATAACGTAAGTCAAACTTCTGTTGTACGTCTATCGAAAAAAGAAAAATACCATCCATACAAAATGCAATTAATCCACGAATTGAATGAGGACGATCCAGATCGGCGCTTACAGTTTTGTGAACAGTGGATGACCTTGTGCTCTGAAAACCCAAATTTTTTAAAGAACATTGTTTTTTCTAATGAAGGTACATTTTCTTTAAAGGGGACTGTACATCGGCATAACTGTTGGTATTGGTCAGGCGAAAATTCTCATTGGACTCAAGAGGCCCATACACAGCGACGAGGCAAAGTAAACTTTTGGGCAAGTATTATTGGTGATCGTTTATTGGGACCTTTTTTTTTAAGAAAATCTTACGGCCGCAAGATATTTACAGTTTTCGCGAGTTGAGTTAGTGTCAGCCTTAGTAGTTATGTTTCCGAATAATGAAGATGAATATATTCCTGCTGAAAACGTCTGGTTTCAGCAAGACGGGGCCCCACCTCATTTCTGGATAGCAGTGCGTCAGTTTCTAGATGACACTTTTACTGGAAGGTGGATAGGTCGTCGAGGTCCGATTGAGTGGCCCCCGCGTTCACTGGATTTAACCTCCTTAGACTTTTTTCTTTGGGGTTACGTCCAGATTGCGCCATTTACCTTACTCATAATAGTTGTTAAAATCTAAGTTTTTGTCTTGACAAGAGTATTTTTCATGTAATTAATTTTACTAAAAATAAGAGTCCTGCGTTAGTTGAAGCGGTGTAATATCTAAAATAAATCATTTCCAATTGAAACCATCGACACAAACTGAAATCTTTATTTTTGGGTATGTACAAATTGTGAGAATTGTGAGTCAGTATACTATTTGCATATGTTAAATATGTAAACACGAACAAAATGAAAATAACATACCACGTTTATGAATTATAATAATAGAGCAACGTTCACAATAAAGCTTTAGTTCGTTTAATCTTAATCTAAGAATTAATGAACGGTTCCTAAAGTGGGCTTTCTTATTTCTGATGAAATTATATTAAAGTAGAACGCAAATAATTTCTCAATTCTTATAAAATTAGACCAACAAAAAAATATCTCAATGCACGTTTTATATATATTTTTTCTGTACAGTTTCATCTGTCGAACGTCAGTCGCTTGTCCAGGCGTACTTCCCGATACTTTACGCAATCCACTTTGCAACGTTTAAATTTCGCTGATAGAAAAGATAATTGCTTAAAAAATTCAATCAAAGACAGGGAATAATCTGGTTCACCGATCAAAAGTTATTTGAAGCATGTCACCAATTGCTTACTCTACCCTCAATGTCATTAACAAAGGTCAATAGAAACACTGACAAAAAAAGTTAATGGGCGCCACTGTGTTTTTTAATCTCCGGTAGAACTATAGAAAAACCGGTTGAATATAAAATTATACTGACTTTAGGCAAAATTAAAACAATTAAAAGAACACAACTGTTAACTATAACAGTTACAAATTATTACGCTTTATTTTAAAACGTACCCAAATAAACACTTTGGACAGGTAAACCAAAAAAATATGTAACATACGTAATTATAAACGATTGAACAACGTTGACAATAAGTCATGAAATTAATAAAAATGGTTTAATATTTTTAAGCTTAGACAAATAAAATGCTCAGCCAGGTATACTTAAAGATAAGAATAAAGTTTGTACCATACATAAATATAAACAATGAAATAAACTTGATAGATATCCTCAAAAAGTCGAAGCAATCATTTAGCCAAAATTCACGAAATAAAGAAGTTTAGGAGTTCTGCGGGTTCGAGGAAACATATAGAGGGTGGGAAAGGACATTTTTAATTAAATAATTCTCGGGAAATATGCCATTTACAAAAAATAGTTAAAATAAAAGTTGTGTCTGACAAAATTATCTTTAACTTGGTGCTATTTTCGGAAATACGGCCATTTATCGATGGATGTTGAAAGGGGTGATTTTTTTTTAAGTTTCTCTACAAATTCGTGATGCCGAAGATTATATAATTTCATTCATGTTTATTATCTAAATACGAATATTAATAGAAAAATAATACAAAAAAATACATAAAATATAAATACATAAAAAAATTATACAGACAAAAAAAACTTTGTTTAAATTTCGGAACTGTCGTATTTATTATCGTCATAAGATTTAAGGTCTTTTAATGCACTTTCATCATCAAAGTTTGCTCGAACAAAGCCTACGTCATCTACTGCTGCAGTTTTAGCTTCTCAATTGCCACATTCAGAGTCTTCGGATATTTCACACATTACAGAACATTTTAAACCTGCTCTCATGCATTTGCACTATAACGTGGAGCAGTATCCACATGCCATTAAATCTAAAATGTCTTCTGGTGCTGCATCTAAAGTGGTTTCTACTGGTTGCAGAATATCTCCTCTTGTTTCCCATCCCCACTCTTCAGGAATCTTTTCATTGACAAGCCATTTTTGCACCTGATAATATGTTCTGTATGAGTGTTGCTGCAGCAGCAACCGTTGTAAGCGATGATTTCAAGCGAGCAGTTTTACTTCCCTCGCATACCGAAGGGAAGTATTGTATTCGAGAAAAAATCACCCTCCGAGATTTTTTCGGATTCTGACGTTTCAGAACACGTAGATTACGAAAATATAGGTTTTTCAATTCCGTCAGTCTGTCTGTCTGTCTGTCTGTCTGTCTGTTGGTGCATTTACTAAAAAACTACTTGACGGAGAGCAGTCAAATTTGGCAGGTAGTTGACGATACTGTCAGCGCAGAAATGGTAGAAATTTCACTGGAAAATATACAGGGTGGACCGTCTAAACGGAATAAATAGTGGAAAAAATTTTTTTTCCCTCAAATTTAAAATTTCTACGTTTCATGACGCGCTAATCCTATTTCGGGAAAAAAAAATTTGAAAATTTTTTTCACCAACATTTTTTAAAAAATTTTTACCAAGATAAAAAAAAAATTTTTTTGTTCAAATTTAAAATTTCCACGTTTCATGGCACGCTAAACCTATTTCTGAAAAAAAGAAATTTTTGAAAAATTTTTTACCAAGATGGAAAAATTTTTTTTTGCTCAAATTTAAAATTTCTACGTTTCATGGCATTCTAAAACTATTTAAAAAAAATTAAATTTTTTTTACCAACATTTTTGAAAAAAAATTTTCTACTAAAATGATAATTTTTTTTTCTTCAAATTTGAAATTTCCACGTTTCATGCCATTCTAAGCCTGATTCAGAAAAAAAAAATTGAAAATTTTTTGAATTTTTTTTTTACCAACATTTTTGAATTTTTTTTTACCACTAAAATAGATGCATTTTTTTTTATTCAAATTTAAAATTTCCACGTTTCATAGCGTTCTAAATCTATTTAAAAGAAAAATTAGAAATTTTGTTTACTATTTTTTTAAAATTTTACCACTAAGATAGAATTTTTTTTCTTTGTTCAGATTTAAACTATCCACGTTTCCATGGCATTCTAAAACTATTCAAACAAATTTAAAAATGTTTTTGAAAATATTTATAAAAAATTTGAAAACATTTTTAATCTATTTATCACTACTATAGAATAGACGAAAAATTTGGTTTGCTAAAATTTAAAATTTCCACGTTTTATGACATTCCAAACCAATTTCGGAAAAAGAAATTTTGCAACATTTTGTTACCAGTTTGGAAAAAAAATTAACACTAGAATACATGGAAACTTTTTTTACTCAAATTTAAAAGTTTCACGTTTCATGACATTCTAAACCTATCTACCTAAGAAATTTTGCAACATTTTGTTACCAGTTTGGAAAAAAAATTAACACTAGAATACATGGAAACTTTTTTTACTCAAATTTAAAAGTTTCACGTTTCATGACATTCTAAACCTATTTAAAAAAAATATGTAATTTTTAAATCTTAAACTTCTTTTACCACTATTATAGAATAGACGGAAACTTTCCTTTTTGCTCAAATTTAAAATTTCTACGTTTGACATTTTAAACCTATTTCAGAAGAAAAAATTTAAAAATTATTTTTAAACATTTTTGAAAAATTAAAATAAAAATGAAATTTTTTAACCACCACTATACTTCCACTCCATTACGCGAATGTTGGATTGATGTGACGGATGGCAATAATATCTGACATATACACATATTATACTTTTATTGAAAAATATACAGGGTGGTGATCCCAAGAAATAATTCAGTCATGGTGGACATTTGTAAAGGTATTTGCGCAAGCCTGCCATATATGGCACCTGTTATTTAGTATTGAGCTTTTGCTGTTGGATGAGCAATCTGTATATTTTTTTGACCAAAACTTATCAAGTTTTCTTTGTAATAATAGCAATAACTATACTCCGATTATTATTCTCAATGTCATTTCGCAATTACTAATTTTTTAGAGTGACCGCCATGCATAAATCACGAGGGAAGTTCTGTGTAAAGACCTTTACCGATTTTTTTTTTTGAAGCGATTCTTGAAATATAAAATCTAGTGTTATATTTTTGTACATCCACACAGACGCAAAAAAATTTCCCTCCTGCCTCTTTTACTTCAGTTAAAGAAGAGTTTTCATCATAAGAAGCAGTTATAGCATTTTGCTCTCGAAGAAAACGTTTTTTGTAAAGAGTTTTATTGTTCCTTTTTCCTTTATTGTACTGAGCGCTTGTTGTATCGCTACCGCTTATCACCGCTTAACCCGTTTCAACCTCAAATGAACTATTTTTTTTTGAAAATGCCACATTTCCCGAGAAAATAGAGAAAAATCGATTTTATTATTAAAATTACACCTTTTTATCCCCTATAGGTTTCCGCGGATCCATAACTGATCGTGAACTTTGGTCTATTTTAAACTTATAACCAAAGTAAAGTTTAAAGTCTTCACAAATTTTTCTCGAGTAACGGTCATTTCTTTCAATCTGTTCCCTTACTACGAGCGGGATCTTAAATAAATAATAGTTTGAAAAAATTAAAAAACACGCTTTAATAACAAACTGAACTAAAAAATAAAAAATAATTTTTAATTATTAAAATGTTGTTTAACAGCGATAGAAAGTCCATTCAGTCAACACAATTTAAAAAATTGTAATAAGTTTAAAATAAGAACAAAGTTATTAACAAAAAAATGCATTTCATTGAAAAAAAGGGTGGGCTGCTTATTACTATATTTTCTTCTAACTACTTTTACAAATAGCTACCAATGACATATTTATACCAGTTGATATCAAGCATCCCACGCTTTTTTTACAATGAAATATATATATTTTTTTTAATCACTTTATTCTTATTTTAAACTTATTAAAAATCTTCTAATTGTATTGAGTGAGTATACTTTCATCGCTGTTAAACACAATCTTAATTAATTAAAAATAATTTTTTACTTTTTAGTTTGGTTTGCTATTAAAGCGTGTTTTTTATTTTTTTTTTTAATTTTTTAGTTTTAAAACGAACTTAAATGTAATAGTAACCAGAAGATGGAACTTTTTGGTGCTTGATCCACCATCTTGACGCTACCATTTTGAATTGTTAAATTGAGACCAGATAATTCTCTAGGCAAAGGAAGATCAAATCCAATCTTTAAATATTGATGGATACTGTTTCAGTAGCTATTTCTGTAGGAAAAATTAAAAAAATGGACGTGTAGGTATTTATGTCAAAGAAAATCTACTATTTGAACCTAAATTACATCAATGATCTATCTATAGAAACAGATTTTGAATGTGCAGCTATAATAAAATGCATGGTAAATAAAAATGAATATCTTTTAATTTTGACATTGTATAGAAGTCCTGATGGTAATATTCCCATATTTTTTAGCAATTTAACTGTTGCACTAGATTTACTGCTGAAAAATCACAAACAACATAACATAATAATATGTGGTGATGTTAACATAAGTTTCCTATTACCCTCAAAATACCGCACTGATCTATTAGATAACTGGTTTAAAAATATCGTCAAAAAGATTACAAGAATTGTACATATTAACTTTAGATGGAAATGATGACATAAAATCACATTACAAAAAGTACAAATCTATTTATAGACAACTTTTTTAAAAAGCGAAAAAGATGCATAATAATAATCTACTTGATAACACAAAAAATAAATCGAAAATGGCGTGGAATATTATCAGGCCCAACAATAATGAAAATAAAAAAAATGGCCTTATTTTGTATATAAATATTGTTCAAACAAATAAAAAAAC
Source organism: Stenurella melanura (assembly GCA_963583905.1). Classification (NCBI taxonomy): domain Eukaryota; kingdom Metazoa; phylum Arthropoda; class Insecta; order Coleoptera; family Cerambycidae; genus Stenurella; species Stenurella melanura. The sequence continues at coordinate 24,168,414 of OY757316.1, forward strand.
TGTTGTTAGCAATCACCTAAATAGATATTTTAACGATATTCCTAAATCGTTACGTCCACACATCACACAAAGTACTGCCTTTGAAATTAGTATAGCCTTTGAAAGTAGTATAGAACAAAATCCTGTATCATTATTTTTCGAACCAGCAACAGAATTAGAAGTTTTATGTATTACCAAAATTTAAAAAAATTCTAGTTCCTCAGGTGAAGATAACATTAGCACAAATTTGTTAAAAGAATGTATCATGCCAATTCTGAAACCGCTGACAGAACTCTTAAATTGTTCTCTAAGCGAAGGAATTTTTCCGGATAAGTTAAAAGTTACCGAAATAGTACTACTATATAAAATTGTAAGTTAAAAGTGGAAAATTATAGACCAATACCTCTCAAGTCCATTTTCTAAAATCTTTGAAAAATATGTTGCAAAAAAAAATTTAAATTTCTTTAATAAGCACAGATTACTGAACAACAATCAACAATCTCTCTACCACAAGTGCCATTATAAAAAATTTAAACAATTTATATGAAAACCTAGATAGGTAACAAAAAAAGCATACGTATCTTTCTGGATCTAAGCAAGGCTTTCGATCTAGTTTACCATTCTAGACTTATTGAAAAAATGGAGAGGTATGGTATAAGAGGTCAACCCTCTTAACGGGTTCAAAAGTTACCTAACTGATAGGACTCATTATGTAAAAGTCAATAATGTTAAATCTGATAGTCTATCAATCTCAATTGGAGTACCCCAAGGATCAGTTTTGGGACACTTATTATATGTAATTTTCGTAAATGACATTCTAGCTGATGCGATATTATTTGCTGATGATTCATCTTTCCTTATATCTGATCAGAAAGTAAAACATACTGTAAGCAAAGCTAATGAACCACTTTTGCAAGCCCACCAATGGTTTACTGAAAACAAATTTTTTATGAATAATAATAAATCCTTATATTTAAGATTTAGCAGGTTGAAAATAATATATGACGAAAGTCTTTTAATAAAAACAAAAGATTAAACAAGAACAAACTGTTAAGTTTCTTGGTTTACTTATTTCTAACAACTGTTAATGGTCTTCACACATAGAAAGCATATGTAAAAGAATTGCTTCAGTATGTTACTGTATTAATCAGTTACGAGATAGGGTTGACCGGTCAGTGTTGGTTACGTACTATTATGCTCACTTTCACTCAGTGATTTCTTATGCCATTATTGCCTGGGGAGCTGCAAGTGATAGTAACACGATCTTTAAATTGCAAAAAAGGGCCGTTAGATTTATTGTTGGATTAAGGAAGAGAGACAGCTGCAGGGATTTGTTTAGAAAATTGGGAATATTAACACTACCATGGATTTTCTTGTTGAATTTATTAATATATGCGAAAACTGAGTTAAGTACAAATACAATTAATACTTACCATATGCATGATACTCGAAACAGCTCAACACTCGAGATACCACTGCATAAGTCATCAAAATTGAGACAAAGCCCAAAATACCTGGCCATAAAGCCTTACAACAATTTACCTCCTAAATATAAAAATCTTGATCTCAGGCGTTTTAAAGCAGAAATTAAGATACTTTTAACAAATAAGAGTTATTATTCTCTAAATGAGTATTATAGTGATGATAGTCTGTGATCTTGTTATTTCTAATTAATTAATGTTTGATCTTTTATGTAAGGTGTTCGTTTTAATTGTTTTGTATGTTTTATTCTTAATTGTACCCCCCATATTTTTATTTATAAGTAACATCTATTACTATCTATTTTATTTCTAATGCATTCTGATATTTGACTTATTCTATATCATGTAATGTGATCAAGTGGATGAATAAAATTATTATTATTATTATTCTAATCTGCAACCTCGATAACCCACAGATACCGATTTTCAGTCGAATCCGACGATAATTGATGAAACCTATCCGTCATGTCGACGCCGACATTTTGAATTTTGAAGTTTTGATGGCATATTTGTTTTCTACTTGCCAAACCCTTTCCATTGATACCCATATGAAGGGGGTTGTAAAGAAAATGATAATTCGTAATCTTGGGGCGGCGGCCATTTTGAACATATTATAATACTGAGTATGCTATATTGTATTGTCATCGGAGCTAAACAGAATTGCCAAGTTTCATGATGATACAACAATTAGAAGTTGGTGAAAATCACGTTGAAAGATTCCGTTACATTGATAGATACAGGTGTAGCTAATAAAAACGTGTTAAAAACATGAAGAAAAAGAAAAACTTTCATTTTTGAATGAATTATATTCTCTCGCGTGCTTGTTAATTTAATTCTACAACTGTTTCGCATATTGATCATTGTGCATTGAGGCAATTTAGTAAACAGATATTTTACGTAGACATGAGTTATGTTATAAACTTTGATAATTTTACAAGTTCGCCCATCCTAAACTAAGTTACGACCCTGATTAAGCGAACTACTAGAAGTAGACAGTTTGTTTCGGCGAATCATGCACCTCTTAATTTCCGTTCGGTTACACAGTTTTCTGGATACAGATCACGTGGGAGACATTGCAGTGACAAATCGTCTGGGACTCTGTTAGAGCAAACATGTCGTAAATTCTACATGTTAAAAAATTTCAGTGCGCTCGAAGGCCCCGCTGAAAATCGATGTTAACACTTCATGAAAACTGGATGCGATGGTGTTACAAATAGTCCCAAATGAATCAGGCGGATTTCGGAATTATTCCTGTGACAGCAGTTCGTTTATTTTTATGGAATTTTTATATGGGATAGACGAGTTTACACCTCTTCACTTACCTATCGGGATATAAAATAAAAATGGACGAAGTTAATTTTCCTTCTCGTTACGTAACAGATGGATATTAACGTGCTTTATGCTCGCCTGGATTATTGGAGAGATAATGAGCAAAGTTTTCAGAAAAAATAAGTAACTTTGTTGCTAAATGAAACTTTTACTTTGTTAGCTCATAATTAAAGTAGAAAACATTTTTTATTAAAATATACAGGGTGTTAAAATATTAGTTCAGTTAATTGAAAAGCTGGCAGGTCATGGATATATCAATAATAATAATAGTTTATTGGTGTTACTATACACGTAGTATTTACACAGGTCAAGACATGGAATACAGAAACTTTAAAATGCTATTAAAGGTAATAATTACAAGGCAGTGTAAGAATTTTAAGTTGAGAATGCGTTTTTGCAATCATCCCCATAGTTCAGACCAGCAATCACCATAACTGATTTTATTTGCAATGAAAAAACAGTACTGGTAGATGGAGCATGACCTCAGGCCAGAATTGCGTAAGGAATGGTGGTATGTATTAATCCATGGTAAGCAGTTACGAGAGATTTTTGTGAAACTTTGTAAGACAGACTCTTTAGTACGTATACACATACAATATGGGGCCGACTATAGACCCTTGTGGTACACCATATTTTACAGGTAACAAGGCCGAGCTTATGCTTTGTTGGTAACGAATTGCTGAGGTAGGAGGCGATTGGACATTGACCCAAGCAGAATATTAAAGGTTTTTATACAGGATGTTCCGAATAATTACCAACCAATACTAAAGTGTTACAGAAGGCACCTACAGAATCAATTTTGGTTTACAAAACAATAACCTAAAATGAGCACTTTAGCAGTAATTGTCCAATTTTTCAGTAGTTGCTCGAAATATTGACCGTTTACTTTTATACATAGATTGTATCGTCATGCGTCAGTTCAATGGATTCACGGACTGTTTGCAATATTCTTAGCATACGTGCATATGTGCACAAGCGGCCATGACAAATGAAGATTGGATGGAGATTAAGATCAGAAGACCGCACGGTAATACTACACAACATCCTCTTTTAGTCCACCTAGTTATAGAAGTTGACACATGTTGGCCATCCCAAACACGTCAAATCAACATTAAAAAAAAGCACCACCGAGATCATTCACAAATAAACGAACTTGCTATCACTGTAAGAGTTAAGACACATAAAATGTCAATTTGCAAAGTTTTAAAGCTTTAAAAAATCGTGAGAGGTGAAGGAACTCACGTAAATCAAGCACCCGGAATAGTGAGAGGCGAGGGGACTCACGTTAATAAAGCACCCCGATCAGTGAGAGGCAAGGGGACTCACGTTAATCAAGCACGCCAAAGAGAACAGAAGCCTTCTACGTCCAGGTCGTTGTTCCTGGGTATCAGAATGTAGGCATATATGTAACTGCAATAAGGAAAACCTCGACTTTAGATAACTTTAAGGTTATGGGGTTTTTGTGCTATAGGTTTTAAGGTTATGAGGTTGGAACGAGTTTCCGATTTTAAACGCGTGTAAGTCTCTTTTTTACTGCGCACTGGGGTTATGCAGATGAAGCATTATGGAGTTAGGGGTTTTGAAGTTATGAAGTTTTTGAGTAATGGGTTTTAAAATGAAAGAGTTATAGCAATATGAAGCGATGTAATTTATTTAGGTTGTCGGGTTAATATTGTCGAGTCTTACTGTTATTTTCCTAGTTTCTGAGGTTATGAGAAAAACCAGGAATTTTCGTAGCCATTGGATGAGCCAGCCAGCCAGTAGCTGTCCATTTTTTCAGAATTTGATTTGATTGGGTGTATTCGCATTTTGATTAATTTTATATACGCTATATTTGCTTATAGCATGGCGCTGCGCCGGTTTGTTACGGCATACCGGCCACGACAGTGAAAAAATTGAAAGCGCTGGAATATCTTATGAGTATCATTTCGAATTAAGGCAGGTACACCTCCCTCACAGATCTTTAGGTACATTTTAACTGCAAAACCCCATTAACGGACCACAAGAGATTTTACAAAAATTGTACTCTTCCAAACAAGGCGATAGTCCGTTAACGTGCTACATGACCCAAATCAGTCAGCATGATGCTCCCTTTCGAATAAAACGTACCTTGTTGTACCCGGCGTCGTCCATTTTTCGGTAACCCCTCTAGCTAAACTTTCCTCTACTATAACGCCTTTGCTTCTAACTTTGGTATTTTGCTAAAACTTTCTACTTTACATCTGCCTTTTTGCCATTCCCCTCTTATTTCTCTCTGTTTATTTTCGTTTCCTCTCTTTGTCGTTCTAAATTTTCTTCCTAAACGACAATTTCAAAAAATGAAATCAATTATTTGGCCATAGTCTTAGAAATTGATAAATTCTGGTGGCCGAGAGACCGCCATTACGCTGGTCGTTTCGAACGGTTTTTTTCGAAGTGTTTCTTCCTGTACTAGCCACCACAGTTTTTCGCTGTACGATAACTTTTACCAGTATTTAAGTTTTAATTATTTTGAGGTTTTACCGACCGTTTTAATGTTACTATAATTTTTAATACGTCTGCGGCGAAAGGTGTTATAACTTTTAATGTTTTTATTTATACTTTCTAAGCTGATCTGGGTCTATCGACTCCAGCCATTGCACTACCACGACTCTGAACGCAGCGGATGTCTGCCTGGCTCCGGGTCAGATACCGGAAAGGCGACCATATACAGTTTCTTATGAATTGCACTGGCCATACGTTACTTTGATAGTTTTTTCCTGGATTTGTATTCGCGGCAACAAAGTAAACCTTAATTAGAAAAAAATTTATTGTAAGAGAGCGAAGAAAGCCAGCAGCCCAGTAATTAATAAATAGACAATCTTCTTGTTAAAGTCCAAGTTATACCCTGGGGATATCCCTCAACGATTTTTTCATGAAAGATCTTGTGTGCTGTGAACTCCTTAATGAAGCTAAGCCTGCCTAGAACTCCCTATTATCCCGCCAGTTGCACGCCCTGAGAATTTATTGTCTCGTTAAAATTCTTATGCCTCGTTTTTTAGTTTAAACTATGGCTTTAGCACTTATGTGTCAATTTGAGTAGGCGGCATGCCGGTGAAGCTGTTTTCACGAAAGGGGTGAAAGAGCGAACGTAGAGAATATTGCGTCTACGATCCAGCTGGAAATAGCATTTATTGCTTTTGTTTTTCTGGGAACAACATACACACACTGACAAATTTAAAGAAACGGACATAAATTGCTATTCTTCCTATATAATTTTTTTCTCCCAACAAATTTGAAGTTCTAGACAGCCATAAATTTCTTACTACATTTTTATCAAGTTAGTCAATGTCAAACTTGACGTCAACGTGTAAAAAATCAGTTAGTTAATGCATTGCATTAGATATTCTAAAATAATTTCGACGTATAAAAATGGTGAAAAAAATAATATTGAGAATCACAGACCATACCGATTTATCAACAATTTCTCAAAAGTTTTCGAAATTCTATTATATGAACCAACATTTTCTTATGCAAAGAATCGCATTGCAGAATACCAGAACGGTTTCTTCAAGATACGTCAACGAATCTCTTTTATATAATTCAGTATATATCTAATGCTATCGATGCTAACTCACAGCTTGACGTAATTTACACAGTCTTTACTAAGCATTTGACAGACTAGATCGCAGAATTTCATGCTCTAAATTTCAAAAATTTGGCAGCTCAATAAATTTGTTAGGTATTATTTTTAGATCGTATCTTGAAAATTGACACTACCATGCACCATACTGAACACTGTAGACAACGATCTGCGGAATACAATCTAAAACCCCATTATAACATACAGACCATAGAGAGAATTCAGAGACGCTTTTTAAAAACTTTGGATCATAAGAAAGATGGTGTCTAGCTACTGGTTTTCCTCAGACTGTACTGTTAAATAGATTTTCACAGAACTATTTCACAGCAAATTTTATTTTGGAAAATAATACATAATATAAAAGATTGCGGCGCTACCTTAAGCTTACTAAACTTTAGGACACCTAGATCTGGTTCTAGACATAACTTATTATTCTATTTACCGACTCCTAGAAGTAACGTCCAGAAATTTTCGCCACTATACCAAATGTGTGAGAACTACAATCATCTACAAGACCAGTTTGATATATTCCACTGCAGTGTAGCTGCAATAAAAAGATTAACTGCATAATTTAAAATATCTGTTTTATCTTTGTTTTTATCTGTTTATTTTGTATTCTTTTGTTTCTATTCTGATACGTTATATACTTGTAAGTAATTATTATTTCCTACCCTGTTATTTGAATGCCTTATTCGGTTGTATTGTTAAATAAATGAATAAATAAATTATATAGAAGCACGTATTTTCTCTAATTCTTTCGTTGTATTTTCAGAAGTACCTACTTATTTATATTTGTTTTGTTTTTTACTGTCGTTGCCTTGATTGTGAAGCAGTCTATAATGGGTGATTTAGTACCGACTAATATCGCTAGGGCTTTAGGAATGGTCGAAAATGGTCGATCTAATACTTTACAGTGATGTTGTCGATATGTTTAGTAAATCAAAATCGACGATTCATCGTAATGTTGCACGTTAGAGACAAACTGGAGAGTCTGTGAAAAGGCAAGGGCAAGGCAGAAAATGGCTGTAGTCATAAGGGCTTATGGTGGCGATGTCAAAGTACCTTTCTTAAATCGGGTAATTCATATTGTCAAAATTAAGAATTAACGTCCCTCTGTCGCTCTGTAAAGCCCGCGAGCTAGAAAAAACACTTTTTACATTATTAGAATAATTCGAAAAGCAAGCCTTCGCTGCTGAAGAATATACACGAGCCACTCTCCCCTACCGATCGAATTTTCGGGAACGGCGAACAATCTGGAATGTCTAGAACGATTAGAACGCCTCGAGTTTTCGATTTTCGAACACTTCTAGATGCTTTAATTTATCTTATATAAACCGAGACGCGCTCAACGCAATCAGTCGAGTAAAGAGAGTCGAGTTGAGTAAGTTAATCGAATCGAGTGAGTCGAGCCAGTAAGTCAGTCAGTTCGGGATCCAGCCACGCGACAAACAACAACAAAAGGCAAATATCTACTCTAAAGTGTTACCAATCAACATAATTAATTACATCAAACCTATTTAGTGATAAACAAATGTACTGTTAGAACGTGAATAGTAATATATCGTTATTTTGACTCCAGAAAATTTGACTTTTAATCATTCGTGTAAAATCGATACAGGGTGTTACTTTTTCGCCGAGCCAAGTAAAATAAATTCGTTCAAAATTAAATTATGCAGTGTTCTTGTGCGCGAATTTGACTAAAACGAAAGTCACGTTCATGTTCAGCGACACGTTATTGTAGAAAATAATGCAAATGTTTAAAACAAGTTAACATCAACTACTCATTTTTCGCAAAAACACAATTTTTTTAAATTTTTCTTTTAAGATATTATTCGATTCGAAGTTAGTAGGAAGAGAAACAATACGTAGAGAATAATGACAATTAATTTTCGTTCCGTTTCTGCTGGTGTCAGCAATACAGGCAAGAGAGCAAGAAATGAGATTGTTTTTATTAATTCAAACTAGAGTTGCTCAAGGTAAACAATGAGCATGAATCTAGGTTGAATACTCTTCATACCTAGAGGATTGGAGAAAGACATTATTCAATATTAACTTAAGACAAAGCACCATAATGGACCTTAAGATTTACCATGTTAAGGTGGCCATTCCCTAGAAAGAGACACCCGATAGGGAAATCTTTATTATTCTTGCCCATAAGTTTTTTTATTAGTACGTATATTTAAAAAAAACTGTAAGGGTACCTAAGTAGAACCATAACAAGATTATTACTATGAATTTTCACTCAATAATTTTAGTGGTTTGTAAAATAGCTAGATTTAAATTTAAAAATTATGTTAACCTTCCTATTTTGTAGTTTTAAATCTAGCTATTTCGTAAACCACTGAAATTATTGAGTGAAAATTCATAGTAATAGTCTTGTTATAGCTCTACCTAGGTACTTTTATAGTTTTTATTAACTATGCGTACTAAGAAAAAAAAGTTATGGGCAGAAATAATAAATATTTCCCTATCGGATGTTTTTTCCAGGGAATGGCCACCTTAAATTAAATCATCCGACAAATACGATTCAGCTTTAGCGTAGTTAATTTGCGTGCGAACTTATTTAACAAAAAACTAAATGCAGGTATTTTTTAATTAATTAATTTAGTATTTTTTTGTTTATATTGTAGCTTTGCCACCAAAAGCACTACTTCTGTACACTGCCTAGCCTGCAATTTCTAAAAGCAATACAATTTTTGTTTCTATAAAAATTCGGTAGATAGCTGGTCAATAAGACACCGACAGTTTGTATATATTCTTTCTAAGTATATCCACATACATTTTGAAAGAAATGCAGAATTCTGTTCCCATCCTTAAGGCTGATTTATCATGTAGCCTCCAACTACCCAGACAAGTACTTTTCTTGTGTTACGTGCGAGTAGGGACGGTGAAGGAATTCCAAATTAACGTCGGTCGATTTAGAAGGTAATTTTTTACGTTTTCCTGAAATTTCATTTCGTGGTACGAGAAAAATTGTCACTGAGGTGGTTGTTAAATTACTCTGTCATAGATGCTGGGTTATTCATGGTGTTCCATTTATTTATTTTCAATTAGGGTGTAGCGTAATCGATTGCAAATTATCCATGTGTGGTGTTTATAATGTTTACATAGATTATACAGGGTGGGGCAATAGTGCGTCGGACCTCGATCTCTCGAGGTCTACGATAGCTAGAAATTTTTAATAAAACAATTGCAAGTAAACTAGATAAAAAGTCTATAACTGGAAATTATTTTCGAACATACAGGGCGAACCAAGACGAAATTACTGGACCAAGTGCCTTTTTTTTTAATTAAATGCTATGTATATCAGTACATTTTTTGAAGCCTCTTTCTAGGCTCTATTTATTCCTATATTAGCATTGAATATCTCCCAACAATTTGGATGTAATGAATTTTTTTGTTGAAATAATGCAATCTGCAGATGGATATTAAAAAATCACCACACTCACAATTATGAGTTTTCAGAACAACTTATTTGAATACCAGTTACGAGATATCTAATTAATGTTTTTGAATCATTCTCATTTCCTAAAACTGTACAGGGTGGCCATAAATTATTTTTCAATAAAGAACTTTTTAAATTGAATTTTCTCATTATTTTCAAATGGAACAATCTGTATGTTTTTCAACGATGTGATGTAGAAATGATAAACGAAAATTTTTTTATAAGTACTTCCTTATGGCTAATTGCAACCATTCTCGTTTCATAAATACATAAGTGTCAAATTTAAGAATAAACTTAAAAAAAGAGGTTCCCTCAAATAATTCATTAGAAAAATTTATAATAGGTGTTCAACGTGTAACCCATTTTGATTGACACACATCTTTATCCAATTTTGAAATGAGGCCATTTAGTGGGACAATTTCTTCCAATCCGTTGAAATGAGTAAATAGTATTTAACAGATCCTTTACTGTAATGTTTTTTTGTACATTTTTTTGCCGTTTTCGTTATTCGACAAGCAATAAAACCTCAGTTTGGTATAAATTGTCGTGTATCTATCACACTTATCGGTCGTTAGTTACAATTTGTATTGAATTTAAAATATTTGGCATTTTCCAATACGAATTTTTTTAAAGCGGAACTTGCAGACATGACTTTTGTGTTGGGCGAGTCAGACAGAAATTGTTTACTTGCCCATAGAATTTATCACCAACATTATCCTGAAAGAAGGATTCCTGATGTTAGCAGCTTCCAAAACCTTCTCGATAGATTTCTGGAAACTGGAAATGTCGAATATAAAAAAAGTGAAAGAATAAAACGGGTTGTGAACGAAGAAAATGAGTTTTCCGTGATGCTGGCAACGGTTGAGAATCCCCATGTTAGTCAAAGAAAAGTGAGCTCAATAGTAGGAATAAGTAGACGGTCTGTGAGTCGAATCTTAAAAACAAATAAGTTGCATGCATATCATATTCAAATGCACCAGGAATTATCTGATGACGATTTTCAAAAGCGCCTACAATTTTGTGATTTGGGCCAGAGGTAAAATGCAAGATGATGTCAACTTCTTCAATAATGTTTTATTCACTGATGAGGCAACTTTTCATAAAAATGGATTTGTTAATAGGCACAATTTCCATTATTATGCTTCGGAAAATCCTCATTTTTTTATGCAAGTCGATAACCAACACAGATGGTCTATAAACGTTTGAGGAGGAATTATTGGAGAACATGTAATAGGGCCACATTTTTTTGATGGTACATTGACTGGAGCTATTTATCTTCATCTTTTGGAAAATCATCTGCACATAGTTATTGGTAAATCTCCCTGAAATAGGATGTGGTTTCAGCAAGATGATGCTCCACCACATTATTTAAATGCAACTAGTTAGAGACCACTTAAATAATACCTACCCTCATCAATAGATTGGAAGAAATGTACCTACTAAATGGCCTGCTACATCCCTAGATCTTACAAAAATGGATTTTTTTTATGGGGATACGTGAAGGAAATTGTTTATTGAGACACACCAACAACAGTACAAAAGGAAAGAATAATAAATGCCTTTAGATCTATCACACCGGCAGTGGGAACCTCATTTCAAATGCGCATAGAGATGTATGTCAATCAAAATTTGTAACATGTGGAACATTTATTATAATTTTCTCTACTGAGTTATTTGAAGAAACCCCTTTTTTAAGTTTATTTTTGAATTTTGTAATTATTGCTCAATAAAACGAAACTAGTTGCAATTAGCCATAGGGAAATACTTATAAAAAATGTTCGTTATTCATTTCTACATCACACCGTTGAAAAATATACAGGGTGTGAAAAAATTGAGAAAATTCAATTTAAAACTTTCTTAATTGAAAAATAATTTTTGGTCACCCTGTACAGTTTTAGGAAATGAAAATGATTCGAAAACATTAAATGTCTCGTAACTGGTATTCATATAAGTTTTTCTTAAAACTCATAATTGTGATTGTGGTGATTTTTTTAATATCCATCTGCAGATTGCAATATTTCAACAAAAAAATACATTACGTCCAAGTGGTTGGGAGATATTCAATGCTAATATAGGAATGAATAGAGCCTAGAAAGAGGCTTACTGATGTACATAGCATTCCATTAAAAAAAAGGCACTTCGTCCTGTAATTTCGTGTTGGCTCGCCCCGAATGCTGGAAAATAATTTCCAGTTATAGACTTTTTTATATAGTTTACTTGCAATTTTTTCGAAAGTTTCTAGCATTCGTAGAACTCGAGATATCGAGGTAAGAAACACTATTGCCCCATCCAGTATAGCTTTCCAACCGCGAAAATTAGAAGCTGCATAGTCAAAATATCACACAACTTTTAATAGTATAGTGGGTAAAGTCATATAGCTCTTTTAAGTCGGTATTTGTAACGGGAATTAAATGCAATTTAATTTTAATTAGGCATTTTATATACCGGATGTAACACAAACATGGTGGGGGTGAAGCTTTTCCCTTCGTTTTCAAAAATAAGTGGTTAAAAGAACAACATGTGTACTTTATAAACTTTAATAATGCGGAATATTTTCCAAAAGCTATAATAAAATTAATGTATTCACCTGTTAATATCATATGCAGGAATTATAATAATATACAGAATAATATTGATATTTTGCATTGTAGATTTAAGGATCTGAAGAGTATATATGAACATAATTTGTAATAAGTACTTCTGTTATTGTAAAACTAAGGATTTTATTGTAGAATTAAATTTTATTATAGAATTAAGGATTTAAAGTGTACATATGGAAATAATGTTTAATACCTACTTCCGTTATAGCACAATCTTTATTGTCAGCATTCCGACTCTGTAATTGGAATATTCGTCCTGTTGAGTCGTGTAAATAAATAAATAAATTTCTTGGGGATTTAACCCATTAAAAGCGGATTGTACAATATACAGACTGTCTGTTTTACGAGGACCACACGAAATATCTCGCTTAATATCTATTGTAGAAGAATAAAGTTTTAGAAACAGTTATCCCATTTTTTGTGAGCTATATTTCAGTAAAAAGAAATTTGAAATCCATAGCCTACTTTATGAGATATATTACAAAAACCTGAAAAATAGGAAAACCACAAACGGTTATAGCATCCTTATTTGAGGAGATACGAAAAAAGTTAAAGGAATGAAAGTTGACGGCAAAGACAATAAGAATAATAACGTGTAACAAAAAAATCGAAAAATGCAGTTGGCTTTGACATACGCTATTGTGCAAAAATGAAAAATACATATCTCAAAGTAGGCCATGACGCCATTAATTTCGTTATTTTTTTCTCATTCCAACGATATAAAACATGTCACAGAAATTTTAACCGATAGTGTCAATATTTAATATTTTACGAATACCACAATTCATATAATTGAATCGTAACAATCAGCTGTGCCATAATAGTAAAAATTCACTTTATAATAATTATAATTCCGTAATTATTTATTACAATTTAATACAAACCAATAAATATCTCATAAATAAAAATACAAGTACAAAACGAACATCCAAAGAAAAAAACGAAAAACTATGTATAACAGTACTACCTACTACTATATTGAAAAGAAATTGTGTGTATTTATTTTTCTAACTACAAATGCTCAAATTGTGCACCATGCATTCTGACACATAAACGTACTCTACGAGACACGTCACGCATTACATTTTGGAGCATTTCAGGAGTAATTGCCTCACATGCGTTTCGAATTCTGGTTTTGATGTCCTCAATATTTTCAGGGGCCGTTTGTCTTTAATATAACCCCAGACGAAAAAATCCAAGGGAGTAATATCTGGTGATCGAGCTGGCCATAGAATGGGTCCATAGGTGCCTATCCAGCTATCTGGCATAACTTGATTTAAATAATTTGTACATATTACAGCAGTGTGAGGTGGAGCCCCATCTTGTTGAAAATATGAATAATTTAATCTTTCTGCCACTGTTAATTCATAAAGAAAATCTTGAAATTCGTTTTGCAGGAAATTAAGGTATCTACGAGCGGTTAATTTGCCATCATAAAAATAAGGTCCAATTACTTTAGTCCCTAAAAGACCCAACCAAACATTCGTAGAAAATCTTTCTTGGAAAGCAGTCTCTCTGCACCAATGTGTATTTTCTCGTGTCCACTTATAATGCATATTTCTATTGAAAAATCCATTATTAGAAAAATTTGATTCGTCCGACCAAAGAATTTTGCTACATATCAGCGCGCCATTCCTTTTCTTATTTAATAACCATCTACAAAATCTTACTCTCCTTGGCTTATCTCCCTCATTTAAATGTTGAACTTTCCTCATTTTGTAGCATCGAAATCCGTTTTTTTTTTCAATATTTTTCTTGCACTGTCTTTTTTTATGCGACAGTTTCTCTGAATTTGTCTCAAAGAGGTTTCCTCATGTTGGTTAACATAATTCATTACTCTATTCACTTTTCTTACATTATCCGCAACATGCGCTCGCCTTACTACTTTTTTTGAAAATGAACCGTGCGTTTTTAGATTTTGAACTAACTTCCTAAACATAGTTCGATTTGGCTGCGGAGCATCTGGAAATCTATCTCCGTAAACCGTGACTGCCATCTCAGCGTCAAAATTGCACTGACAATAAATGCTAATCATATCGAATTTGTTATTATTGGTGTACACCATAATTACTGATATAAAATTTGTCTTAGAACTCGACAACGCAACATACAACATACAATCTGTCAAATTTATTATTAACTGTATACATTGTTTTTCACTAATTATGGCACAGCTGATTGTTACAATTCAATTATATGAATTGTGGTATTCGTAAAATATTAAATATTGACACTATCGGTTAAAATTTCTGTGACATGTTTTATATCGTTGGAATGAGAAAAAAATAACGGAATTAATGGCGTCATGGCCTACTTTGAGATATGTATTTTTCATTTTTGCACAATAGCGTATGTCAAAGCCAACTGCATTTTTCGATTTTTTTGTTACACGTTATTATTCTTATTGTCTTTGCCGTCAACTTTCATTCCTTTAACTTTTTTCGTATCTCCTCAAATAAGGAAGCTATAACCGTTTGTGGTTTTCCTATTTTTCAGGTTTTTGTAATATATCTCATAAAGTAGGCTATGGATTTCAAATTTCTTTTTACTGAAATATAGCTCACAAAAAATGGGATAACTGTTTCTAAAACTTTATTCTTCTACAATAGATATTAAGCGTGATATTTGGTGTGGCCCTCGTAAAATAGACAGTCTGTATACATAGAACTCATCAGTATAGTGTAACTATAGAGACTCCCTCTATCACTTTTTTGGGGGTAATTGCCTAACAGTTGAAGGTATTGTTGGAGATGCTTTCCTAACCGTTGTTACGCGCATGACTCAATCCTCGAGAGTACTGAAATCAAAGACCGTGAGCAAAATGTCGTATCTGGCACTTAATCTTTGGTCGAGGATTAATAATAATCTATATCTCCTTCCAAACAAACGAGTGCATTTAAAATGATACCAACATTTGTTTTCGCCCTTTTATTTTATTCCATTAAATCATCACCCACTTTAGGAATTTATCAGCTCCCAGTTGACATGTTGTTTGTTTACAGGCGCGAAGTGGAAGCGCAAGTAGCTATAGAAGTCTAAGTCAGGTAATTGAAATTAGCTGGCGATTGCTAGTTTTAATGCCTCTAATAGTTTCTAGAAGGTTTTTAGTAGAGAGCATGGCTTACTAGATTTGATTGAATTTTGTTCCCACACCTACGACAAAGAATAGTAACATAATATACTATAGGAAAAATAGATGAAAGAAAACACGTATTACCAGCATGTTGTTCTTGTTAGAAATAGAAAGGTTATCACCACCTAGAATTTGAAAATGTCCGAGGTGGAACTGTAAAATAGAAATAAGAGACAGTATCAAAAAACAAGAACCCTCAAAACCAATACAAACAGAAAGGTGTTAAAAAAGTAATCTATGTTCCGAAAGTAGGCAACCGCTTTAATTAAACCATCTGTTCTGGTTATTTATCTCTCCCTAGGAAGACGGCTGCACGTCCCTTGTATATGTGATTACGTATGGACTGTAAGCTTCCTTCCTAGCGATCGACGAGTATACAAGGCAGATAGTTTAAGAAAAGCTACAAGAGTGTTATTACCATTATAGCAAGTTGAATACTGTACTTTATAACAATAAATATTAATATAATGGTTTGACAACATCCAAACTATTCAAACATGCCAAATCATCTTCCTCCTCTCAATAATAACGGACCATTCTATTTTATTTTGCGTGTTACATCGACTGGACAGGCTAGACATGAAGTCAAAGGTGATTGGTGTAAAAATAAATCACTAGAGAGTTATAATAAATCACCTTCATTGTTTATGGATACTATTACTGCTTTTTAACAATAGTGTCCAATTTTTTTTTACCAATTTAAACTGTTTATAGATACGTTATATTTCATTACACCTATGGCTAGATACCTCATTTGTGTATAAAATATAATAAAACAATTTATAAAAAATTGTAAATACAGAGAAACGATGTGAGCCAGGTAGTACGGCTGGGGACCTATGCGAAGCTTATCGAAATTTATAGTTACTATCAAACACTACTTGTAAATTAATGTTTCTTATCTCTGATTTTTTATCACAGGCATAAAGATAGAGGCTTAAAGCTTATAGTCAGGTGTCATAGGAGCGGTACAAAAATAATCTTTGAATTTATGTAGGAAAATTAAAACGAAAAACCTACTTAATGAATTTGTCAAAGTATAAAATTGTGGTGTACGTGAGATTTAGTAAAAATTCTTACAGATAAATAAGTTACGGGGTATCGACGGGTCGGGAGGCATGGAATGGTAATGGTAAGGATGTTGATAGGTTGCGTGTGTTTTTTGTGTATCTTGTCATGTCGGGCGTTAGTTAGTGCCACCGTCTTTCGTGGTAGACGGGTAGTCGTTGATGTGTGAGTCTATGTCTGTGGGTGGGATTCTGATGTGCTTTGATGTCTGTCAGGTCCGTCGTCAGGGCCAATACCTGTATTTTATTGGCGAAGAATTCTTGCGAGGTCTCGTCAATAAAATCACGAATCATCGGGAGATTCGTTGCCCGATGTATTTCAGCTATCGGCGTGTACCGGTGTAAGTAAGTAGTCCAATGAGTTTGTTTTGCACTATCCGCATCCTTTTACATTGTGTGACGGAGATGTTGTTCCACACAGGACATGCGTAGTTCAACAAGGGCCTAAACATAACCTTATATAACGTCAACTTATTTTCGGTGGACAACTTACTCCGCCGACTGATTGTCTGGGTCACATGAGGGGCGAAACTCAGCCGTTTGTCCAGGGTTACCCCCAAGATACTTTACCGACTTTTGCTACTCAGTTATCTGCCCGTCTATTTTAAGTTTATTGAAAGACTTGAAAGTTGTGAATTTTCTGTGAAAATTGATCGTCTGTGTCTTGGTATTGTTGAATTTAATTTTCCATTTCTAGAAGTATGTCTAGAGGATAATAGTATCCATAAACAAACAGCGTGATTTATAATAACACACAAGTGTTTTATTATAACTCACTGTGTGTAGCCAATCACCTCTAACTTCATGCCTAGCCTGTCCAATCGATGTAACGCGCAAAATAAAATTATTGAGGGGAGGTAGTTGATTTGACATGTTTGAATAGTTTGGACGTTGTTAAACCAAGTTAAGTACCTAATAATTGAGCCAAAATTGATGAATTCGGTTAGTGAAGATAATCTATTATGTTAATATTTATTTTTATAATCTTAGATAAAGTAAAGTATTCAACTTGCGACAGTGGTAATAATAACACACTTGATGATTTATAGCAAACCTCATCTGTGTGAGTTATTACCTACATTACCGCTCATTAAATAATATACTATTAATAGAACAGAGTAAGACAGCAATATTCATTACTTTTTATATGTTAAACAAATGTTCAAAATTTCTACCATGGACCTTAACACATAATCGACTCGCAAAAGAAAATTTCATTTAATTTGTAGAAACGCCCATTCATTATTACTAATCACATTGATCGTGCGGGAAATTTAGACCGAATGAGAGCTGTGACAAAAAGTAAGAGAGGCGGCCAATGTGATTAGTAATAATGAGCGGGTGTTCCGATTAATTAAAACAAATTTAATTCAGATATGTCAATTATGTTTTAGGGCCCATGGGTAGAAATTGCGACATTTTACATATTTTATGTCTCACAAACCAGCTACCTCATCTCTCGATGTATTTTTAACAAACACGGCTTACTTGTAAAATAATTGAAAAAAATCTGCTTTGAATAAATTAAAAAAATACATGTTTACCCATGCATACCTAGGTAGGCATGCACGGATAAACATCTGAGTAGCATATATTGGGAAATATTACATGCTAAATGTATTGGACCCCCATTTGACCACGAATATTTCTCCAAAAAGAAGGAGCCGAGAAAATGAAAAAATTATACATTCATTATGTGTCCATTGTAAATCACTCATTGAGATTTTAATAAATTAGGTTAAAACAATATCCATGACCATTATTTAACTTTTTATTTTACATGATTTCTTAAGATTGCTTAAGAAACAGATGAGGAAAATAGTTCAATAGTAATTGACACCAAGGATGAAAACCAAATACACTTTCGATTAAAAAAGTACAAAGTATTCAACCCAAAGATAAAATAATTCATAAATAATAAGTATCGAATAGAGAGGTAAGTAAATTTTGTATAAATACTTTTACTAATTTTTTCATTCTTGAGCTGAAATCCAAATACAACCTTCTTGGTAGATTTTGTGTTTATTGCATTTTAAATTATAAGAACAAAATTCAATAATACGATCTAGTAGGTCCAAAATCGTAGAAGGTATGCAAAATTTAGACTAGTAGGCACTTGTACTTAGAAGTTCCATGCCTGTTTTTTTTATAACTTTGTTATCTGCA
The DNA here is from genome assembly GCA_963583905.1 of Stenurella melanura. Taxonomy (NCBI): domain Eukaryota; kingdom Metazoa; phylum Arthropoda; class Insecta; order Coleoptera; family Cerambycidae; genus Stenurella; species Stenurella melanura. Next base: position 24,187,215 of record OY757316.1, read on the forward strand.
TCTTGTGCAACTCTTGATAAATGAATCTTAATCAGAATAGTTTATGATGGATTAACTCAGTTTAAACTTTATTTGGAAATGACGAAGAGTTACTACTGTAATGATCTTTTACTAAAGCTCATTATAAATTCAAATTCTATGAAAACAGTCAGCCATAAAAGTACAGCTCATCGATATAATATAATACATATAATAGAAATAAATTACTTAAAAGCTGACTGACTGTGTTTATATGATTTTCATTTATATTGATCTTTTATTGCTCTTTTTCATTTCCTAATAGACTATAACATAAAGACGCATGTTTCCGATATTACAGAAAAATTAGGTACAACATACACATATTACACATACTATGCGAAATAGGAAGCGCAGCGCTAGCGTTCACAAAATGCATAGAAATCGATATTTGCACTTTCAAATCTTGAAAATATAATACAAATATTGGAATTATTATGCGAGAAATATTTGTACACATGAATATTCCATTTCATTTTTATGTACCGAGATCGTTTTAAAGGAAAATCCAATTTGGAATTTCTATAAGTGTCTACAATAAGGAAGATTTAAAAATATATGTGTTTGTAATTATAGTCTAAGAGCTACTGAACTCGACAACATACCTATTTTTACAAGGCTGGAAATATGCTAAAATGTTAGTTTAGATCTCCCCAAAGAAGGAATGGAAGACATGCCTAAAGGACGTCGGTGGAGTGAGCGCCCAGAAATTTTTGAAAGTGGTTACAGTTTAAATTGATATTTATTTATTTGCCTCTACAAAGCTTGAACTTTCAGACGACGAGTAGAGTCGCGGTTAAAGAAATGCTTCGCATGCAGAATGTTCAGATTTCAAATCTTACATACTGGTAGAAATATTTTAAATTTCTTTCGTCGGCCCAAATCTCTTGTTCGAATATTATATTACTTGCATTTCACGAGGGGGGGGGGGGGGGGGTGTTAAAGAAATTGAACAATGCAGTTTTCGTTCTTAAGTTATTGTGTGTACAAAAACACGTGACAGACGGACAGGCAGGCGAACGGGCCGTTTGAAAGCCGTTCAGAATTCGATAACTAACACAGTGATACGAATTCTTTTTATCTACAATTGATATTTACTGTTATAGAAGTGTGCCGGTCAAATGCAATATGCTCTTGGTCTTCGTAGTTGCGAAGAGTATAATAAGTGAAAAGTTTGACCATTAGTTGGCCTTATCAAATCGGCAACTCCTTGAAAATTTTGTGGATTGTGCAAACGTTCAATAGCACAACCGTACCTGGAATAACAAAAAAATGTTCTCTAGTTTACAAAGAATTAACTTAAAATTTGCTGTTTTTTGTTATTTGATTATACCAAATGAAAATAAAAGAACATTATTTTTACTTTCCTCACTTACTGAAGGGAAGTAATCGTGAAAAAAAATTCACAGATTTCGCAATTCTTGCAACCTTCGGGACATTGGAAATAATGACACCATACATAAAACATATACAGCTACGATCCACTCTCGATTGCGACACCGCTGTATTACAACCTTAAATGAAAACTGGTAACTTGACCCCCTGTGATATACGCAACCCATGTTACATTTGCATATATCAGTCGTTGCATATACGACAGTCTCACTCGACCGCGACACCGCTGTCTTTTGACCCCATATACGAACATAAACATTTCCAATGTTAAAAACCACATTCCAAAATTTCTTGGAACATTCATGATTTAGACCGCGCAGATGATGAAAATCGAGATTTTTCAATTTCGTTTGTCTGTCTGTCTGTGGGTCTGTTGATGCTATACTTGTACCTGAACTTGAACAATTTGACGGAGAAAAATAATATTTGATAGTTGACGCTATTACCAATAAACGTATCCCATAAACTTTCCCAATACTTTATAAAAAAAAAAAAAATAATAAAAAAGCTAAAGACGGCAAATTTTGACTAACATTCACATCGATTGTGTTGATCGTTGCTAAGTTAATAGACTTTCCTAAATCAAGTTTATAAAGGAGTGGGGTTTAAAGGGAACGATCTGTGACGAAATCAAAAAATAAAACGTCTACAATAATCCATAAGTACGATATACAGGGTTGGGCAATAGTCCCGGAACGGCTCGATTACAGCCGAACGGGACCTCGTATCAACTTCGGGTTTTCGACACTGTATTCAGCGAAATTTTTAGAACATGTATTTCAGGACCGTGACGTCATTACGTTCGGAGTTGTGACATAAGTGTCAATTTTTTTAAATGAAACACCCGGTATATTTTTCCATATTTGTATACTTTAAGGAGTCCCGAATTCAACGATGTAACGTTTGTATGGATTCTGTTATGTAATGTGGTCTCAATAAGGGAAAATTAGAAATTACAATCGTAATTAACAGAGAACAGTGGATATCCAAACAGCTGTATCCAAAAAAGACACTCTTTTTTTACCATTTTTTTTACAAAACTAAGACCCACGTAAACAAGTTTTTTTGTAGTCGTTTAATAAAAACACAGGTCATAGTTAAATTGTTCTCATTATTTTACTAGTTTATCTAAGTAAGTCGTGGTATAAACGTCACTGTGACATTACTTTTGTGCTACTAATTTATGATTCTAAAAACGTGTCTTTAAAATGGCTCAACTGAACGACACTGAACGGATAACTTTACTCATGATGATTGGATTCGGAGAGAAGCATCGATCCCTTCAGGAAGCAAGTGACCTCTTCAACGATACCTTTCCTGAGCAAAACACGATTTCCAAGTCGACGGCATGTCGAATTTTGCATACGGGAAATGTCAAGAATTTACCAAAAACTGGCCGCCCAAAAACAGCGACAAACGACGACAGAGCTTTAGATGTACTGTTAGCGATTCAGGAGGAGCCTAAAACGTCAATTCCGAAACTTTCGTTAGAAACTGGTAACAGTGAAAGATCCATTTGAAGAATACTCAGGAGAAATAAAATACATCCCTAGAAAGTCAGCTTACTTCAGGAACTTGCGGAAGATGACCCTGATCGTCGAATGCAGTTTTGCCAACAAATTATGAATTTCTTAGACGAGACACCACAGTTTGTAGATGCTCCATTTTTGTAGAAAATGTTAAATCATAAGTATAATGTAGTACTTAATACATAGAACAACATTGTTTTCGTGTAAATTATGTTCTGACATGATTAAAATCAGAAATTAATGGAAACACACCTGTTTGAATTATAATATCAAATTATTTTTATATAGATACCCGACTCCCTCCTACCGAAAATATTTTAGGATATAACGGTTTACAGCAGGTATGTAAACCCTACCCACGACAGAGTCGAACTTAATATTATCAGTGTATCATGGAATATCGAATTTGTCAATGCTCCACAAATATATAAGATATTTAACGCCGCATTTATCTTGACACAACCGAAGAAAATAAGGTAGAAAAAAATAAATATACTGAATTACTTATTAAAAGAAAATAAAAAAACAATTGTGCTAATAGCAATTTTAAAAAATAATAATAAAAAAGAGAGTTATCTAGGATAAGTTATAATAAGTAGTATGACAATAAACAATTATTGGAAAAAAATACCGCATGTATACAAACTTGGAGAAAAGAAAAAATATATATAAGGCATTGTAAATTTACCTCAGAGTTAAGAAATGTGAGAATAAAATATTCAAAAAGATCCAGAAGTTATAAAAAAATAAATAGTCGGCCACACTGAGCTAATGGAGTGAGTGCGTTCCCTAGCCACAAGCGCCCCAAATTAAAAAAAAAATCTTGTCACAACAAAAGAAAATATTTTTTTAAAATTAATCACTGTACCAAATAACTATATTTATTTACCAAAGACAATATTTGTAAATTTCTCCTGTTATCGTGCACAAAAATTTTAAGTACGGCTCTGTGGGATATCACTCATGCTAACGAGACAGAGATTTATGGTCGCTTTTCAAGTGTATGTGTGTAGTCAACTATACAAGCAAATTTCATCATAAGCATTCTCGTAGAGACAAACTTGGCAAAGTTAATACCATTGTTTTGTTAAGTTTAAACGATGTAAGTGTAAGCAGCAGACCTACATTATGACTGAAGTTGCATGTTTGGATGCAAACCACCCATTGTACAGCTGTTACTGCAGGTATATCAGCTGCAAATACAGCTTGGTCTCAATTATCTTCGCTTACCTAAACAATATCGCGGTAATGGAAAGCTGGATAATACAGACAAGTATTATGCGGTTGTCAAACATCAAAACTTAGTCCAGTTGTCACTCGGGATAGCATTAAGGAAAAATCGTTGGTAAAACCAAATATGCACATATTGCAAGTTGTTTTATCCAATAAGAGCTATGCGTGCAACATTGACCAAGTTATATTATTTTTTAAAAGTCGTAGCAAACCAATTGGTTCAAAAGATTCAGTTATTTACAGCGAAAAAAATTATCCTGATTTTTTAAAACTAGATATCCTATGAAAAATGGGTTATAACTCAATTTATTAGAATCTCTAAAAATAAATAAATTTAAGTCATCTGATATTAATAATTAGTACAGCAATTAATAGCCGCAAAGAACCTTTTGCAGATATTGTAATACATAATACAGAATACCTAGTTACGAACCTAATAAAAAAATGGTTTTATTTACCATTTTAAGTAGGTACTAATATACGATTTAAATGTATTGACCCCTCACTTTAACCACGAATATTTGAGAAACGGAGGAGTGGAAAAAATTGAAAAAATTATATGTTCATTATGTGTCTATTTCTAATCATTCAATGAAATTTGAATAATATACATTGGACAGTTTTGAAGTTCAGCTAAGTTATATTGAAAAATGTCCTACATTTTAAGGAAATTTTGACCATATCAGTTTTAAATCCATTATATCTCGGCAAATATGCGTATTATATGAATAATATTTTAGATACCGATAAAGCACGGTCTTTTTTGTACGAGGATATTTCTTCATATTTCTTTATTCTAGAAAATTCTCAAAAACAGGCAATGAAGGCAAAATTTTGTAAAAACCTCGCAAAAATTAATAAAAGAATCGTCTCCGGGATTTAAGTAGGTAATAACCTGTAGAATGGGATGATGCATTCTTTGCACTTCCAAGTTCCGGGAAAATTTAAAAAAAATTGGAAAAACTTTTTGATTTTCGTTTATTTTGCTCTAGCGGCTAAAATAATGAAAATACAGAAAAAAGTTATTAACAAAATTATAGCTAGCCTCTTTCTCTACAAAAAAGGTCTTTACAAATTTTCGTCTTACTTAAGCCGTTTAGGAGATAAATCCAGTTTCCCACTTATAGTTTTGAGCCGCTCCGAAATGCGCGGAAAATGAGAATTCTCTGGGAGTTTCGTACGACCGGACACATCGATCGATAATTCTTACTATTCAGAGCCGCTTAAAAAATTAAAACAACACAAAATGTAGAGAAAAGTCTCAGCTTTAAGAGTAGGTATGCCTCGACAAGCTGCTAAAATTTGCAACAGGGGAGGTGAAAGGGAAACTCCAGTGGGCGGTCCTTTAAAACAATAAAATATTATTTTATGTATTTATAGTACTATGTAGTAGTAAATAGAAATGAATGACCGCGATTCCACTTACGTATAAGCTCGAAATTAGTTCATGATTGTATATAAATTCTACCTGCCAAAGCTCAAAGGTTATGCCGACACATCTATATTATTCCTTCAATAAATACAGTATTTATAATTTAAACGGCTAGGTATTAGGCTTCCTTAGAATTTTAATTTGTAATATGGAGTATACGAGTATATCTATATTTTAGCATAATGGAAAAGATATTCAATAATTAGCAATCTACATTAATTAATAATAATCGTCAATAAGGAAATAATAATATTAAATAAAAAGAATAAGAGTTGATGAGGTTCGATAAAAATTATAAACAAAAATTAGTGATATGCAATATTGCAGCTACGGACACACGTTTCAGAGTTATTGCTCCTCATCAGCGTATCATGGCATAAATAATATTGTTATATTGTTAAAAGCAAGACCAACAAAGATAGGGAAGCACAGTATATTGTAGGTACTCTATTTTGTACCTTCGTACCTCATGTGCCATATATGAAGAGCAATAACTCCGAAATACGTGTCCGTAGCTGCAGTCTTGTTTGTTATTATAGTACTAATTCTTGTTTATAACTAAATGGAAAACTTAACATTTTAATGTTGTTTAGTTTTCGTATGTGTAAAGCTTTAGCTGTCACATCATTCAACAAATCAAAATTTAAACTCTTGGATCCTCAGGGGATTCCTCAGGACTTCTTGAATTTTTATTTTGTAGTCTCCCTCAAATAATGGTAGTTTACCAATAAACAAAATTTAGCAACCATTGTTAAAATCAAAAATATACACCACGCAAGTTGTTTTATCCAATAAGTGTTATGCGTATAGTATTAGTTATTTATTGGTCTAATTTGTCTATAAGTACGCGATATTCTTAGAAACTGTTAAACGGAAAAAAAGTTTCAAATAAAAAAGGTGTTCTTTATTTCTTCTCAGCATAGACTTAAAGGGTTTTCCGTTCGTTAACTGATCCTTGCAAATACTCACATTTTATCGACATGGTTTTAGAAAAAAAATGTATTTTTTACAATTATTAAAATTTGACCTTCATATTACCACAGTTCATTAATAAATATGTAGTGATGACATAGTAAAATTGAGATCCATTAATGTTTTTGTTTTTTGAATTATGGCAAGTTAAACAAAAAATAATTTTAATTATTATTGTTATACATCCAATAGACGCCGAGAATAAGAGAAATGATTCGCAGAAAGTCAGTGATAAGTAATTATTTATAAGCATTAAACTATTCAACGTATCGTTATGAAATTCAGTAGTAGTCTATCGAGAGGTAAACCACCGTCGGCACTCGTTCTCCGAATTTTAGGCAGGCTGTCGGCAGCCATGGCAGTGGCGGTCATATAATTGAAAGCCCCGCAAGTGCGGCTGATTGGAGTTACGCAGGCGCCGCAGGCAAGGCAGTCTCGGCAGTTCGTGTAATTTCTACAAGTGGTTGACCTCTCAGGTACTGTTTTGATAGTATATAGTATAAAATAAGAACTTCTTTACAACCCTAACCTGAAATTTGCAGACGTAAATGTAGCAAGCAAATGCCAATTTTTCGAAGTCAGTAACAAGTAAATATATCGAGGCAGTCTCGGCAGTTCGTGTAATTTCTACAAGTGGTTGACCTCTCAGGTACTGTTTTGATAGTATATAGTATAAAATAAGAACTTCTTTACAACCCTAACCTGAAATTTGCAGACGTAAATGTAGCAAGCAAATGCCAATTTTTCGAAGTCAGTAACAAGTAAATATATCGAGAATAAATAAAGATTAAGGATAGAGGCAACCTTTTATTTGAAATTTTACTTTCTAGGAGTAGTAGTTCTCGATTTGACCAAGGAACTAGTGTTACATACTTAGCACATATCACATATTACCACATATTATATAAAATAACTTGCCTGGTGTACACTTAGTTTTACGAATTATTATTCATATTTTCTTAAAAAATATATGGATGGGGAGAACTTACAAATTTGCTTTTATAGTAGACAACAGTTTAATGATAGATGTTTTAAACTAAACCCCGCATCAAAATATCATTAATAACTTTAGACATAGTAGGTTATTTCTCAAAAATATGGATATCTCTGGTTTTACTGGTTAGATTTTAAAAATCCAAAGCATCAATTATTTGCATCAATGAAATTTAATAGTGCATTTTTTTTAAATACGAGTGTCAGAGCGATTCTAAAAATTTGCAAAATTTTGAAAGTAAAAAAGATGGCTAAAATTTGTATTCAAAAATGTTTTCTCTACAAATTTTGAAAGCAGAGATAAAAACCTGCAACTTCTCTTAGAACGTCTACATTGGTGCGCGACCTCAACAAGAAAATATTTTCAACATCGGTCCACATCACCTTCTGGACAATACGTTTAGCTCTGATTTGTTAAATTTTCACGAAAGTTGCTTTTTTCTAGAAAATATTTTCGGGTTTAAAGGAGTAAGTTGGTTTCTCTGTTTCTTTTTACATTTTGAGCCTAGATTTCATTATTTTGACAGATCGATAGATAACTTTACTGCCGACAGTTTTTATCCCAAACATTTCTTTCTATTTTTCCCAGAAATAAAAGTTATTATGAAAAAAATCCTGTTGCTTGGTCTAATGCAACAAACTGATGCGTGTGACTTGATGAGAAAATGGGAAAATGTGCGCTTTACTTTTGTGTTTCTAACTCCTTTCATTGCAAATCGCATCGCCCCTTATAATTCTATATTCATGTGTTTACGACAAGAACACATCTTTAAAATTTATTATCAATTGTATTGTCCAATAAATGTTTTCAAATATACCAGCATACCACCATTTTATAAAGAAGAATTGAAACACAATTACACATTATTGTTAGTGCATGGGTGGCTACATATAACTAGTTACTATATTGTTATAATCCCGTACTTGAAGTATAATCAAAGAGTAGAGTACCTGTTAAGTATAATAGTAAATTAATGGAATTTGGTATTTTATTGGGCGTGTCCCGTGTTATTAGAAATGATTTGGTTTAATTTCTTATTTCGTTCCCTCGTTATATTTTCTCATTCATAAAATAATTCTGGGTGAAGGGCGGAGCTTAAACAATAATAAATCCAGAGGGAGCTCGTATCAGTGTAACATTTGTTGCAAAATGTGCCTTTGCACGGTTCCGTGCTATACATGTTTTTGCAAAAAGTATTGTTTTTTGGAAAAATAAAAATAGTACGATACACAGAAAACATGAATGAAGGTTTGTATCGAGTCCTTTTTCTCATATTTTGATTCTAAATATTTTTAAAAAAATCATAAAATCTCTGCTAATTAAAACAAATCTTATTAATTAATACTATTTTTTTTCAAAATATTAAAAAGATACAAACCTAGATTGATATGTTTTCTTCTATTTTTCTCCTGTACAAATTTCGTAATTGCAATGGTCTAATTATAATTTGTCGCGGACGGGGCGGCGTTTGAGAGTAATTTATTTCTGATTTTTAGACGGCATACCCACTCTTAATGTGGAACTAACCACAAAATTCATACAAAATTTTATCATAGAGAAAAATGTGTTAGAAAATGGCTTAATAAACTTTATACAGTTGATTTATTCATATCTTTGAGTTACATGCATCCTGCCTATTTCTCCCGTAACAATGGGTGCTTTTTCACTGCATGGACTCGATTCCACGCACTTTAACCTATATTTCGTAAAAATTTCATTGAATAATGTTAAGAAACAAATAATTTGTATATGTTTTACTCTTTAATTGCGCATTTTCTGAACATGTATGAATAATGTACACAAATTCGAAAAATACTGCACGCATTTAAAGAACTGTAAAGTAATTCGAAAGAACATGTTTTATTATACTTACAATCCAAAAATTAAGACTGCGCTATTATTATTAATTAAGATATAGCGAATTGAACTCCAAAATTTGGAGGTGATTGATCGATGAGAAATATACCCTTTGATCGCAAGGCATATTGTTCCAACAAAAGTAATTGCAATAAAATGTTAATTGGATTAATATATCATTATATAAGAATATACAAGCAAAATGAATTATCTGTACAAAGTTTACTAAGCCATCTTCTGACACTTTTTCTTTATGATAAATTTTTTTATGAATTTTCTGATTAGTTAAACATTAAAGCTGAGATTTTTCTCTACATTTTATGTTATTTTCATTTTTTTAGGGGCTCTGAATAGTAATGAGCAACATGCATGAATTTTAGAAATGCAATAATTTATTATTTTTTCGTTATATATGTTATATAAGTTGAGAAAGTAATGAAGAAAAGGTATAAAAAAAATGTGTAGCCTAAATAAACGACTTTGAAATTCAAAATTTTATGGGAACATATATACGTGACTGAAAACACCACGCTATTGGTCTGACGTCATTCGGCATAATGTCTAATGGTCGTCTATCTGCCAAGAGATTAAATCGTAAATTGTTTTGTGTTTTGTAAATGTGTATTGATATTTTCATAAAAGAAATCATTCATTTATTTATTTATTTTAATTATTAACTGGTAAAAATGACGGACAGTGGGTTTTTACGGGGCCAGAGTGACAATTTGCCCGTTGTTGATGTGATTATGATGAGAAACTTTTTTGCTACTAATACTGATTTTATTAGTGCAGATATTGGAGGTACTAAAGCAACAAGGTATGTGTCATTCATTATTCTAAACATGAATTCAATTGTGCCCATTTTTATCCTTTTACTGTAGTTAAATATAACAAATTATTTATGTACCTAACCTCAAAATAGGTAAACAAGGCAATGTTTTAATGTTATATTAATTAATATTTTTCATCTTAGAATGCTTTACTTTTTTGTATAATAAATACCTCCCGTCACTTACTAAGTACGTACTTTTAGGTCGTCTCGTCTCATAGCTCTGCACCATTTCTTCCTAACTTTATCGCGTCTAGGCACATTAAAAAATAACTTTTCTGGAGTTTTTATTGTAGTATTTGTACATTTGGGCACAATTCAATATTTATAGCTACTTTTCTTTGTATTCTCCATAACACAACATAAATAATGTGTACACATTCGCAATCACAATACGTTTTCCGTCGGTGCGATGCGCCCGATGACGTCACACACAAGTAGCGCGGAAAATTCTCCATTTAAACGCAGTTAAATTGACAGCTGCAGTAAATAATTTTTTTAAACTTTAATTAGAACATGAAACAAAAATAAAATACTGGAAAAATAATGTTTTTTAGTGATCTATTCATCTGTGATTAAAAAAATTATGCATTTTGCTCATTATCGATCGATGATAAGTAAGACAAAAATTTGTAAAGATCTTTTTTATAGAGAAAGAGACGAGCTACAACTTTTGTTGGGAACTTTTTTCTCTATTTTCATTATTTTGGACGTTAGAGCAAAAAAAAAAGAAAATCAAAAAGTTTCTCCAAATTTTTTTAAAATTTTCCCGGAACTAGGAAGTGCACAGAATGCATCATCTCATTCTCCAGGTTCTTACCTACTTAAATCCTAGAGATGATCCTTCTATTAATGTTTGTTACCCTAAATGGCTAATTTGCCTGTACTATCATATTACTTCGGTTATTTATTAATGTGTTTAAAACATTTTTGATAAAATAGTTAATTATAAAAAATGTAAGGATTTCCAGAAAAGGAATTGGTATATATCAAATAATAATTTAGTTATCAAGCGCAATTAGGTAACATTATTCCAAGCTTGCAAACAAACTGATTTTCTTAGCACTATTATTATACCAGCAGCTGTAAAAGCCAACCCATAGCTACAAATATAGTAAACATAGCCTCCAAATAGAATTTTCTAGACGTAAAAGTACATAATGCAACTAAAAATCGCAACTATTTCTTACAGTTGATATTGAGATTTTCTAGTAGCTGTGGAAAGCATATTACAACTAATATAGGAATCCAAATAGTAGCTGCTGATAAAATAGTTAATTATATAAAATGTAGGGATTTTCAGAAAAAAGAATTGGTATATATCAAATATTAATTTAGATATCAAGCGCAATAGATAATATTATTCGAAGCTTGCAAGCAAACTGATTTTCTTAGCACTATTATTATACCAGCAGCTGTAAAAGCCAACCCATAGCTACAAATATAGTAAACATAGCCTCCAAATAGAATTTTCTAGACGTAAAAATACATAATGCAACTAAAAATCGCAACTATTTCTTACAGTTGATATTGAGATTTTCTAGTAGCTGTGGAAAGCATATTACAACTGATATAGGAATCCAAATAGTAGCTGGTAGTAATAGTTTGGTTGTTCAAACCAATTAGGTGTAGCAGAAAAAATATTTGCAATAAATGGCTGTAACATGTTAGAGCCAAAACTAATCGGAGATGATCCCACCGTTTCCGCAGACAATATTTAACTGTGGAAACTTTAGACCCAAACACCGCTACTTTAGTATAAACAAACTACCTAGATATAAAGTTTTTCTAATCTAAAATATTGTATCACGGGATATGTAGGTGATAATAATAGAACTAGTTTATTGTAGTACATGATTCCCTTAGACCAATCAATATGTAGGAAGGGTATACCAAAATTCATAGTCGGAAACAAAAAATACGGTTGTATAGAAAAAAAAATTCTAAGAAAGATTTGTGATTCGATGGACTTGAACTGAAGTGGCAAACTTAACCTAAAACATTCGAAAAGTTGGAAAAAATAGTTTTCGTAAATAAAAAAAAAACTGTCGACTTTTATTTTTCGAGATATATCAATTTTTCGAAAAAAAGACGTTCTCGAAAATGGGATAGACCTGCTCCATGGAGGGTTCTACAATAACGATCGTGAGCTCATTTTCTTTATAAAGAGTTGTACTATCATGCTGTGAAAGAATAGTAACGGCTTTATTAATTTTAAGGGTAAATAAATGGCTTCAAAATAATTACATTTTTTTAGGTTAGGTTTTAAAAAAAATAATTTTGCCAATTTCAATTTTACAGAAATGACTTATATGGGAATCTATTACTAACTAACGATAACTAATCCAAAAAAAATGCTATTATTTTAAATCCATTTATATACCATTAAAATTAATAAAATCGTTACCGTTCTTTCACAGCATAATAGTACAACTCTTTATAAAGAAAATGAGCACAAGATCATTACTGTGTAACCTTCCGTGGAGCAAATCCATCCGATTTTCGAAAAATCGATATATCTCGAAAAATAGAAGATATTTTTAAATTTTTCAAAAATGTACTTTTTCGGCTTACCGGGAGCTGTACTTACGATTGATAGTAAGTATTTAAATGTAAATCTGAATACAGCGAAAACAAGAAAAGCCGATTTTTGACGGTTTTTTCAATGTCTTGAAAAGTGTTATCGCTCGTAACTGATAATTACAAAAACAGCAATCGAAAGATAGTTTTTTTTATTTACGAAAAACTGTTTTTTAACTTTTCGATTTTTTTAGGTTAAGTTCGCCACTTCAGATCGCGTCCATCGAATCTTTCTTATAGGCTATTGATTATGTCTTAAAAAACAGGGCAATAAGGAACTACGACGTTCACGGGTTTTTATTGCAGGAATCGACCAATGAGTTATGAATGAAGAAAAAAAACGTGGAGTGCTATTAAATTAGAGGGTGGAAATTGAAGATAGCGGTGAAAAAACACCCCTTTTGGTTTTTTCAATATATCTCGTAAACAAAGTAAAATTTCGATATATCTCATATGAAACTTTTTTGTAGAGAATCAAATTTCCCATCGGAACAGCGTTTTTTGAATATGAAAAAAAAATTTTTCATGACGAAACAGTCGAAATAAACTTGAAAAAAAAGCGAAAATTTCCTTTAAAATGGTGGGCGGAAAAATTTTTTTGAATGAAAATTGACCGAGATATGGCCATTTGTATGGGACAAAGACGAACATGAGTCTGAGCAACTGCCGATTTCTAAAGTTTTGTAAGCTGTCTAAAAATGACAAGTTTTCTCTGACGCAATTACCACCAACACGTGATGCCATCAAACAGCATGGCTTGAGGACTTATCGTCAAATGCAGCAGTGGAAAGAAAATATCTTGGACCCTCCTAGTTGGGGTTGGTAAAGTTCTAAGTACGGGTTAATTGCGATTCGCACAACGGCACCTCCAGCGCCAGAGATTTTGCTTAAAAAAGTTGCTTGTGGTTGCACTACAGGTTGCCATAGTAACTGTGGTTGCAGAAAAATGAATATTACTTGTTCAATTTTTTGTAAAGAATGCATGGGGATTAATTGTGACAATATATAAGAAGCTGATATTGCAGAAGACGACATTACTAAAGATATAGATGATATCGATATGCAGTTTGACAATATTATTGTTGAAATGTAGTAGCACCACTGTTCCAAACATTAATTTGTTGTAACTGTCATGTATTACTAAATAACAAGCGTAAAGAAACTTTTTTAATTGAGTAAAACAATAATTTTTTCAATAAAATGCGAACGAAAACAATATTCGTACAAGAGGGATGAAATGCAAAAAAAAGAAAAACAGGTTCAAATGGCCATATCTCGGTCAATTTTCGTTCAAAAAAATTGTTCCTCCCACCATTTTAAAGGAAATTTAATCTATTTCTTTTTATCTGAAGCAATGCCTATACCCATGTAAGCCCCAAAAAGAGATACAGGCGAAAAAGCAAAAAAAATAAAAAAATCGAAATATTCGCTTTTTTTTTCAAGTTTGTTTCGACTGTTTCGGCATGAAAAAAATCTTTTTTAATATTCAGAAAATGCTACTCCTATGGGAAATTTGATTCTCTACAAAAAGTTTCACATGAGATATATCGAAATTTTGCTTTGTTTACGAGATATATTAAAAAAACCAAAAGGGGTGGTTTTTCACCCCTATCGTCAATTTCCACCCTCTAATTTAATAGCACTCCGCGGTTTTTTCTTCATTTATAACCCATTGATCGATTCCTGCAAGAAAAACCCGTGAACGTCTGAGTTCCTTTCTATATGACATAATCAATAGCCTATTAGAATTTCTTTTCTATACAACCGGGTATGATTTTGGTAAATTTAACAATAGGCTGTGACAAGTTGATTGGGCTACTTACTGCTAAACAAAGCCTTGTACGTACCTAATTAGGCATTTTTCTTTTTTCCATGGCGATCACATTTAATTATTTTACAAATTCTTAGGTTAGATATGTAGGTATACCTATTGTGTAATCTGAACGATCACTAATAAAACACTTACTCATAAATCATTTTCATGTACATACCTACCCTACATACGAATTTCTTTTGCAATATCAAATAATGTCATATAAAAAGACACTCACCAAATCCAAATCGCCAATAGAGCAGTAGCAGCTGACGTAACAACATGGCCGCCAAAGTTGCCTGGGTGGTAATAACCTAGTTTTGCATTTGTGTGCTTTCTGATTAATTCGATTTTTTAAAGAATTTGTAGTGCTTTTTTAAACGTTTTTTTCGTGTCACATCAATTTTGGGTGTTTTTCGTCTATTATACATTTCGCGATTTATTGATCTGACTTTATTTTAGTGTTTTATTTGTGTTTTTCAACCGGCGTGTTATCTTGCGTACCTGTCAAAAGTTATTAATTTTCGATATGGTAAGTGAATTTCAGTGAATTTATTATAATTTTATTTATATTCTACATTTTAGGAGTCCCCTCGTTACATTTCTAAGCTGAAATGTATTAATGGAGCCAACCTATATGATTTAAAAGTGAGAGATTGATTTTTCAAAAATATAATATAGCATTGAATTAATGAACCATTGTGACCCTTCTTGTAAATAAAATTTATATCTAAACTATAAGACTATTATTATTCATACTTACCCTTATAATTATGTATAATATGTATAATTTAAAACATTCAATGATGGTAGACGATGCTGTTAAAAGTGTGTTATTTTTTAAATTCTGTTGTGTTTTAGCTCACTTACCTTCACTGGTATTTTATTTGTGTACATTATCAATATTTTGAACCTCTGTAATTATAATTGTAAGAATCAGAACAGATACCAAACGAGGTATATAGCTATATAAAGTATTCGGAGCGTATTATGTTGCATATTTGCTCGCAATTTAAATTAAATGGAAACTGAAATGATCTCACAGTCCTATCTTTTTATTGGATTTACTATTACTCCTGCATTTCATAATACAAACCTCTGATTGTTGTTATTAATGTGATAAACACTTAAACTCGTTACAAACTTTTGAGCCTAACAAAAGTAAGATATAAATCAATAAAAAGTTGAAGGGAAATATTTTAAATCGTCAAAAAACGTAGATTTTACAATGGGTTTATAAAACCATTAATATATGATTGATATATTGGCATAAATCAATGAGTATTTTGATAACTTTTAACCTAGTGTAATAATACTACCTACCCTATGTCACTGCCTAGCTGTAACTGAGCGTATATTAATTAAACATTTACTAAAATATGTCTTGATATTATATATGTACAAAAAATGTAAAAAATCCAATATAGCCTTTATTTTCACTAATTTATGGGTTCACAAAGATGTCAACGTTCTTGACACCAAACTTTACACTGGTAAAAACAACACTAATAAAGTATATATAAAATTTTCTCTCACGGTAGATTTAAAAAATATATATTTATAAACATCACTACATCTATCTGATGTTGAGAAATCCTCCACTTTAATTTATATTGAACGAAAATTGACCCCAACTCAAATGTCAAATTTCTGAATTTACCACCCAGGCAACTGACAGCTGGCAATACTGTGACGTCACTGCTAGTGCTCTATTATTTTACATATTCTTAAGTTAGATATGTAGGTATACCTATTGTGTAATCTGAATGATCACTAATAAAACAATTACCCATAAATCATTTTAATGTACCTACCTACCCTACACACGAATTTCTTTTGCAATATCAAATAATGTCATATAAAAAGACACTCACCAAATCCAAATCGCCAATTAACTATTGTAGCATACTGTTCCATAACACACGCGAGCACAATTTACATATCCGAATACATATCGACAATATTACAATGTTAAAACAGCCGATATCACGAACCACTCGAAGTAAACATCAAAAAACCAAACGCTTCCAGCTCGGTAAACACGTGCGACAGCTAAACAAAGGCGGTAGCAAGTTTTTTCGTGACACACTTGACAGGAGCAACCGAACCGAGATATTTAAATAAAACAAACACTGCCTCTGTATATTATTTCCTTTAAAAACACTGTTCGTTTGGAAAATGCTTGAGGATCGAGTTATTTTATCAAACAAATATTAGCTGTATTGTATATTATATAGATCTACTCACTGATGCAGCATTACGATATCTCTTTCAACTTGATTTGTTACAACATTGGAAAACTTTAAAAGTTTCAGGGAATAATGCATCAATATTTTTCCCATTACGGTTATATGCACTTTGGATTTACAAACGAAACAATCCACATTCACGGCACAATAGATATGTAGATGTAGAACGTAGAGCGACAAAAACTTATCACTTCAACAATGCACTTGACAAACGCGTAAACACACAACTAAACAAAAGAGATTTCGTGACGCGCTTGATTGAAGCTGCATTATTCGAAGTGAAATAAATGGTTGGCTTTCCTGAGTGTGTTTTGTGTCAGTTCTTTCAGAGTTTTTTCTTACGTCAGGTCGTACTCATACTTGAGTATTTCGCATGTGGAAAAACCACGTAGGAGCAAAAAATCGGAAGTAATTTTAAGATAATAAACGAGAAGGCATTTCGTCACATAACCTTACAATATTGTTTTTAAATGTCTTTTTAACATTTTTTTCTCTCTCTCTCTCTTGATAAGAAATCGTCGGTTCAGGACAACTAACTCTGTTCTTTCGCCAATGTTGTCAAGAGTTAATATGAAATATCAGGAGAGAGAGGAGCAAAATGAGGGAATACTTTTATTGAACGAACTATAAGCATAACAGGTAGGTATGTACCTAATAGCAATAGGTATTCGAAAAGGAAGGATCGTCATATACTCATAGTTGTTTTGACTGAGAAATTACAAAAACAACTATTTACATAGCTATTTTACACGGGCGTAGAAGGGCCACTGATTTTTTAAAATTATTATTTCGACTTTAATGTCGGAATTATGATTTCATTAGAAAACACGTTGGTGTAGTGATAAAATTGATCATTTATCATTTGTCTCTGTGATTATTTATCGAATATTTTTATGAATATACATTAATAAGCTATTTGAGTTCATTTTAAAGACATAAGAAATACAAAAGACGACATAAAATCACCGAGACTGGCAGCTTGTACAGGGTTAGTTAATAGTACGTGGATACTGTTATTTTCTTAAACTTTTGAATGAAAAATATTTCGATATCGAACTGCTGCACAACTAAGATAAGTTCGTATTGTGTTAAAGATGATTTGGAGTAAATAAAAGTAAACAAATGAGAAGATATGTAAACTTTGGATGGCTACATTTAAATTGGTTAATTTAAATTGATATACATTTAATTATGTAGCCCCACTCTTTTCCTCTACTAGCTTGCGGCAGCTTCTTACACTTTTTACATTACTGATAAATTTGCAAAATCCTGTAGCTTATAACTTATGAGACAATTTCCGTTTGATTTTTAACTAGGTTTGGGGGCGTCTGTCCTAAAGACACACGTTGACAGGATCATCTGATGCACATTTCTGACTTATTGACAGTCTCCTAAAATATTATTACAATTGTATCTCATGAAAATCTATATGTTTTTCCCCAAACTTGAGAAACTACAACTAAAAGTTATATCTCAGAAATGGCTCGAGTTATCAAAAACTTAATTGGCTGCTCGTTAAAAGAATTTCAGTCCATACTTTCTGTCCCTTTCGTCATGCTCAAGAATATCAAAATGTAAAGTGTGATTTTTCTATAAATATGAACTTTTACTTCCCTCGCATTCCGAAGGGAAGTATTGTATTCGAGAAAAAATCACCCTCCGAGATTTTTTCGGATTTTGACGTTTCCGATCACGTAGATTACGAGAATATAGGTTTTTCAATTCCGTCTGTCTGCCTGTTCGTGCATTAACTAAAAAACTGCTTGACGAAGAGCAGTGAAATTTGGTAGGTAGTTGACGCTATTGTCAGCGAAGAAATGGTGAAACTTTCACTGGAAAATATACAGGGTGGACCGTCTAAAGTGAATAAATAATAAAAAAAATTTTGTTTTGCTATAATTTAAAATTTCCACGCTTCATGACCCGCTAAACCTATTTAGGAAAAAAAAAATTTAATATTTTTTCACCAACATTTTTGAAAAATTTTTTACCACTAAAATAGATGAAAAAAAATGTTTTTTCTTTGTTCAAATTTAACATTTCCACGTTTCACGTAATTCTAAACTTATTTAAAAAATAATTTTCAAACATTTTTTTTTCCAACATTTTTGACAAAATTTTTACCAATAAATTAGATGGAAAAATGTTTTTCTTTGTTCAAATTTTAAATTTCCACGTTTCATAGCGTTCTAAACCTATTTAAAAAAAATTTTTTGAATTTTTTTTACCATTTTTGAAAAAATGTTGCCACTAAAAAGATGGAATTTTTTTTTCTTTGTTCAAATTTAAAATTTCCACGTTTCCATGGCTTCTAAACCTATTTACACAAATTTTAACAAAATGTTGAAAAATGTAATTTTTTTTTTTTTTTTAATTTTGAAACTTTTTGTTACCAACATTTTTGAAAACATTTTTACCACTAAAATGGTTGAAAAATTTTTTTTCTTTGCTCAAATTTAAAATTTTCACGTTTCATGGCATTCTAAACCTATTTCAAAAAAAAAAAAATACAAAATACCACCTATTTCAGAAAAAAATTTTGAAAATTTTTACCAACATTTTCAAAAAATGAAAAAAAAAATAAATGTTTTAACCACCACTATACTTCCATTCCACTACGTGAATGTAGAATTGAAAATGTGACAGAAGGCAATAATATTTGGCGTATGCACCTATTATACGTCTATTGAAAAATGTACAGGGTGGTCATCCCAAGAAATAATTCAGTCATGGTGGACATTTATAAAGGCATTTGCGCAAGCCTTCCATATTTGGCACCTGTTATTTAGTATTGAACTTTTGCTGTTGGATGAGCACTCTGTATATTTTTTTGACCAAAACTTATCAGGTTTTCTTTGTAATAATAGTGATAACTATATTCCGATTATTATTTTCAATGTCATTTCGTAATTATTGATTTTCTAGAGTGCCCGCCATGCACAAATAAAGAGGGAAGTTCTGTGTAAATACGTTTACCGATTTTTTTTATTTCTTTACGTGTGAATTCGGGAGTTATTTCTTTCAATAGCTGCCTGCCCAAAATTAACACAGCCTACTGGCGGCTAGCACCACGGATTCCACTTTGGCTTTGACATTGTACGTTTGCGCTAAGCCTTTACAAGAATGATAATTCTGATATTAAAGTCGGAATTCCGTGAGTGAAATTTGAAATTCTGGGATTAAAGTCGGAATTCCGAGACTATAAAGCTAAAATTCCGTGATTAAAGGCGGAATTCCGAGTTTAAAGTCGGAATTTCGAAATTAAACTCGGAATAATAATTTTAAAAAATCAGTGGTTTTTCTACGTCTTTGTGCTATTTACTTAAATAAGAATAATTAAGAACGATTTTTTATAAGGTATGGTCGATAGCACAGGAATGCTTTAGCAAGGATAGATTGTGATATCATTTGATTCGTATCCCGTGCGGTAAGTTCTATACTTATAGAAAAACATGACATTAATTATCCTTGTAAACTAGGTATGGAAAAAAACGTAACTATGGAATCAAAATATTTTTGGATAAATAAAAATAGACGGGTATAAGTTAGACTCCATTAGATTAAATTTTGCTCGCATACTGCTCATTTTACTTTTACCTGGTGCCACTGATATCAAGTACGCGGCTAATATTTCAGAGAGTGCTATTTCCACGATTACAATACTTCCCTTGGATAAGCGAAGGAAGTAAAAGCTCTAGTTAAATTCGCTATAAAATTGTATACCTAGTTGATTGATTGATTGATTAGCCAGTGTATGGTAGGCATTGCTGCCACTTCCTTATATCCAATCTGGATATTTTTATACACCGCCGGACTGGATATACCCTGTATATTCTGACTTAAAATATTTCAGCAATCAATTACTTACACATTGAAATCCATAGTGACAACTTTTTTCTTCGACACGAATTTTTCAAAGACTGTCGCAGAAAAGTTAAAAATCATCAATTCCATTTAATAGAAGTTCATATACAAGATCTAAAGATATTATGAAAATTATGTATTGCAAAAAAAACATTTTCTATTATACTTTGAGAGCGTCAAAAAATGAGGAATTGGCGATATTTCAATTTTTAAAAATCTAGTAACACTGAAAATATCTACTTTACGAAAAAAAAGTTGTCGAACGTTTCTTGTTGAAAATTGGTCAAAAAATATTAGAAAACATGTAATAAATATTTGCTTTTGTTATAAACAAAATTATTTTAAACAATATCAGACTAAGTTCCCGTCTGGTAACATGGATTTTCATAATCGATAATGTCTCCTGAACTGATTCCACCACTGTCCATACCACCTGGTAAAAGCAGCCTTAATATGAAATCTTGCCATTGCATGAGTTTTCCAACTTGATTTGATGTTGTTAAAATAAATTATTTCACTAGATTCTCCGTGTTTTAAAAATTCACAGATCTTGCATCTTTCGTAAGTAACTTAAGCGTATTGAAAATTCCAGATGCAACTATACTTCTCTAGGTCTAAGTCCTATAGGATCGTCCTATTGACATGCCTGCTAAATTACACCAAATTATTTTCTGTATTTCATTTTTTATAAATATTGTTTTTATTAATCTAACTAGGCACGAAAAACTGAATAATTATATATTAAACACCTTCGATAATATATCTCTATAATATAGTTATAACCGTTGAGGGAAAGAATTAGAAAGAAAACGGTCTCAGAAGGCAACGATTAAACAGTTGTCGGACGAAAATTGATTGTATGCGTGCTCAATAGCATAAGGGCAAGTATAGCAGGGGCGTTCGGTAATTATGAACCTTCCTCGCATGTCGCAAGTGCACAAAAAAATTCCCACAAATCAAACGATAAATCCTATTATAAATTTGAAAAAACCAACTAAATCCTCGATAACAAGCGTACAACACTTCAGGGATATTTTTCGAAAAACTAACAAGTCAAATCTTCAATTTTGATGGGGCATCGTTTAAAATAGGTCGTAGCTTTTAGCAACATATTGCAAACGGAATGGCACAATAGAGGCAGCTTGTTACTCTACCACAAGGCCGGCGCAGCGGCCTAGACAGATCTGTCTGTCGCTCTCGATACGTTTTTCGTAAGATGAGTCCTATATCACGCGCCCAGTAGTATTGTCAATACTAAAACAGAATTTCAAGTAGAATTATATAGTATTCAGCAATTTAGTTTAATAGAGCATGTTTTCAAAGAAATTATTTATTCAAAAACTTCTTTCATTAATAGCAAACTTAAATTACAGTAAATAAAAAATAAATAATATAATATGGATCTTCGTGAGGCTCTCCAAGCTAATCTCCAGTCATCATCTCCATGAATTCTGAAAAACAGTATCAAATCATTACTTTTTCACACAAAATTTATATTAATGTCTTTTTATATAATTTTTAGACAGTAGAGAACAGAAATGTCTACTTTCTGTGCCTTACAGGAATTTGTTATGCTAATATTGGAATCGCTTTAAAACTAATCTGTAGGACATTGTCTAATTAAATTTATATAAATTCTAGAAGATAGTACAACGAATTCTTGGAATATAAGCCTTTACATAGTCCAACTATAAGACAGAAGCGTTGCTTTTGGGTACTCTAGCAGCTTTATAAACGTCAAATTAAGAATAATATTCATATAAATGGAGCCGATAACAATTTAAAAGACGTGTCACATTTTAGCCTGTAATTTAAGAAGTGTAGCAGTAGGCCATTTGCCTACACAAGTGACAGACAACATCCCGACTACGACTGATTATAATATTCCCAAAGTTTTGAACCCATTCAAACCATAATTCTTAAATGATGAAATATACTTAAACTTTCTCCAAACTCGTTCCTAGTTCATTTTTTGGATGAGTTGTTACATCAGTACTTGGCCTTAGAAAAATTAACAATGATATCACCGGTTAAGGTGATAACCAAAGGCAATTCAACCAACACACAAGTAGTGACGGCGAACGGCTAGCTGATCTGGTGCATGGCTGGGATTTCGTGGGTTCAATTAATATATATTTGTTTAAATCAGCCAGTGGGTGAACCAATATTTTTGTGATATTTTACCTAGCTAGTTTGTTCCAACACTCAGAGGTAGCTTAAAATGATGTAAATATTATGAGCGCCATCCACGGAAAATTTAAGAGTTACTGCTACCCCTGTGATGGTGAAACCAACCGCCGTGGAAAGATTTGATCTTATGGCGGACAGACAAACAAAAAAAATGAAAAATTAAATTTTACGATAAAAGAGACATATTTATTAATAACTTCAGAAAAAAATCATCAATATAAGAACAAATCAACGAATTTAATCAATATAATAAGTATAAAATAATGTTATCAATTATGAAATAGAAATGTTAAGTAATATTATCACAATTCCCAAAGGAAAATATTTATAACTATAATTTATCATTAAAAAAAAAGAAATATCTTGTGCAATTAAAGTTATACAGTAAATATTACACAAAAAAGTATCAATGAAATTCTCAGAATCTCACCAATCCTCCTGACGATGGATCGATAGTATGAGGGCTCTTAGTGAGTTCTGGTAGCTTTTCCTAACAGCCTCTCCGAATACAGACGGCTCCTCGACGTGGTTTGACGTCTTGCTAACCTGTATAACGCTAGGGTTTTGCTGTTGGTTTGGATTGACTGGACTAAACTGGACTTGACTAAACGGAATTTGACTAGACTATGAATGCTGAACTATACTGTGTTTGACTGGACTATCTGTCTTATGAAATCTAGCAGGCATTTAACCATCAAACGAAATGAGTGATTTTCCTTATGTAAATTAGGTATATTATTTCGGTAAATTATTTATTAATTATCTATTATCTATTTAATCAGTTATTTGATCAGCTATTTGTTAATTATCTATGTAATCAGTTGGCAGCAAAACTCTACGTTTGGGAAGAAGAAAAAATATTATCAGCACATGTTTCAGAATTATGGCTGTTTAGTTAGCAGAAATGAAAAATATGGCTAAAGGCCGTTAAACACTAATGAGAGAAATCAAATAAATAAATGTAATTACCTTTTATTAGATAGATCACTAAGAGAAAGTTTGATAACAGCAGAAGTGACACAACTGGTGACTGAATGATTATCAAAAAACTTTAAGTCAAAGTGTATGCTGCTACAGAATTGGCTACAGAAATGGCCAATTCTGCTATCAGCCAGTTAATAAAAGAGATATCCCCTCTCAAGTCTCAATTAACATATTACCATACTATAAACTAAAAATTACTAAGAATTTGGGTCTGCGTTGTTCTATGCAACCCACAATACTTCCTGCAGTATATTTGGTTTAACCAATAATTAAGAAATATGTGCTGTGAAATAGATATATTTACTATGTGATCGAAGCCTGTGTTCTACGAGAGCTGTTAGCAAAAACTGGAATACAAAAAGAGTTAAATGGTTGAAATATGAAAATAAATTAAATGTGTACACTCCTAAATTTAAACAGATTACCTACGATAATTTAATGTCTGGCGTTTTAGGCACTAGAGTATGGCAAATACCTGTGCATATTTCTCAAAAATTCATATTGTTTACTAGAATTTAATAAAATTACTTAAAGTTGCCAGATGTACGCAACAGAGTTACAGCTGAATTTAAGACACAATATATTTTTCGTATGAGATGGCGCTCCAGTGCATTTTGGTATACCTGTCAGAAACTCTTAAACACCCATTTACCTGACGCTGGATAGGTCGTGGGAGCCAGATGCCTTGGCCTGCGTAGAGCCCCGATTTTAACCTCTTGGATTTTTGCTTATAGTAATACATTAAATTTCTTGCGTATGAAGATACAATAAATGCTCGTGAAGAATCATGGTAGAGAATTGTAAATGCCATGGAATCATTTCGACACTAACATATATTATTTAAAATCAGCGCGTCAATGGATTCGGACACTTAACGATAAAAAATATTTAGAACCATTAAATATGAATATTAAGAAATAAAAATATTCACATACCTTTTGGATACTTGAATAAACGAGAATCCATTGGAAAAAAAATGTTCCTGTAATTTTTTAAATTAGATATGCTTTTATTAATTAACTTATTTTTACAAGTTTTAATTAACATAAAAACCCTGATAATTGTCAAACTAAAAACCTCAGATTTTTTTCACTCCTTGGAGCTATTCTTGAAAGGCTTTAGAAAAGATCCCCGTTGGAAAAATTCAAATATTTTGATTTTCCAGTTTATTATTAACAATCTTAATAATCGAAGGCATTAAAAAATGGAAAACGTAAATAAAGCAATGACAACATTTTTTCTTTCAAATACTCCGAATAGTTCGTTTTCTTATTATTGAAAGCTACGTAAAAACGTTTTTTTATAATTTTTACTCCTATTGTTTAAATCACTGTAATAAACAAATGCATTGTTTATAAGATAATCCACATTTTTTTTTTGGATTCTAATCATCAATAAATATAATGATTTTTAATAAAAAATCGTTTCTTAAAAAAAAATGTATTGCTTCAAAGCGCATTTGTTAATTAGCAATTTTTTTTGTTGCTAAATATTAATACTAGTGAACCATTTTTTTTAAATCATCATTTCTATTGCTCTTCTATATTCTGAAAAAATTTAAAAAAAATGTTAATATTCTATTTGTTTATTTTATAAACAATTTGTTATAAACAAATTAATAATAAAAACAACCATGTGTCGTATGTTAGGTGAAACATTTTTTCTCTACTTTTCATATAATTTTAAGCATTTCTGTGTTTTTATGTTTGTCACTTTCTTTCAATTTTTCATCATTGTTATTATAATAACTTACAAACTATTGGAGACAGGACAAAGACACTTCAAGTCTTTTTTATCCTGCATTAAACAATAGACAATTTTTTACCGAAGCTCTAACTCAATTATTTATTAACTTTTTTAAATTATTTATAAAAATATCTCGAAATTTTTCCAAAGTATCCAAAAGGTATGTGAATTTTTTTGTTTCTTAATATTCATATTTAATGGGTTGAAATAATTTTTATTGTTAAAGTGTCCGAATCGATCGCCACGCGAGGAAGTCACATCACCCGGTTTTAGCCCTATTTTCAGCTCTAAATTAAAATTATAAATATTGGTGGTAGAGTTCCGGGAGGTAGGACTTTTTGTAGCGAAACTTCCTGGCCGTTAAGGATCTTTTTTTTTATTTCGGATATCTTTAATAATCTCCGAGATATTTGCAACAAAACAAAACCCCCTCTTTTTTTACTAAATTGTTTATATGAGCCCTAAATCATAATTCTCGGTACAGGCTACGAGGTATTCACCAAAATGGCACTTTTTGACTAGACTATATAAGCAAAAATTCAATTGATTAAAATCAGGGCTCTGCGCGGGCCAAGGCTTCTGGTTACCACGATCTATCCAGCAGTCGGTATTTAAGAGTTTCTGGCCGGTACGGTAAAATGCAATGGAGCGCCATCTTACATGAAAAATGTATTGTCTTAAATTCAGCGGTAACTCATCCGAAAAATGAACTAGGTGAGTTAGAAGAAAATTTAAGTGTATTTCACCGTTTAAACATTATGATTTGAATGGTTCCTCATCGTTCCAAAATTTTGTAAATTTATTACCAAATTCAAACAAAAAAATAGCCAAAAAATACATATAAAATGATGTATTGTTTGCAACAACTAAAAGATTGATCGGCTCTTAACGGAAAAATAAAATATTAAAATGCCAGTGTTGTATAAAAAATGATGATCAGGTATTTTTGTAATAGTAATATTTTTTCCATGTGTGTATGTGTATACTGTCCTAAAGATGTCAGATGGGGAAGAAAGAACTCGTACAATTTTTAGACTGTGAGCTGATTCGAAGGAGTGTTTATTTTTTAAGACGAGTGAGATTTCATATTTCCATTTTATTTTTTAATAATTCCTAACTTAAACGAAACATGTTTTATTTATGATATGGTTTGCCATTGATTCAAGTGTTCTCTAGGTAGGGCTAGGGATTCTGATATATTTCTAGAACTCACAGAAAACTTTTGTAGGAGGCATTCTCTCAGTGCTGCCTTTCAGATAAATGTGTATTATTATAACTTCAGAATAATGTCATCGATTGGCTGTGTTAGCATAGTAGCGTGGTAAGAATTAAATCAATAGTAAGTATACACAATGAATAAGTAAATTGTTATTGATAAAATGTTAGCTGTAGCATTCTCTTAACAGTAGATAAGCTATGGGGGTTCTGGCTCAAAATCTCGTGTATTCTCTTATGGAGGTTCATTTTGCAGAATTCTTATTCGAAGGAATGGCAACGACGTCGATTCAGACTAGAGAATTAGAACTTTGGGAAATCACAAAACCATTCTAATTCTTTAAATTATATATTAGTAGTCCACAAGCCCTCATGCACTGTTCTTTAGAATGAGAATGGTTGTGTGATTTCCCAAAGGCTCAAAGTTGCCATTGGCTCGAATCAAAATTCCGCAAAATAATTCTCCTTAAGAAAATACATGGGATTTTGAACCAGAAGCCCCATAGCTTATCTATTTTTAATTCTTCTATTATTTTCTTGGGACTTCCTACAACATGAATCTGTATTATTCTTCTAAATGACGTCCGAGGAATCTACAAAATAATACTATTAACCAGTAGGTATATTACTGGGAAGTAACTTCTACACCTGTGACTTTTGTGCCAAATGATCAGTTGGAGGTTATTTTTTTGACAAATATTTTATAAAATGTTAAGTTTGTAAAGTTCCTCTATTAACATTGGAAACCAGGTTGTACAAATATCTAGGCAACAATTCGATACGCATCTAACCTCATTCTATAATATTATTGCTGAGTCTTTTTGTTATCCGCCTCTTTGTTAAAATGTTTGCCGAGTCTTAGCTCATTCTATGTCCGTTCTTCCAAGCGTGTTCGCACATTTTCCACCTCTGTATTTCATTGTTCAATGTAATTCCTGTGTTCACCTAATCTTACACTGAAAGGTCTGGATGACTGGCCTACGTAATGATGGTTGCACTCACACGGAATAACTGCAAATGCAGTGTACTGAATTTTGCTCTTGGTTTAGCGGTTTTGTTTCTGTCAGAACAGATCTTAAAATGTTGCTCGTTTGAAGTATCATCCTAATAACAAATTTATCACCTATACGGCGTGACTTGTTTGATAATCCGTATACGTAGGGAATTAATGCTGTGTACTGTTTTTCAGGTTTTTGTCATATCTGATTGTCACAGACGTAGCGGATATTTCCCAGTAATATACCGCTTAATTGTATTCTTTTGCAAATTGCTCGGACCTCATTTATAAATAAAAATACATGTATCAGGATAGAAAGAAAAGTAGAAGTAGGTAATATTAAATATTAGATACTCAGTTTATGAAAACTGTCTGCGAAATACGCAAACAACATTTGTCATTATAATTAGTAACATATCAGGATCCAAGTTCAGAGGGAAAATTCCACCGAGTTTTAAAGTACAGAGAATAAGACTATCTGTGTCTAGAGAACTTTTCCTATATCCTACTGAAATCCTTCAACGACCTGTCACGTGCTCCTTACCTTCGAAATCTACAGTGCCTGAGGAGTCGGTATCGATCTCAGCGATCATTTCATTTAGTTGATCTCCAGTCAGCTGATCGTCGAGCGCTGCCAAGATTTCTCTCAAGCTTGAAGTTGGGATGTAACCGTTACCTGAAATATACAATTTCTTTAGTGATAAATGATCTCGTTCCATCGTAGTAGCAATACGGGCTTTCGTTATTGCCTAAGTTTAGATATATCAGCGCTCGCTTAAAAGCAAAATCAACTTTAACTTCATGTACTTTTTTAAATTGGGCGTGTGATTTCACTCAGGGAAACGTTCAAGTTGAGAAGTATCTGCTAATCGTTTTAGCTGAATAATATACCGGTTGTATCCGTGATAACTAGCAGAACTATACACTTTGCACAGAAAAGGCCAGTCTTCTCACTAATTAAGGGGGTAATGGCATAAGGGGAGTCACAAGCGTCCGTTGAGTCTCAAACATTTTGTTGATAATTAATATAATAATAATAATAATAATAATAATGCTTTATTTACCCAAGAGATCATATAATGATATAGGATACGTCAAATACATTTCCAGAATAAGATAAACATATTACAATACATTAAAAATTCATCTATCGAATAGAATGCATTTTTTAACAGAAACTTTTTTAATTCTGACAAAAACTTGTTTACACTAGGTATAGTTTTAATTTCAACGGCCAATTTATTGTAAAGTGTACATCCCATGTCATATGGTTTTCTTTTATATAATTCAAGTCTGTGTATATCATATTGCAAATTGGATCCATGCCGTGTAGGATAATTGTGATTAGCATTTAAGGAATTGAAGGTGGATACGTTTCTTTTGACAGATTTCAAAATTTCATATTTGTACAGACAGAGTAATGTAAAAATATTATGATTGATAAATGTCTGCTTGCAGGATTCTCTATAGCTTAAATTAAACATATTACGAATAGCTCTTTTTTGCAGCAAGAACACACGGTTTGATAACGGTGAGTTTCCCCAAAAAATAATACCATAACGCAGTCTGGACTCTAAATTAATAAAATAAAATATCTTCACACTATTTAAATTGGTTGTGTGACGTAATCTTTTTAGTGCAAAACAGGGACTTGAACATTTATTCCAGATGTAGGAGACATGTGACTTCCAACCCAGTGATAAATCAATGTACAGACCTAATAATTTAAAAGTTGACACTTGTTCAATGGATTTACCATTAAGCTGTAAAAGTAAACTCGATATGTAATGAGCTTTAACAGGATGAAACTGTAATAATAATGTTTTTTCTTGGTTCATTAACAAATTTTTTATGGTGAAATAATTATTTATATTAAGTAGGGTAGAATTCAACGTATCAATCAGTTCTTGTATGTTTTTGGCACCTACGGCAACAGCAATATCAGCAAAGGAGCAATAAAAATTATTTACATAATTATCCAAGTCGTTAATGTAAAGGAGAAAAAGTAGCGGCCCCAAAACACTACCTTGGGATACACCAATAACTATTGTTTTAGTTTCTGATCTAGAACCCAAGAAATCGACATACTGCTGTCTGTTGGATAAGTAAGATTTTATAATATTTTGCATTGCCCTCGTATACCATATATTTCGACAGTATCCAAGAGAATGTCGTGATTAACACAATCAAATGCCTTTGAAAGATCAATAAACAGTGCCTGAACCTCATGACCTCTGTCAAGATTTTCATAAATATAGTCCAGAAAACTTACTAAAGCTGATATAGTTGATCTATTCTCTCTAAAGCCATGCTGATTTGTTGAGAGGACTGAGTTATTATTTAAAAATTCAGACATTCTTATTGCGATTAGTTTTTCAATTACTTAAAAAAAAAAAAGGGACAAAATTGCTATCGGTCTGTAATTACAGAGCTGTGTACGGTCACCTTTTTAAACAATGGAATTACTTTGGATAGTTTTAATAGATCTGAAAAAAATGCCATCTGAAAAACATTGATTTGTGATATCGGTTAATGGTGTAGCCAACTCTCTGGAACATTTTTTTAACAATTACATCCACATCCACGTAGTGGATTGGAAGTATAGTAATCGCAAAAAAATTTTCCATTTTTTTTTCTTGAAATAGGTTTAGAATGTCATGAAACGTCGAGATTTTAAATTTGAGTGAAAAAACATTTTCTGTTTGTCTGTCGGTCTGTCTGTAACTTTTTTTGTCCGCACGTTTTCTTCGGAACGGTTTAAGATATTGACTTAAAATTTTGTACACGTATATATTATAACGAGGTCTGAAACTGGATGATTTTTTGAAGATATCCAGTGAAGGGTTGGGGAGTAAATAGGGGTAATTAGGGGGAAATTTGTAAAGCCAGCTGGTAAGAGTACAGACACTTGAAATTTGATGTATATACTACAAGCCAAGGCCTCAATTTTTTTTTTAATTATTGGTTGATGAAATAAAAAGGAGATATTAATTTGAAATTTGGTACACGTATGTATTATAGCGACATCTGGAACTAGATTATATTTTGAGATGATTCCGTTGAAGGGTTGGGGGTTAAATAGGGGTAAATAGGGGACTATATGTAAAGCAAGTTGGTAAGAGTACAGAACCTTTGAAATTCGGTGTATGTACTAGAAGTCAAAGCCTCAGATTTTTTAATAATATTTTTCAACCCCCTCACTACCCCTACTCCAATATTAAAGGGATTGATAAAATAAAGTTGAAATATTAATTCCAAATTTGGTACACGTATGTATTATCACGACATTTGGAACTAGATTATATTTTGAGATTCCGTTGAAGGGTTGGGGGTTAAATATGGTCAAATAAGTAAAGCAAGCTGGTAAGAGTACAGAAACTTGAAATTCGCTGTATGTACTAGAAGTCAAGGTCTCAGATTATTTGTAATATTTTCAATCCCCCGTCACCCATACTCCATTATTAAAGGGATTGACAAAATAAAATTGTGATATTCACTTGAAATTTGGTACACGTACAAATTATAACGACATCTGGAACTAGATTATATTTTGAGATCATCCCGTTGAAGGATTGGGGGTTAAATAGGGGTAAATAGGGCAAAATAAGTAAAGCAAGCTGGTAAGAGTACAGAAATGTGCAATTCGGTGTATGTACTAGAAGCCAAGGTCTCAGATTATTTATAATATTTTTCAACCCCCCACCACCCTTACTCCATTATCAAAGGTGTTGATAAAATAAGACTGAGATACTCACTTGAAATTTGGTACACGTATGTATTATAACGACATCTGGAACTAGATTATATTTTGATATGATCCCGTTGAAGGGTTGGGGGTTAAATAGGAGTAAATCGGGGGAAATAAATAAAGCAAGCTGGTAAGAGTACAGAAATATGAGATTTGGTGTATATACTAGAAACCAAGGCTTCAGGTTTCTTCCTAATATTTTTCAAACCCCACCACCCCACCACCTCCACTCCATTATTAATGTGATTGATAACATAAAATTGAGATATTCAGTTGAAAGCTAGTACACGTATGTATTGTAATGACGTTTGATTGAACTGATTCCGTTGAAGGGGTGGGAGGTGGTAGTTTGTGAGTGGGGGAAACTAGAAACTTAATTTTGAAGGTATATGGTAGAAACCAACCCCTCAAACTTTTCTATGACATCTGCCCTAAATATTATTAAAATTGATGACCAATAATTTCCACATACTAGAGTGCAAATCTAATCGAGAAGTGACTTGGATGAAAAATCTGGATGTGGAAGTAGTGATTCCTTAGGCAGTGGTTTTCTAACTGGAAAATAATCAGAACCGGAATAATTAGAATTTTTTCGCCCGCTCCTCGAAATTTTTATAGAGATAAATAGTTTATTATTATGATTGTCACCCCCTGCTCTTCGAAATTGATATTGATATAAGTCTGTTTTGAGTTATTTGTATCCTCTTGCACTGTGTGGCGGAGATGTTATACAACCAGTGATATATAAGAGAAACTGTGAAAAAACACGATGTTGAACATTCTTTTGCTTAAATAAAAGCTTTCCAGCACACTGATTTAATCCAAAACTTTTCCCTACACTTCTTGAAATGTTTTTAACAAGTTGCAGCAAAAGAATTGCTATAGTAAGACAATTCCCCATAAATTTTAATTTTACTCCACTAAAAAGTGAAGCGTTTTTTTCCAAGGGGTAAAATTGGAACCAATCGTAAAGAATAGATTTTATTCTCTAAAAATGTTTGTATGACTCTCAACTAATAGTATTTTGCATTGCAAGCATTTTTTACGGAGTGTCTATAAATACCTCCACACTTTTCTATCTAACAACACAGTTAAATTTGCGGAATTAAATCCATGACGTAAATATAAGTGTTAACAACATACTTAAAATGCCAAAACACCGCATTATTTCACATCGCTTTCCTTTAACGCTGTCAAACTTTATAATGCAATTGAAGACAACTTGAAAAATAAAAATAAACACATTTTGCTGTAAGTTGAAATCAATTTTATTGAGTGATATGTAATACCTCATGGTTTATTTACTTTTTCCTTCTAGTTCTTACTGTAGAAATTAAATCTCTATATTGGATGCGCCACTTAAAATTTCCTATATAGACTTGCAACTTTCTTATTTTTTAAGCGACGACCATATTGGGCACATCAAATTGTAGATATATTTAAATATGCATAGAGAGTGACTGGAAAAAAATGTTTTGCAAAAATCGTGAAGAGAGGAATTTGCTTCAATATTTTTTACCTCACCCTGTACATGAAGTGTATTGATGTGTTCTTATAAAGATTTTAATTAGCTTTAATTTATGTTATTACGTTACATTAATTGCCCGTCACTCAAGCAAAAATGGTCGTGGTTCAGTACACAAATGTAGAAAAAAACAGTGTTTCTGTTGATTGAAGGTGAATTTAAGCATAGTGCTAGAAAAGCGTGCAAAGTGTATTCCCAAAGGTAGACGATGTCTCAACCATAAAACAATTAAATTATTAGTTGAAGCCATAAAATTATCAACTCACCTTCTTTGTCGTACAATCTAAAAGCTTCTTTAAGTTCTTTTTGTAGAGCTTCATCATCCTCGTTTTCCAAAAAGTGCCCTGCCACCCTACAGAAGGAGTCAAAGTTGACAGTACCGGTATCTAGAAAAAAAATGTATATGTGACATTGTTTCCTTTTCTTGCATTCACTTAGTGGGGATGTATTGTGATAGAAAATTACTCCAGTTAGACACCATGAACAGATACCGGCCTGTGGGCTTTTTTGTGACACAACTTTTTTCCTGGAGGAATCTATGAAATTGCAACGAGAAGCCTAGAGAGTTAATGTCTATAAATTGTCTTACTCGAACGAAGTTATTTTAAGCAATTATGTTTGAATTATGCTAAATATGCTGTATCAACGTTTCTCGACCTATCTAACGCTTTCGATACTATTGATTGCAAAATACTCTTATCAAAATTGTTTCAACTAGGCGTTAGAAATACTGCCTTGAACTGGATTAGATCTTATATGGAAGGCATGTCATTAATAATGAGCTACAATCATGTGAGTTCTAGGGCTCACAAAATTAAACTTGCGAGTTCCCCAGGGCTCTGTCCTAGGGCCCTTATTACTTACGTTATTTGTAAATGACCTTCCTAATTACATAAAAAATATAGGACATGTTACTATGATTGCTGATGATACTAATATTACAACAACGGCAACAAGTTAGAGGAAATCCAATTACAATACTTTAAGCGCTTGGTCTGATAGTAATAAATTAATATTAAATACCAAAAAAATGGTAGTAATGACTTTTCATGTCAGAAGACCTTTACCAGTTAATTTTAAAATTATGGACATCGAAGTAGATGATGAAGCGAAATATCTTGGTATAGTATGCGTAATTGCTAATAGGTCAACTGTTAAGGGACGGGTGAGACGCAAGACGAGGTAAAAATATCTACACGATTAAAGCACATGTAAGAACAAACTGCTGCCAGCTGCCACGGTCCTGATTATTGTTTGCACGCTTTGGCACGCGACTTGAACAGTCCATGACCCTCTGTCTCGCTTTATAAAGTAAGAGGTGAAAGACGGACGATGTTGTCGGCGCCTTTTAGCTCGTCTTGCGTCTCTTGCGCCGGATCTTTCATCGGTTACGCATACTATACTATACTAGATTCGAAATTATCATGGGATACGGTATGCAAAAAATTAAATAAAGCATATTTTGGCTTCTCCAAATGAAAAACGTTTTAGATGAGAGAGGTCTAATAAATATTTATTATGCATTGGCGTACTCACAAATTTCATTGAACATTATGAGTTGGGGCTGTGACAGAGAAAAGAATAGGGTACTTGTTTTACAAAAAGGAATAGTTCGTTTAATATTTAATTTAAAATCTAAGGAAAGATGTAGAACGAATTTCAAAGAAAAAAAAAACTTTACCGTGCGTGTACAAATTTAAATGTTTAAGGTACACTAAACAATATCTTGATAAATTTGTTAAGATAACCATTATTATATATTAGACATGGCGAACTCTTATCAATTCCTAATCATAAAACTACAACATATAGGTATAAGCATTGTCCATGGTACAACTGTTTAAAAATAAAGTCAAAAACATTTTAGTAGAAAGCGGTTTCTACAGTAATGACGAGTTTGTCCGAAATATTGCAGCTGTCACATTTCTCAAAGAAATACTCATTTTTTATTATTCATTGTACCTATAAGTTTATTTAACATTTATTTATTCTCTAAATGAATATTATAGTGAGTTATTTTTAATTAATTCATGTTTGACCTTTTGTGTAGTAATGTGTTTTTTTATTGTTTTGTATATGGTTTATGCTAAGTTGTACAGTTTTTATTTGCAAGTAATATACTAATATACATTGAGACTGTGTTGACAAAGTTCAATTATGCATTATTTATTTTCTCTCTATTTTTACATTCTGCTATTTATAGACAATATCGACTTATCCTATGTCATGTAATGTGATCAAATGGATTAATAAAATTATTATTATTATTATTATTATTATTTTAAATCTTTATTTTTTGTACTGAACCAGCAAAATATCCGTACTGCGCTACAGAGTTTGTTTAAAATCATAAGTTGATACAAATTTAGATCATTCTATTGGAGCCGACATTTTGAATTTTCCAATTTTCTTGAAACACCCCGTACACGAATGAAATCGCTCTTCTATGATGGAAAACAAATGGCGTGTCAGACAAACCTCGCATCTAGCACAAACTAATAAATTGGAAACAGCGAAAGGGTTACCAACTAATGTGCAATGTTTAGCCGATACACAGGAAACGCTTCGATCGTTTTGACTGGCAGGCTAATATACGGCGGCTTTCCGTTTACCTTCACGCCCCTTTCCTCCATGCGATGCACTTTAATTATCCGTATTTCATTCCGATTGCCCCGTTTCTACGTAATTTCGAAAATTCATTTGCCATTTCTGTTAATTGATAAAATGTCCGGAGGGATTTTTTGGCGACACGAAATCAATCAGCGTCGCATTCCATTTAAAATATTTCAAATTCCCTTAATTGTGGCGGATCTAGTCAACCGGATTAATCTGACTAGTTTGTTCGCAGTTTGCAATTGTGTGAAGGCAAACTGATTTGTTTGATTACAGTAGCGATGGACGGATATCAAAAATCAAAAGCACATTTTCTGTATATGCAGTAAAATAGAGGTGTCTCCATATTATTCACAGTAGAATAAGGACGGCAGCTCAGTAGTTGATAGGTATGCCTAAGGTGTAATTTACGAACAGGCTTATTTTGCAATACAACATGGAACACAATATATACATTTTGGTAAATAAGACGAATATAACTTTACAAGCAACTCTTATGATCATTTGATATACTCCAGAATGCCAAAATTACCAAAGGATAGTACTTATATAATGGGGATTTAAGACAAAAATTGTTAATTTTATAATTACATTTCATGACTATAGAATCACAGCATATCTAATGGGAGTAAATACGTGTAAGAGTGTACTAAATCGTACTAAAAGCAGAAAAAAAATTATTACTTGGAGATTTCAAATTGATATATTATCGAATGACAGCTTTTTTGAATTAAGTGTACATATTGTGTAAAATTATTTACAGAAGTGACGTGGACTTAAAATTGTAGAATTAGAGCCTTTGTTCAACAAGTGTAATAAGAATACTATTTTCATGCAATCGTAAAAATATATTGGTTATTTGTAAAAATTGTTTCTGGCTAAGACCAAATTAAATTTGTAATTTTTGACAATTGAGATAACATATTATATACATTTTTCTTTGTGCGTGCTCCATTATCGCTCGTGTTAAATCCAGAAAATAATAATAACAGCTTTCTTGATTATATTTTGCAACGAATCCACATTAAATATGTCATAAAGACATTCAATTTATCAAATAATCATAAATTATAAAACTTCCTAGATATAAACATTATACTTTTATCATGTTATTGAATTTTCTATATAATTGTTGAGCATCTATAGTATACTCTTTGCAGTTTTTTTAAACAAGTTTCTTTAGTTTGATTGCTATACCTACTTGTAATCTGAATTATCTCCCGATGACAGATTTTGATTAGCAAAACTTTGGTCTGTATACTATGCAGTACTTTTGTATTTATAACATTTTATGAAAGATTATAACACTCTTTATGTGCCTACATCTTTTTCTTTAAATGTTTCATAACATATTTTCTCATCGATTTTTTCAAAAACAATGAGGTTCCTTCTTTAGCCAACAATAAATTTCAATACAATTGTTTTTTTTTTGTCTTGAGTTATCGTTGTAAGAAACGTGGCGGACGAACAGAAAGATATTTTGAAAGTTGGTTAAAATTCGATTACTAACATAGATATGATTTTTTTTAAAAGCGATACTTAACGGTTTTTTTTCTTCCTTCACTGGCTTTGGATGTCTCCATTTAGCCACGACGTTTCTTGTTAATTCTACACTACATTAAACACATTACAAATAAGCTAAGTTGAAACCTATAAAAACCTTCTAAAACTAATCGACCTATAACCTAACACGAAAGAACCACCTAGTGCTTAACGGTTTTAGATAAAATGTAACATACTCTACGCTTTCGCATTTGCGAAGAGTAGGTATTATAATAATAATAATAGAAAATTATTATTGTGGCATTTCATTACTGATGATTTTTATTAACTGTTGTAAATAGAGTTAAAAGTTTTCTTTTATTTGTTATTACTTGTAAAATGCGCATGCTCTGCTACGATGCTCGTTAAAAAACGACAACTTGACACAAATATTGGAACAATTAGGTGTTTTCACCATACGCTAATTTGCAGTTTTGATATTATTAAAACGAAGTACTTATTATAAGCTGTTCACAATATTTAAACTACATTATATCGCCTATCAGCTTAAAACTGCAACAAACAAACGTAAAATTGGATAATTGAACGGGTATACAAAACACACTATGATAGTGACGTCATCGATTTTTCAAATCGGATTTATCTAGTATAAACACAGCATTTTAAATTTTTTTCGGGAGTTGAAAATAATTGCTGTAGATTGAAACAGATTTTTTCAAAGAAACGACATACCTATAGGGTGAGCAAACTATCATTTTGGAACTTTTTTCTCATAACGCACAAAAAATATTGTTACTGCGAGATAGGGCCCTTCCTAGCAACTCCACCATAAGTGGATGTTTACCTGTGGAACGGTAAATAAATAAAAAAAATAATAATGCTGCCGGATTCAGAAACAGAAAACTTAGAAGAAAGAAAATAAGGAGATGACGATAGATGGTAACTTAAAGGTGGCATCGAAGCTGAAAAGAAGCATCTTCCAAACACCTACACTTTCCATCCTGTATTCCCACCCCATGCGTCATGCGGCTCTGGCTGCTGACAAGCATGTCCAATGTCCAACCCGGCGTATGCAGCCGGTCCGGCGGTATATAAAACATCCGAGATTTGGTTCTGGCACGCGGTTTGGCCGTACGTTGGGCGTGTTCGACGGACGACCAAGCTGCGTGTTGAAACGAACCTCCACGAATGCCCGGAATCGGCAGCAATGCCCACCTTACGCTGGCGAATCAATCAGTCAATCAACAAATTAATGACGTTTGCTTATCAACACTGGAACCGATGGCGTCATC
The DNA here is from genome assembly GCA_963583905.1 of Stenurella melanura. Classification (NCBI taxonomy): domain Eukaryota; kingdom Metazoa; phylum Arthropoda; class Insecta; order Coleoptera; family Cerambycidae; genus Stenurella; species Stenurella melanura. The sequence continues at coordinate 24,225,793 of OY757316.1, forward strand.
AGTTTACCGATGATGTGACGTAATGTTTTCGGCAGTAAAAGTCAATCCAAATAATAAAAGGCTTAGATAGATAAGTCCAATCAGCGACGCCAGGAGACGAGCTACCCCCAACCTGGAAATTTTGCCGAACCTCTTCTATATCGAAGAGTAGGGATCTTTTACTTGCCTAAATAGACAAGGGACCGACTGCTTTACATTCCCTCCGAAGGATGGTATATCCGCTATGTAACCCCCGCCTAAAGTTACACACCTTCTACGCATGCGCTAATATACAAGCCGTTAGAAGATGGAGCGAGAACGCTGTGTTTCCCTGGAGAAGCTTACCCATCCAAGTACTAACCGGGCCCGACGTTGCTGCATTTGTGTATCGAAATTCGAGTATATGCAGACGTCTCTACGCTCGCTCCCTTCTTCACAGTTAACGAGATTTTAAAATTTGTGAAAACACAGAATTGCAAACAATTCAACGGACTAGATCAGATTACATCAAAATGTATGTAAAATTAATATTTTATGCTCCGGTTTGCTAGGATAGGACGCCCTGTATATATAAAACTATTGAATCCTTATAACACGAATCTTTACATTGGTTAAAGAACCGTCAATTACTTGTTCAATCCGGCAATTCAGCTGACGGAATTATCTAGCAATAACATCGTTAGAAAATAAATAAACCAGTTTAATAGGCCCTTGAAAATTTGATGCGGCACCCACTCTAAACTAAACCGAATCACGGGCAAATAGCAGCTCGTTGATTTTCCAGTATTTCAGTTTTTCCTGATTTCGATTCCATTACATGCCTACGCGGGATTTCCAAAGACCAGTCATGCATGGTGAAACGGAACTCATTATCTCTGCCTCTCACTCCTGCTGGCTCTGCTACCTTTGCAGCAATCCTGGATTTGCACATTTCGTTGTTGATAAACAACGATCGTTCCATGTGAAATATGGATGAATATGTTCAAATTCACGAATAATATGTGCATTGTGTGTTTCGGTATAGAAATCGAGCTAAAATTATCTGTGGGTATTGCTAGGCATACAATGGTTTGTTGTTACCTGGAAATTGTGAGACAGGAGAGTAAAATGATGGTTTCTTCAAATACACAGAATATAAATAATTTAGATAATATAATGTAAGGATATAATAAGGAAATAAAACATAATTGGGAAAACAAAAAATTGATATAAAAAAATATATACAAAATTGAATCGCCCTCCAAAATATTACTAAAAACCGCTGCCTAAGGAATCACTACTTCCACATCCAGATTCTTCATCCAAGTCGTTTTAAAGGAAACATCTTGACTATATTTGCACTCTAGTATGTGGAAATTATTGGTCATAGAATTTTAGTAATATTTGGGGCAGATGTCATAGAAAAGTTTGAGGAGTTGGTTTCTACCATATACGTTAAAAATGAAGTTTTTAGTTCACCCTACTTATTTTCTACTATTCACCTCCTACCCCTTCAATGGAGGCATCTCAATCAGATGTCACTACAATACATACGTATACTAATCTCAAGTAAATATCTCAATTTGATGTTATCAATCTCATTGATAATGAAGCGGAGGTGGTGGAGTTTGAAAAATATTAGAAAGAAATCTGAGGCCTTGGTTTCTAGTATATACACCGAATCCCAAATTTCTGTACTCTTATCACCTTGATTTACTTATTTTCCCCTAGTCACTCCTATTAACCCTAACCCTTCTACGGAATCATCCCAAAATATAATCTAGTTCCAGATGTCGTTATAATACATACGTCTACCAAATTACAAGTGAATATCTCAATTTTATTTTATCAACCCCTTTAATAACGTAGGAAGGGTAGTGAAAGGGTTAAAACATATTGTTAAAAAATTTGAGGTCTTGGCTTCTAGGACATACACCGAATTTCAAGTTGCAATACTCTTACCAGCTTGCTTTACTTATTTTTCCCTATTTACCTCTACTTACCCCCACCCCTTCAACGCAATCATGTCAAAATATAATCTAGTTTCAGATATAATTATAATATATAAATGTACCAAATTTCAAGTGAAAATTTAAATTTAATTTTATCAACTCTTAATAAGGGAGTGGGGGTGGTGGGGAGAAATAGAAAATAGTAATAAAAAAACCTGAGACCTTCGCTTCTAGTACATACACCGAATTTCAAGTTTCTGTAGTCTTACCAGCTTGCTTTACTTATTTTCCCCTATTTACCCTTATTTAACCTCCAACCCTTCAACGGAATCATCTCAAAATATAATCTAGTTCCAGATGTCGTTATAATACATACGTGTACCAAATTTCAAATGAATATCTCAATTTTATTTAATCAACCCTTTTCATATTGGAGTAGAGGTGGTGGGGGTTGAAAAATATTATAAAAAAATCTGACGCTTTGGCTTCTAGTACATACACCGAATTTCAAGTTTCTGTGCTCTTACCAGCTTGCTTTACTTATTTTCCCCTATTTACCCCTATTTAACCCCCAACTCTTCAACGGAATCATCTCAAATTATAATCTAGTCCCAGATGTCGTCATAATACATACGTGTACCAAACTTCAAATGAATATCTCAATTTTATTTAATCAACCCTTTTCATATTGGAGTAGGGGTGGTGGGGGTTGAAAAATATTATAAAAAAATCTGACTCCTTGGCTTCTAGTACGTATACCGAATTTCAAGTTTCTGTACTCTTACCAACTTGTTTTACTTATATTCCCCTATTTACCCCAAATTAACCCCCAAGCCTTCAACGGAATCATCTCAAAATATATTCTAATTTCAGACGTCGTTATAATACATACGTGCACGAAATTTCAAATGAAAATCTCAACTTTATTTTATCAACCCCATTAATGGGGTAGGGGTGGTGGGGGGTTGAAAGATGTTATAAAAAAATCTTAGGCCTTAACTTCTAGTACATACACCAAATTTCAAGTGTCTGTTCTCTTACAAGCTTGCTTTACTTATTTTTCCCTATTTTCCCCTATTTAACCCCCAACCCTTCACCGGATTTCCTCAAAAAACAATCCAGTTCCAGATCTCGTCATAATATATACGTGTACAAAATTTCAAGTCAATATCTCAAACCGTTCCGGAGAAAACGTGCGGACAAAAAAAAAAAGTTACAGACAGACAGACAGACAGACAGACAGACCGACAGACAGACCGACAGACAGACAGAAATTTTTTTTCCGCTCAAATTTAAAATCTCGACGTTTCATGACATTCTAAACCTATTTCACGAATAAAAATTTTTGAAAATTTTTTTGCGATTACTATACTTCCAATCCACTACGTGGATGTGGAAGTAAAACTAGAGATAGTCCAGTCATTGAAGCATTTTACCTCGAACTCCGGTTAGGAAAGATCGATTTTTATGAAATAAACGGAATTCGATTCCTAATTGATAGTATTGCAAAGTCTACATGGTCCGAAAGTGTGCTTTTACACTGGGGTGGATGCCCCCCCCCCCCATTCTCGGAGGTGGAAATTAGTAAACTAAAAGTAACCGCAGAAATCGATAGAGGGATGAATTCTAAGCAAAAGATATTTTTTTAAGTTTTTTCGATAAATCAATATTGTTCGAGCTATTCGCGATTGATAATGTTGATTTTCATACAAGAAATGTATATTTTAGGGTGATTTTCACAGATTTCGCAATCCTTGTAACCAATCGGGGCATTGGAAATGATAACACCATACATAAAACATAATAGCTACGATCCGTCCCGAGAAACATGATTTTAGGTACAAAAATAAATATTCTCTATTTTAGTCCTACATTTTTTTAGTTTTTGCGATATATCTCGACTGGCAATTATTTTAGAGAAAAAAATAGAGAAAGCAAAATGAAAGCGCATTACATTTCCTATAAATTGATATATAACAAAGTACAATTTGGTTAATTCAGTGGCGTACAGTGAGAGTTAAAAATGGTAGAAAACTAAAACACCCTATAAATTCCAACATTTACGTCAACTGTAGTTACAAAAATAATAAACAAATCATGCATTTATTGTATTTACATTCAAAGAAAAAACTAGGTTGAACATTGAAATTGTACAAGTTAATTAAATAAATTAAATTTCTTTCGCTGGATTTTCGTCATCTTCGGTTACTTGAAAAACGTTGCTGCATGAATTTCCTTGGCACTGTCCCAGATTTTCTACATGAACACAGCTTTCCACAATCAGTCTTGCAGTTGCAAAATATTATCTTAATAAATTCTGGAGCGATAGCTTTTTCTGCGGTAACAGGTGTAAGAACTTCTCCTTGCTTTTACTAACCCCAAGATATAGGTGATAAACTGTTGTCCAGCCACTTTTGAATTTGATGGTAGACTGGTAAGCTATGTTGAGCTGCACCATCCGTCGTGGGTGGTAAAGGAGCAAATTCAAAATTTTTGTTCAAAGTTTGCCGCGCTGTAATATTATGAAACTTATAGAATCGAAGGTCATTTAACGACTTCATTGATTTTTGTGCACCGTAAAGAGCTAGGAAAAAATATTCCCCGGTAGCAATAATGACACCTCTTTCTGCATTGGGATCCAAAAATATATCTACTTTGGTACGTAGGTCTTGACGTTTTGCAAGAATTCTGTAGGTAGACAGTTTTCCTTTTTTATACATAAATGATGTCGTGTCGCATCCCGAAACTGCAAATAAAATTGAGTCTTTCATGAAACCTATTAGTGGCGTATGTGAGTCAGACGAATGGTAAATATTTTGAGCCGGAATGAAATTACCTTCCCCCCCCCCCCCCGTTTTCGAGGATGCTGAACACGATGGCGGTATCAGAATTTCTCTTTGGGGTTGCACAACCCCTCAAACAGGCCAAAAACCACCCCCTAGAGGGGTTAAACGCGATTTAATAGGTTTCCCTTCAGAAAATAGTACTTTCCTCCCGTTTTCAAGGATGCTGAGCACGGTGGTGGTATTCGTAATTGCGTCCGACCCCTACCAACCCCTCCACCGGCCAATACTCGCCCCCGAAAGGGGTGAATTTTTTTTTTCGAACTATCAGCGGCAAACATATATTCCAAGTTGGGGAGTTTTAATACGTTAAACAGTACCCAAATTACTGCAAAATTCCGCAACTTTTAGCTTTAGGGCAATTTGTTCCATTTTTACATGTACGATTTCATAACTGCACTGGACTATTTGTCAAAGTTTGTGAATCCATGGCGACTATTATTATTATTAAGAGATTCCGAGATTTCTCCTGATTTCTACGTTTCAGACCGTACAGATTACAAAAATGAAGGTTTTTCAATTTTGTCTGTCGGCCGGTATGTTGTTTGTCTGTCTGAAGTTCTGTGTAAATGCCCTTATCGATTTTTTTTATTAAAGAAAACGTCGTTTTTTTCTCATTTCGAGGTCGAAAATTTCCAAAAATATGCTTATTTGTTTCCGCTTTTTTATGATTTCTGTCACATCATTTCGAATCTATGTAAGCAGTGTAAATATCATTCATAACAGAAATTCACAGCCACACAAAAACAACATTTTTTCCTGGCCTGGGGATCTGACCATGCTCACTATGTTTTTGGAGTCGCTGAATCCAAATCTGAGGTCTATTTAACTACATCACATCAGGATTTGCCATAACCTCAAAAAACCTGTAATAACTGGGGTTTTATTCCCCTAATTACACGATTTAGTCAGACATTACCATTGGTATAGTACGGAGGGTCCCAATTACTTTTGTAGACTCCGTCGATAATATAGTATATCCATCGAAATCAAAACTGCGCTTACCCTTTTCCTTCTCGGTGATTATATCCTTTTTGGTGTCCCTCAACCATGTTACTTCACAAACAAACTTTACTGAATATAGACTGAACTCAATTGCATAACAAGCAAATAAAACACGTGATTACTCAAAACACTTAAGCCACTATATTCACAGAAGAAAATGAAAACAAATGAAAATAACAATCACAAATTTTCAACGATTAAATAAATTAACAAACAATAATTACACTATATCAAGAAATGAAATGGTCTGCGGCAAGTTCAAATCTTTAGCTAAATCGCGGCCGAATACCCTTAGTTCTATTACAACACATTAATGTATGCTTATTATAACCGACAAAATACTGAACAAATGTACTTAAACTCTAAAACTGAAAAAGGTTCGCAAAACGAAAATTTACTATACCCTGTAGGTAGATGACGACCGATCAGAAAGCCAAGAGTGTCGATATTATCTCAATCGACATAAGACGTTTCAAAAGTGGGCAGTAAACTTTAAACCCTCGACCAATTAAAATCTTCTCTACTTTAAACCGCACCCCGATTTGAAATTACCTAACGGACCATGGTATTTATCATATGGCCTATCTAACATTTTATACCACTAAGGCAGATGAAAAAAAAAACCTTTTGTTCCTTACTTTGCTTTTGTATGGGTGAAAAAATCTACCTTATTTGGTTTATCTATCTTACTGTCTATTACTATATTTTCTGGAATCCTCTCTCAATTGCCTTATATTTAACTAGACCCCCTGGTGGGTCCTATTTAAAAACATGTTTGAAGGGTTCTTAACTTCAAGTGAGAAAAGCGGATTGGACATAAAATAATTTAGATGGTTATTTATTGCTTCCAAGTGGCTAACGTCGACTACCTAATAAAGACTAAAGTTAACAAAGCATGCTTCCTGGGCTCTAAAATAAATCAGTTTGCACCATAAGACAGATGTTTCTATGACCAGTATTTTACGTTATTGTACTAAAGTCTCGACCCTTAAAATGTTACCGAGATCGGAAATAGGAGAATACGGTGATTCTATATGCGACAAGGCCGGACTTGGCTCCCTTAACTTGACTTTTGTTACAAACCCATAATTTAAGCGATTTCGACATCCCTTCACAAAAATCGCTGTAACTTTTTCTAGACAAGAATGACCCACTCTTTTTTGAACTAGATCGATTGCAAATTAAATTTCCAATCCGATGATGTGGGGCACGATATTCTTCCGACGCTTTTTAAGTGAGATATCGGCCGCCAAAGTGAGAGGTACGAGGATTTCGCTACTCGAGCGATACGGCCCAGCTTCGAGGGCCATTTCCGTCAAACGGAAGTTAGCAAAAATCTGGGGTACGTAGAAAGATATAAGAAATCGTTTGGCGCAAATCTGAGGTCGATGCGTGCCTTGGTTTTCGAGATATGGCCGCTCGAAATAACCGGAAGGTGAATATCGAATTTCTTTACCGCTTCCCGAGGCAATATCTCGAAGACGAAACGAGATACAGAGCTGCGGTTTACTCTATTCGATTTCTTTAGCCTTCCTACATACCTCTGAATTTTTTAGATGTTTACCTTAGAAATTTTGCAAAAAAGTGAAAGTGCAGGCAAAAATCTGAAAACATTCAAAGGCATGTAGGAAGGCGAGAGGCATCGAATTGGCGTAAGCCGGAGCTCTATATCTCGTTTCATTTTTGAGATATAGTCTCGGGAAGCGGTAAAAAAATTCAATTTTCACCTTCCGGTGACTTGGAGCGGCCATATCTCGAAAACCAAGGCTCGCACCAACCTCCAATTTGCGCCAATTTCTTACGTCTTTCCACATACCCTTAATTTTTTACAGTTTGTTATCAGCTTTTGTTTGGCAGAAATTGTCCTCGAAGCTGGGCCGTGTCGCTCGAGAAGCGAAATCCCCGGACATCTCACTTAAAAAGCTCCGGAAAAATATCGCGTCACACATCATCGGATTGGAAATTTAATTTGAAAGCGACCTAGTAGAAAAAAAGGGGGGTTATTTTTGCCTAGAAAAAGTTATAGCGATTTATGTGAAGAGATGTCGAAATCGCTTAAATTATGGTTTTTTGAGGTTATGGCAAAATCCTAATGTGATGGAGTTAAACAGACCTAGGATTCGAATTTTTTTTTGTGTGGCTGTGTTATTAGAATAGAAATCATTCATAAATTCTAGAGCCCGAATCTGAGTAAGTAATTCATATTACATATGATTTTAATTTTTCAAAAATTTTCAGATTTTGCTTTCAGAGGCCCTGAAGCACGGACCTCTCTAAAATATCCGGACCCCGAGGGATCCCTCCGTTCTCCTCGCCCTCATTTGATCATGAGCTTTAACTCATATTTTTATAATTTTGATCTTGCCGGCTGCACTTCCTGAGGCCTACGTTCTAGCGTACTGCAAATCTTTAATTGTATTTATTTTGTAGTTATTTATGTTCGATATAATTAGTCAACGCATAGAAAATATTTATAATGATGTTTCCATAAAAGCTCCCGGACTATTTTCAGAATCGATATATTCCAAAGATGCAGAAATCCTATTTCAATTGTGCCATTCCTTTTTTAAGTATTTGCGAATCAACATTTCGTAAAAGCCATTTCATTTTGCTAAAGCTCCACGCGGGATTACAAATAAAATAAAATAAACAAAACGTCTCCTTGTAAAGATATCGAAACACATTACAGGGAAATAGATGTGCGGCGTGGGAGCTAGAAAAGGAACAATGCGAAATGTTCAATGCATTTCCAGTACCGACTACCAGTCACTTGATATGTGGTAAGGACTCTATTTTTCGTTTATGTGAAGCGTTCCAGGCGAGTCAACATGAATTCCAGTCGCCCCCGCGGAAACATTTAAATCGGAACGCAAAAAAGACTTTTAAAATTATCGATCCGCAGAATTGCAGTATTTCTCTACGCTGCTTTCGGAGAGAATTTTTTCATTTATCTTTTAAATAGGTCATAGTGGTTGTATAATTGATTTCATTTAGCATACAATACCGAATAGCACCTATAGACAAAAACAGAGTTATGGAAAAAAATCGGTAAAGGTATTTACACAGAACTTCCCTTTTATTTGGGCATGGGGGTCACTCTAAAAAATTAATAATTACGAAATGACACTGAAAATAATAATCGGATATAGTTGTTACTATTATTACAAAGAAAACCTGATAAGTTTTGGTCAAAAAAATATACAGAGTGCTCATTCAACAGCAAAAGTTCAATACTAAATAACAGGTGCCAAATATGGAAGGCTTGCGAAAATACCTTTACAAATGTCCATCATGACTGAATTATTTCTTGGGATGACCACCCTGTACATTTTGAAATAAAAGTATAATAGTTGCACATGCCAAATATTATTGCCATCTGTCACATTTTCAATTCCACATTCACGTAGTGGAGTGGTTAAAAAATTAAATTTTTTTTTAAATTTTTCAAAAATGTTGGTAAAAAATTTTTTTTCTTCTGAAGTAGGTTTAGAATTTTCTTACTTTTTATTGGGTATTTTGCCACTGAAAAATATTTAAAAATTTTAATGAAAAAACCTCTGCGCCAAACGGATCAGACGGAGGTTGGTTCTTGAGTACCTGACTGTTTCAAAAAGTCTCACACCTAAAAATATATAAACTAGAACAATGTTATAAACTAAAAACTGAAAATCAAAGCTATAGGTAGTTAACGTTTCGGAAGAGAATCTACTTCCGTTCTCAAAACTTTTTTGGCCGTCAACCATGACAGTTCTTTGTTTATGTATTTCCATAGTCATGTGAGACATTAAATTATATTTATCTTATTTTTACTTACAATTACAGACAATATAGGTTTAGAATGTCATGATGGAACGTGGAAATTTTAAATTTAAGCAAAAAGGAAAATTTCCTTCTATTCTATAATAGTGGTAAATTGTAATTTTTTAAAAATAGGTTTAGAATGCGATGAAGCGTGAAAATTTTAAATTTGAGCAAAGAGAAAATAATTTTCCATCCATTTTAGTGGTAAAAAATTTTTCAAGTATTAGTGAAAAAAAGTTTATATTTTTTGTTCCTGAAATAAGTTTATAAAACGTGAAAATTTTAAATTTGAGCAAGAAATATTTTTTTTCATCTATTCTAGTGGTAAAATTTTTTTCCAAAGTGGAAAAAATGTTGGAATGTCATGAAACGTAGAAATTTTAAATTTGAGCAAAAAAAAATTATCATCTATTCTATAGCAAGTAGTTATAAATAGATTACTGTTTTAAAAAAAAATTTTAAATCATTTCAAATTTTTTATAAAAATTTGTTTGAATAGGTTTAAAATGTCATGATAACGTGAAAATTTTAAATTTGAACAAATAAAAAAAATGTTCCATCTATTTTAGTGGTAAAACTTTTTTCAAAAATGATAAAAAAAAAATCTAAATATTTTTTGAAATAGGTTTAGAATGCCATGAAACGTGGAATTTTTAAATTTGAAGAAAGAAAAAAAATGTTCATCTATTTTAGTGGTAAAAATTTTTTCAAAAATGGTGAAAAACATTTTTTTTTTCTGAAATAGGTTTAGCATGTCATGAAATGTGTAAATTTTAAATTTGAACAAAAATTTTTTTTTCATTATTTATTACCTTTAGACGGTCCAACCTGTATATTTTCCAGTGAAAGTTTAACCATTTCTTCACTGACAGTAGGGTCAACTACCTACCAAATTTGACTGCTCTCCGTCAAGTAGTTTTTTAAGTTAATGCACAAACAGACAGACAGACAGACTGACGGAATTGAAAAACCTATATTTTCGCAATCTACGTGATCTGAAACGTCAAAATCCGAAAAAATCTCGGAGGGTGATTTTTTCTCGAATACAATACTTCCCTTCGGTATGCGAGGGAAGTAAAAATATTGCGTAAAAACTCACGCAATAGAAATGAAACTTACTAGGCGAAAATTATAAAAATAGGTTATAAAGTATAATGAAAATAAATCATCATCATCAGCACTAGAATTTTTCATTAGAACACGCGATATCTAACGAATTAGGTATCCGGGAAAGTTTTTATAAATTGTATATGAGCATTTTCATGAAGATTAAAATTACTATAATGACTAATAAGTTCATTCGCATCCATCATGAGATGGTTACTAGTTTATGGTATTGCTAAACTGCCACCATTTTAATTTATGGCATGAGCACCTCGTCCAACATCTTTTTTTACGATAAGTCCAGACGAAGTACCACTTTCAAGGCATGCTTTTCTTCGATGTCGATAATCCCGCGCGCGTTGCGACACACTTTAAGCATTTTTGGAGGATTTTGACAAAACACTTGCCCGTGAACACATCAACATATCAACAGATATTTAAGATTATACGATTTGCATTCAAACACAAAAACTCGACCGTTTCTCGAATAATGTTCACGCACATACAAATATCACTCTACGTATACGCATGATACTCACTATGATTTGCATTTATGACGAGCTTCTATTTTTTTTTTTATTTCCAAAGAGACTATATTACATATTGCTTAGTTTGGTTGTTCACGAATTTTATATTGTATTCTGCCTTAAATTCCTTATCTAATGATGTATTACAACTTACAATTTCTCGATAACTCCAAAGTCAGCTTTCTTAAAAAATCATTGAGTGGACCGTGGAATGGTAATAATTACAAAATGTCGAAAAGTTAGCTAAGGAATAGCTGCATTGCTTATAAGCAAAAAAGTTATAGTTTTAATATGAAAGTAGTGCGACAAAAGGCGCCTACTTTAAAGTATAAAAAATATTTTGTTTACAGTACCTACTGAGCCCTCGACGCGTGAAGCTAACACGCACTTGACAGGCTTTTTAATATTATTCTACGTAAAAACCGATAATTTCAATTTTTAACTCCCGACGCAAAAATGAGGTATCTGTCTGTGATATCCTAGCTCCATGACGCTTGAACCGATTTCAAGGCGAAATTTTTTGTTCAAAATCTGGTATTTGCGAGATGGTTCTTTGCCATGTTTGGTGGAAATCGGGTATGCCGTTTCCAAGATTTTCAGGTTTCATTGTTAAACAACCAGTGTAACGGAAGTTGTGTTCTAGGCAGGGCCGGATTTTGGTATTTTCCGCCCGTAGGCAGCTTTAAATCTGACGTCGTTTTTCAGACAAAAACCTAAGTGGGTATTTAAACGTGTATGTGCACGGCCGTCGAGAGAAAATCGGGACCCGGGGGGTTGTAACATACAACATCAACCAGTATTCCATATAAATTTCGAAGAGCGGGGGGGGCGACATTCACAATTTTTAATAGCGGGGGTAACATTCCTTACAATTGGATATTTATCTCGGCATTTTGGAAAGCGGAAACATGATATTTTCTTAAAATTGAATGTCTGTCTGGGCCAAAATTTTGCAGAGCAAACAGTGCTACTCCCTAGATTACAATATTCTTCTCAATCGAAATTTTGCAGAGCGGGGAGTGATATTCTTTAAGGCTAAATATTTCTCACGACAGAAATTTTAAACAGCAACAACGAGGATACTCCTTTACCAAACAATTTTATATTTATCTCATAAACAATACAAGCCAAAACTCGTTATTATGTGCATCGCGTTAATCATTTACAGCTATACCTCTCTCGTTTTACCCAGTGCAAAGACTAAACTCCAACTTAGGGCGAAACCCGGGCCCCTCAAAATCGCCGGGCCCGGGAAAAAACGCCCCCGACCACCCCCCCATCGGGCCTGCGTGTGTGTATTTTTCATTAGAGATCATAAAATGGATAATAATTATTATTTTATCATTATTCCTTTGGCGGCATGCCGCCCTAGGCAGCTGCCTATTGGGAAATTAGGCACTGGTTTTAAGAAATGGCGAAGGACCCGGTGTTATTTAACATATTAAATTAATGTTTATCTGAAATGCATTTACACACTTTTAAAAAATTTCTTGAACTTGATAGGTTTAAGTAAATCTTGTAATAAAAACATGGAAAATAAAAGACAATTTAAAAATTTAAGAAACCCTCGACAAATAAACCTTTAAAAAGTATAAATAATTTACATTCTCTGGTTCGAAACACTGTCATTTTCTTTTTCTGTAAATTTACTGTTGAACCGCGGATTAATAGTTTTTAGTTAGGTAGGAAGGTACATTAATTGTTTTACTACAGATATCATTATTCGAAAAAAAAAAAAAAATCAGAAGTGCGTCGGGGATCGCTGCTGTCTATATCCACAGATTTATTTATTTATTTATTTATGAGGTAAGATGTATCAGTATCAGGTTACAAAGAGATGGGCACCTAAATTGGGTAATTTGTCTTGTGCCCAGTGATTACCATAAACTAATCAAAATATAAATTTTTATTAACAGTAGACGACAGATAAAAAATAAAAAGAAAAAATATTATGCCCAAATCATTTCAAAAGTATATCTAATTGTGTTACTATAAGTAAAATTGGTATTGACTGGAAAAAAATGGAAAAATGGCTGAAATTGTATACATTAATTGTTGATAGAAAAATGGCAGACTATTGGTATTTAACCTATTTTCATAAATATTTAAAGATTGTTCCGAATATACTCTCTGGCCAGTGCCACAATTTAAAAAAAATTAATTGTAAATGTTATACTTGCTGGAAGTTTGTTATAGAATTTTGGTCCGGTAAAAGATACGAAATGTTGACAAATACTTTTTGTGCAAAATTTTTGTTGAATGAAGCAGTTTGTAATTGTTCTTGTCTGGTATGAATGGTTGACATACTGTTTCTCGTTCATAGTGTGAATAAAAATACAACTTTGTACTGCATATATCTTTTTAATATTTAGCAAATTACTTTCATTATATAGGTTTGTTGTGGAATATATTTTCGGTTTTTTCAACATTACTTTTATAATTTGGTTTTGACTTATTTCTAAATATTTTAGTGTGGAGTCATAGATTCCCCCCCATATTACTATAGCATATCTCAAGATAGATTCTACCAAAGCGTTGTATATCATAATTAGTTGTTTGATGCTTAATACATGTCTAATATTATAAAATACAGGGATTACTGTTTGTAATTTTGATGTTATAAATTCTACATGATGTCTCCACTTTAAATGCTGGTCTATAATAATGCCTAAGTACTTTATTTTCTCGACAGAAACAATACGGTTTCTGCAAGAGTAGTTATTGTAATGTGTGCAATTATTTGTATGTAATATTATGTACTTTTGAGGATTACATCCAGCTTTTGATAGAGAGATGGAAATAAACTTAGTTTTTTGATGATTTAAAGTTAAGACAGTCCGATGAAGCCATTTCAGTACTGTACTAAGCCCAGTTGAACCCTGATTGCTAGCTGATTTCCAGTTTTTATTGTAGAATAGAAGCACCGTGTCATCTGCGTAATATATTATTTTCAAGTTGTTATTATTTAACCTTGAGATGCTATTCATATATATTAAAAATAAAATTGGGCCCAGTACTGTACCCCTGGTACACCTATTTCAACTGTACCTGGTTCACTAAGAGTATTATTAATTTTAACAAATTGTTTCCTTTCCGTAGGTAATTTTTAATCATCTCTAATGCAAGGCCCCTGATTCCAATTTTACCAAGTCTTTCATTCAGTATACTATGAAATACAGTATCAAAGGCCTTGGAGAGATCTAAAAATACAGCTATACATTTTTTGTCTTCATTCATGTTATTATTTATAAAATTAATTAATTCATACACAGCCATTTCAGTTGTTTTTTTCACTTTCTGAAACCATATTGTGATTCTGATAATAATTTATTTTCATCTAAGAAATTTATTATTCTTTTAACACATTTTTCAAAAATGTTTGCAATGTTATTTATGAGTGGAATGGGCCTGTAACTTGCAATTTGTGTGACTTCCTGCTTTGTAGTTTGGTACCACTACAGATTGTTTAAAATGTGATGGCACAATACCCGTAGAGAATATAATATTTATAATATGTTGTAGAGGACTACTTATAAATTTACTGTACTGTTTTTATCACCCCTGCAGTTATTCCATCCATACCCGAACTGCACTTAGTTAATGATGCAATATGTAGGATTATTTCGTTTTGTTCTACCGGATACAGTACCGTGGAATTCGATATGTGTTCTTCCTGGATTACATAATCATTATTTTCATTATCAATTTTTTTCGCCATATCTAGACCTATGTTTAAAAAATATTTATTAAATATGTCCGCTTTCCTTTTGTCGTCCTGTATAGTAACACACTGATCGTGAGTAATATTAACTGATTGGTAGCTTTTTTATTTACATTTGTGATCTTAATTATTTTCCACATTTTTTTAGATAGATTTTTTAGATAGAAACTTACTTTACATAATATAGGTATATATTTGATTTTATGCCTTATGTTACTTCTAGTAAGTATGAGGAGTTGTGCAATTTAGTGGTTCCGACTTAGTTATGATTTTTTTTCGAATAATGATGATATCTGCGGTAAAACAAATAATGTATTATACCTACCTACCTACCTAACAGAAAACTGTTGGTCCACGGTCCAACAATAAATTTGATCGTTGCCGGATAAGCATAGATTAGCTGTCCCGCCTTGTATTTGGTTCATATTTGGATGGTAAGTTTCTACTATTACGAGAATGACTTACTCCAAGTGCTAGCTTGAAAACATTTTTTTTACAAACGTTATGAAATAATTTTGAAAAATTAAAAAAATTGATAGTCTCAAATGTGAATGTGCCGAATTCGGGAGCTAAAATATATGTGGGTCATGGCGTAATATCGTTTATTTAAAAAAAAAAATCACAGATTTCGATATCCTTGCAACCATCGAGACATTGGAAACGATAACACCATACATAAAACATACTTATTCAGCTACGATCCGTCCCAAAAAACATGATTTTAGGTACTTGTTACAAAAATAACTATTCGCTATTTGTCAAACTTTGTGAATCCATCGCGACTACGATTGGCGCTGACCACAACCGCATTATATGTTCTCTACGCATACTCATACTGTGCACACTTGCTCAGTATTACGTCATCTGATCTCGACTCTCTCATGTCGGCGGTCTGGGATAAACTCGTAACTTTGGCCCCATATACCAACATCAACATTTCTAATATTAAAAAGCAGTGGGACACCCTTTCTTTGTCTGCTACGATAATACTGCCTGCGGCGCTGATAGTTATTAACAATTAGACAGCAAAAGAAAAACCAACCTAACTAACCTAACCATCTAACCATCCCATGAAAGATTGAAATCATATAAGGTATTTGTTCCCTTTTGAAGTTTATTCTCTATGGACGGGTTTTTAAAATTTTCAGTTTAACTTTTTATCTACTTTTTGATATCAATATCATCAAGACGAGAAAAGTCATGATGCAGATGAAAATATCGATGATCTTGCAATATAGACACATGTTCCTGGACACTTGATTTCGAGTTGTTAAAATAAGTATAAAGTTTTGTAACTCCCTCATGTAACTTTAACAATGAAGTGACCTATTCTGTAGAAAACAAAATGGCGGATATGGCGTGGTCGGGACAAATATTTATTAAACTAAAATCAGGAAACCAATTAGCTAATTGTGAGGCGCGCAAATGTACTATTTTAAGCCCGGCCTATAGATTAAAAGTGCCGGTCGACAGGCTACAATAAGATTTATTTATTGATTAGTTGGAGTGATTTGTAGGGTCAAAAGGTAAATGAGAAACCTAAATATTTATTAACGTTTCCAGCTTTAAATCACGAAATGTAATTGTTTTTGTATTTGTAAATCTGTAAATACTGTTACTGTTATGTAAACGTCAACTAATCCACTATATTATTCTTTTGGGTAACTTAAGGGCTGGTCGTATAAAACATAGCTTGGAAGTGCCTTATGCAATCCCTTGCTTAAAAAACCGCTGCCTAAGGAATCACTACTTCTACATCCAGATTTTTCATCCGTCACTTTAAAGGAACCATCTTGACTATATTTAAACTCTAGTACGTGGAAATTGTTGGTCATAGAATTTTAATAATATTTGAGGCAGATGTCAGAAAAGTTTGAGGCGTTTTTGTCTAACATATACGTTAAAAATTAAGTCTCTAACTTACTCTAGTTATTTTCCACCACTCACAACCTACCACCCCCCACCCCTTCTACGGAACCATCTCAATCCAACGTCAGTACAATACATACATGTACTAACTTTCAAGTGAATATCTCAATTTTATGTTAACAATCCCATTAATAATGGAGCGGAGGAGGCGGTTGAAAAATATTAGAAAGAAATGAGCCCTTGGTTTCTAGAATATTCATCAAATCCCAAGTTTCTGTACTCTTACAGCTTGCTTTACCAGGGTGGCCACCTAAAACTGCTTTTCAAATCACCTGACTTTTCACTGACTTCCCTGACTGATCAACTTCAGTTTTCCCTGACTAATATTTATTACTCAAAGGCCAATTTCCACTATTTTTTACATTTTATTAATAAAAATTGTGATCGAACATAAAAATTAGGCAATGTTGGCCAGTTTATGCATGTTTTTTACTTCCCTCGCATACCGAAGGGAAGTATTGTATTCGAGAAAAAATCACCCTCCGAGATTTTTTCGGATTCTGACGTTTCAGAACACGTAGATTACGAAAATATAGGTTTTTCAATTCCGTCAGTCTGTCTGTCTGTCTGTTGGTGCATTTACTAAAAAACTGCTTGACGGAGAGCAGTCAAATTTGGTAGGTAGTTGACGCTATTGTCAGCGAAGAAATGGTAGAAATTTCACTGGAAAATATACAGGATGGACCGTCTAAACGGAATAAATGGTGAAAAAAATTTTTTTTTGCTCAAATTTAAAATTTCCACGTTTCATCACGTGCTAAACCTATTTCAGAAAAAAAAAATTGAAAATTCTCTTCACCAACATTTTTGGAAAAATTTTGACCAAGATGAAAAAAATTTTTTTTTGCTCAAATTTAAAATTTCCACGTTTCATCACGCGCTAAACCTATTTCAGAAAAAAAATTTGAAAATTCTCTTCACCAACATTTTTGGAAAAATTTTTACCAAGATGAAAAAAATTTTTTTTTGCTCAAATTTAAAATTTCTACGTTTCATGACACGCTTAACTTATTTCAGGAAAAAAAATTTAAAAAATTTTTTTCACCAATATTTTTGAAAAATTTTTTATTACTAAAATGAAACAATTTTTTTTTTCTTTCTTCAAATTTAAAATTTCCACGTTTCATGGCAATCTAAGTCTGATTCAAAAAAAAAATTCTTAATTTTTTTTTTTACCATTTTTGAAAATTTGTTTACCACTAAAATAGATGGAATTTTTTTTTTATTTCTTCAAATTTCAAATTTCCACGTTTCATAGCGTTCTAAATCTATTTAAAAGAAAAATTAGAATTTTAAAAAAATATTTTTACAAAATTTTACCACTAAGATAGAATTTTTTTTCTTTGTTCAGATTTTAACTATCCACGTTTCCATGGCATTCTAAAACTATTCAAACAAATTTAAAAATGTTTCTGAAGAATTTTTAAAAAAATTTGAAAACATTTTTAATCCATTTATGTATCACTACTATAGAACAAACGAAAAATTTTTTTTTGCTCAAATTTAAAATTTCCACGTTTCATGACATTCCAAACCAATTTTGGAAAAAAAAATTTTGTTACCAGTTTGGAAAAAAATTTAACACTGGAATGCTCAAATTTAAAAGTTTCACGTTTCATGACATTCTAAACCTAGGTATTTCAGAACAAAAATTTTTGAAAATTTTTTTCACCAACATTTTTCAAAAAGTTTTTACCACTAAAATAGATGAAAATTTTTTTTATTTGCTCAAATTTAAAATTTTCACGTTTCATAGCATTCTAAACCTATTTTAAAAAATACATAATTTTTAATTTTTAAACTTTTTTTAGCACTACTATAGAATAGAAGGAAACTTTCCTTTTTGCTCAAATTTAAAATTTCTACGGTTGACATTTTAAACCTATTTCAGAAGAAAAATTTTTTTTTTACCAACATCTTTTGAAAAATTAAAAAAAAAAATGACATTTTTTAACCACCACTATACTTCCACTCCATTACGTGAATGTTGGATTGAAAATGTGACAGATGGCAATAATATCTGGTATATGCACCTATTACACTTTTATTGAAAAATGTACAGGGAGGTCATCCCAAGAAATAATTCAATCATGGTGGACATTTGTAAAGGTATTTGCGCAAGCAAGAACTTTTGCTGTTGGATGAGCAATCTGTATATTCATTTGACCAAAACTTATCAAGTTCTTTTTGTAATAATAGCAATAACTATATTCCGATTATTATTCTCAATGTCATTTCGTAATTATTAATTTTTTAGAGTGACTGCCATGCACAAATAACGAGGGAAGTTCTGTGTAAATACCTTTACCGATTTTTTTTTTTATATTCGAGAAACAACTTCGATTGACTCGCGTAAAATTCGCAATGAATAGAAAATTTTTGACAGCAAGCGATACATGTAATAAAATAAAGGCGTTCTTCCCTGACTATTTCCTAAAGTTCTTAATATTCCCTGATTTACGTTCAAATTAGTACAAATTTCCTGATTTACCTGACCAACATGAAATTCCCTGACTTTTCCCTGTTATCCAGGTTTTCTAGAAAAGTGGCCACCCTGTTTACTTATTTTCCCTACTTGCCTCTACTTAACCCCCACTCCTTCAACGGAATCATGTCAAAATATAATCTAGTTTCAGATGTCGTTATAACATATACGTGTACCAAATTTCAAGTGAAAATCTCAATTAAATTTTATCAACTCTTTTAATAAGGTGGTGGGGGTGGTGGGGCGATGAAAAATATTATGAAAAAAGCTGAGGCCTTCTCTTTTAGTATATACACCAAACCACAACTTTTCTACTCTTACCAGCTTTCTTTACTTATTTTCCCCTGTTTAACCCCCAACCCTTCAACGGAATCATCTCAAAATATAATCTAGTTCCAGTTGTCGTTATAAAACCTCTTTAATAATGGAGAGGGGTGGTGAGAGCTTGAAAAATGTTATAAAAAAATCTGAGGACTTAGCCTAGCTTGCTTTACTTATTTTCCCCTATTTAACCCCCAACCCCTCGACGCAGTCATCTTAAAATATAATCTAGTTCCAGATGTCGTTACAATACATACGTGTACCACATTTCTAGTTAATATCTCAATTTTATTTTATCAACCCTTTAATGATGGAGTAGAGGTGGTGAGGGATTGAAAAATAATAAAAAATCTTAGCCTTGGCTAGTATATACACCAAATTTCAGTTTCTGTACCAGCTTGCTTTACTTATTTTCCCTTATTTACCCCTATTTAAGCCCAACCCTTCAACGGAATAATCCCAAAATATAATCCAGTTCCTGATATCATTATAATATATACGTATACCAAATTTCAAGTGAATATCTCAGTTTTATTTTATCAACCCCTGTAATAATGGAGTGGGGGATGGTGGGGGGATGGAAAATACCATAAAAAAATTTAAAGCCTTGGCTTCCAGTACATACACCAAATTTCAAGTTTCTGTACTGTTACCAGCTTGCTTTATTTATTTCCTCCTATTTATCCCCAAACCCTTCACCGGATATGTTAAAAAAACAATCAAGTTCCAGATCTACTGAAATTATTTTATGACCTAACGGTATTCAGTAGGTATGTAAACCCTATCTACGACGAGTCGAAGTTAATATTGTTGGTGTGTCATGGAATATCGAATTCATCAATGCTCCACAAATATATTATTCCTATATCTAATTAATCATCCGTACCAAATAACTATTTATTTACCAAAGACAATACTTCTAAATTTCTACTGTTATGTTTAAAAGTGAATTATTTATTATTTGTTTGCTTATAGCGAGGCTTATAGTAATGAAACATATTCGTTATAGGATTTTGCAAACAGTGGAAGAATACCTATCTATGACAACTAAAAGAAGAACTATATGTAAAAATATTAATGAAATCTTTGCATTATTTCGATAACCTGACTTCTGGTTATGCAAACAAGTAAAAAAAAACAAAGCGCTATCCATGAATAAGTATGAAATATTTATATTTGACATTGACTGATAAAAAACAACAGATCTTCACCTATCTATTAGCTAACTAGTATTGGAGCCTATATACTCTATGCATATAAGTTATTCTTTCCGCTGTTTGCAAAATCGTATAAAGAAAATGTTTCATTACTATAAGCCTCACTATAAGCAAACAAATAATAAATAATTCACTTTTAAACATGCATAGAGTATATAGGCTCCAATACTAGTTAGCTAATAGATAGGTGAAGATCTGTTGTTTTTTATCAGTCAATGTCAAATATAAATATTTCATACTTATTCATGGATAGTGCTTTGGTTTTGTATGGAACATGGTTATGAGTGGCTTTGGACTTTTTTGATGAGTCCAGATTAAGGACGAAAAACGTTTCAAAAGCTAGGCATTTCCAAGAAACTGAATAAAATTTTATGAAAATGTAATTCATTGGAACGAAAAAAATTTTAAAGACAAGGTAGGTAAATAAATTAATTTCAGGCCTTTGTTCTCATTTTTAACTGAATTTACATATCGTAGGGGAACATGTAGATACTTTCATCTGCCTAGTCGTAGGGGACTATGTTGTATGCTAGTGTCATAATGAGAATGGCAAATAAGAATTTTTACTTGTTAGCATAACCAGAAGTCAGGTTATCGAAAGAATGCAAAGATTTCATTAATATTTTTACATATACTTTTTCTTTTAGTTCTTATAGATAGTTATTCTTTCCGCCGTTTGCAAAATCCTATAAAGAATATGTTTCATTACTATAAGCTTCTACTGTTATTGTGAACGAAAATTTTATATGTGGCTCTGTGGGATATCCCTTATGCTAACGAGACAGAGATTTATAGTCGGCTTTTATGGCTTCTTTTATGTGCATTAAAAATGTGTAGTCAACTATACAAGGAATAGTGGGATGTTGACTGTTTAGTTAAAAGTCAGACGAACCTTATTGTGGGGCATAAACGACAAATGAGTCTTCTTTTCGACTTCTCTCTCCCCGGCCGTCTTGATTTACACGTATGGCGAGAACACGAAAAGTCCAGCGTATTCTTATTATTTTATGGGTTATCCGTGCGATAAAGTAGGTTAATCTCTTCTTGTTTAATAGATATTACAGCAAAAATGCTCAATAAATAAGCAACCTATCTATTTATAAACTCCAATGTGCAATTTCCATAATAATTAAGCTACTACACATTTAGTTACAGCACACTGAGCGATATTCAAGCTGTACTGTATGATTTATTGTCTGAACTTTGCATTTAGGTTATCGTAGGTCAGTTCCATTCTACTTAGCTTAAACTATGCGAGACATGAAAGCTTTATTACCCTATAAACTGATAAATAGACGAATTTTAGTTGCAATGAAAATTTATATCTGCTGTACGTGGCCCATAACAACTTCATTTGCCGTTATTTATTAGGTAAATAAAATTAGGAAAAGCTTTTAATGAAATGGGTAAGAATACAGGGCAAGGTAGCAAATAAATCAAACAAGTTTTTAGAAACTAATTATTTTCGAGGAAAAGTAAGTAAAGTTGTTGTTTTCGGAAAAATGTAATCTAACAAAAAATGTTACAAATGTAAAAATTTGGCTCTCTCTTTCTTCCGATCGTGGAAATAACAACAAAAAGAAATGATATCAAAAACAACAGTCTATCGCCAAATATTAGAGTGTAACAACAAATAAACTACTGAATATACAATATTCGATCGCACTAAACTCGATCTTATATTAAATTATACTCCTAGCTGCATCTAGCGGTGACTGGACGAGATGAGGGAATTTATGGGGGACTTTCAAGAATGCGTCGCATGAATATTATTATTAGACGAGTCGGCATAGACCAATGAGGGCGAGTAGGACAGAGAGAGTTTGGCGCCGCACTAGATAAGCAGAGAGCAGAAAATGCTGTAAATATAGTCGTTCCCGTTGACGCAAGGGTGGTGTCAGGAGAACAGATTAAAGCAAACGACCAAAGTCATAACCATTACATCAGCTGAATTAAAGTAATAGCTAGTAGAGAAGTTCGAGTATGGGACACAAGGTGATCAAAAGCGATTGGAAGATCGAAAACCATTAATGCCATGATGATGATTTCTCAAGGAAAATAATTTTTTATATATATGATAGAATGTAAATTTGGGTCCTTGTGAAAGTGGAAGTTGCATCCAGCTGGTCCTCTTAACCAGTACCTTCCACAGTTACACTGCCTGCCACTTTTCGATAGTTCAGAATATTGCTCCGTTTAAGGAATTCCATATCCTAATTACGAGCCTCTGTGGCCAGATCTCTCCAAATAAGTCACATCAAGAAACATTGCGATCACTGACTGAAAAAATTAGAATATAATAATTTCAAATGAGTTCTTTAAGTGGCATCATGATAAATGAAGTAATGCTAGATCCCTCTTTATTAGCACCCTTTTATTAACTTCACCTATAACTTTGTATGTAAGAACATAACTCAATTTTCACCCACTTCCAGATGTCGTATTGATTTGAAATTTTGCATGTGTATAGAAAAATTCAAGATGGCGTTTCAAGTATGGAGGATAGTTGTCATTTAATATTCGACTCTACTAAAAATTGGTATCTGGTGATTTTTGAAGTCGCAGATTATAGACATGTGATCGAAATTAATACATTCAAAATGGCGACGTCAATATGGCGGATAAGTTTTATCATTTATCGTCTGATTTAACTGAAAATCAGTATCGGAGGGTTGTAGAGGTTGCAGATTATAAATATTTCGTTGAAATTTGACAATGGTGGTTTCAAGATGACGAATAGGTTTTGTCATTTTTGGGTATAGTAGTGATGCATTATATACATCGATGTATCGAAAACTTTGATGTTGCAATAGACGATTTCCGATGTTTTTACATCGATAAGTCACATTTTTAAACAGATACAATATCGATATAACAGCAATATCGAAAAATGTTAGACAGAATAAGTATATTAAAAAAAAATTGGTAAAGGTATTTACTCAGAACTTCCCTCTTTATTTGTGCATGGCGGTCACTAAAAAATTATTAATTACGAAATGACATTGAGAATAATAATCGGAATATAGTTATCGTCATTATTACAAAGAAAACATTTACAAATGGTTGAATTATTTCTTGGGATGACCACCCTGTACATTTTTCAATAAAACTATAATAGGTGCATATGCCAAATATTATTGCCATCTGTCACATTTTCAGTTCCATATTCACGGTGTGGAGTGGAAATATAGTAATGGTTAAAAAAAATCTTTTTTTTTTAATATATTTAGAATGTTACGAAACGTGGGAATTTTAAATTTGAGCAAACAAAGTTTTTTTCATGTATTCTAGTGGTAAAGAAATTTTTCACCATCTCTTCCATAGTAGTTGTGAATCTTTTTTTTTAATTATTTTTTTTAAATAGGTTTAGAATGTCATGAACCGTTTTTCCGTCATCTGTTTTGTATTTTGTAGTGGGCAAACATTTGCAAAATTTTTATTTTTTTTTATTTTCAAAAGTTTTTGAAATAGGCCTAGATGTCATGAAACGTAAAAATTTTAAATTTGAGCAAAAGAACATTTTTTTTTTCTATCCGTGGTGAAAAAAATTTCAAAAATGTTGGTAAAAAAAATTTCAAAATGTTTTTTCTGAAATAGGTTTAGAATGTCATGAAACGTGGAAATTTAAGATTTGAGAAAAACAATTTTTTTCATTATTTATTCCCTTTAGACCCTGTATATTTTCCAGTGAAAGTTTAACCATCTCTTCGCTGACAGTAGCGTCAGCTACCTACCAAATTTGATTGTTCTCCGTCAAGTAGTTTTTTAGTTAATGCACCAACAGACAAACAGATAGGCAGACAGACTGACGGAATTGAAAACACCTATATTTTCGTAATCTACATGATCTGTAACGTGAAAATCCGAAAGAATCTCGGAGGGTGATTTTTTTCTCGAATACAATACTTCCCTTCGGTATGCAAGGGAAGTAACAAAGCGAATCTGAATCAGTATTTTTGCCGTCTATTGAGTACTACTGAAAGCCTGTTGAATTACATATAACTATGCATTATTGAACATGAACAACTGAAAATGCTAAGCCTAGTACTAGTTCAGCAGCTAGCGCCAAACACACCAAAGGCGTAGTATTCGACGGAAAGCCAACGCCGCTATGGTAAAAAAACAACCACATACAACTGAATTTTTTTATCAACTTCAATTATCGAATGTCGATAATATCGATTTCTGATTTTTCCTCCGAAAAAAAGACAACCATTTTATTTTCATAATTCCGTAAGTTTTTATGACAACGACTTTTACTTAAACCCCTTTTTAAAGGACTTTTCAAATACTTTAAAAAAGGTAAAATATGTTTTCCTCCAAATATTCGTCGTTTTCCGTTATTTGAAGTTGAAAGATTGGAATTCGAATTCTTATTGTATAAGCTTCATTTTTGCTTTTGATGCTGTTTTTGATAAAGCGTAAGGTTTTCGAGTTATTCGTGAGAAATCGCTCTAAATCATGCATTTCTTAGATGAAAAATCAGAATTTTCAATCGCGAATAACCCGAAAAATATTAATTTAGCGAAAAAATCTCATAGAACATTTTTTGCTTATAATTCCCCCCCCCCTATCGATTTTTTGAGTGTACTAATATCCACCCCTATGTTAAAAGTGCACATCGGCACTATATAACTTTTGTTCTTTGAGCCTTTCCCTACTTACTCCGAATTTCACGTCAATCGGTGTTATCCGAAAGAATTCAGAGGCAATAACCTATTTTTACCGTCAAATACTGAACTAGTAAGGAATTTTATTAAACAAACACAAATCCAATTGGGACAAAAATAAAAAAGAAAATAGTTAAATAATTTTAAAAAAATTAAAAATCACGTTTTTAGAAACCATCTAAAACTAGTTAAAAAATACACCAAGAAGAGTCACATAATGTTAATAACACATAAATATGACAATGTTAATAAACGTGGTGCATTCAAAATACATAGAAAAGCAGAACATTTGCTTCTTTTTAGTGTACTTTTTCAACAGTTTCAGGTGTTTCAAGAGTGCTTTTTAATTTTTTTAAATTATTTATTTATTATATATCCATTTTTGCTACCCTTCATGTATTTAATATACGTACTGAAATTATCATTAGGATCATAATCATCAAAACCTCTTATTATTCTTCAATTAACGCCAGATGGAAAAACCTGTTGTCTGTTTTTGTTTCGCTAAAAGCTCCCTAATCGTATCTCCCATGTGATAATCAATCAATAGTTGAAAAGTAAACAGTCCGGCAGAGACATTTATCAAATATTTAATATGATTGAAGTTTCTTTCGTTACATTATGGAAACATGGAAGGGCGTATTGTGTCGAGGAAATCAATCAATCGAACGGACAAGTTTAAAGCAGTGGTAGACTTTTTCATGTGTTATATTCTGCTATATGTATGATATACCGTGTATCGAATGTGCATTGTGCATAGAGTTTTAATTTATTGTCGAAATAAGCGTCACGGAATTTAGCTGCGATGGAGCTATTAAACAATAATTACGGGAATTTTCAAAAAATTATTCGTTCATTAAAAACTGCTCCATTTTCTTCTGCAGATTTCATATGATAGAAGTAAGCATCTTTCTGCAATAGTCTTTAAATGCTTCGACGCTGAAAACACTGCACTTTTCGAGTGCGCCTTGTTTAGACAACTTTTGTAGCATTTGTTAAAAACAATTTGACAGCACCGGATAGCTTTCCATTGGTTTGAAAACCACTAAGAAATGGAATATGGTGGAATGGCGTCATAGAGTGATGAACGCACTAGTTTGATTATTGAATAAAAGAATAGTTTCGTTGGTTTTATTCTAACCTAACATTAACAGGGACGTTCTGATACCTCAAAAGTATCGATACTTGTATCGATAATGGTATCGAATGAAAAGTGTCAAAGAAAATGGAAGAATATAAATCTAGGTATCTAAATTTATCAAATTCAGAAGTTTCACAAAAACGACGCCAGGCGTCCGTCAGCGTCGAAACGTAAAAATGCAAGAACATAAATTTTGATATCAAGAGTTACCAAATACACAAGTTTTACAAAAACGACGCGTCAGCGTCGAGAAGTAAAAATGCAAGAATGTGATTCTAGGTATCAAAATTTATCAAATTCAAAATCAAATTTGGATCTTTACTAGCTTGCTCTACTGATTTTTTCCAATTACATATCATCCTCCACTCCTTCAAAAAAAAAAAAAAACATACGTGTACCAAATTTCAAGTGAATATCTCAAATTTATTTCATCAACCCCTTCATTAATGTAGTGGTGGTGGGGGGGTTGAAAAATATTATGAAGAAATCTGAGGGCTTGGCTTCTAGTATATACATCGAATTTCAAGTTTCTGTACTCTTACCAGCGTACTTTACTTATTTTTCCCTATTTACCCCTATTTAACTCCCACCCCTTCAACGGAATAATCTAAAAATATAATCTAGTTCCAGATGTCATTATAATATATACGTATACCAAATTTCAAGTAAATATCTCAATTTTATTTTGTCAACCCCTTTAATAATTGAGTGGGGGGTGGTGGGAGGATGGCAAATATCATAACAATTTTGAGGCCTTGACTTCTAGTACATATACATCAAATTTCAAGTTTCTGTGCTCTTACCAGCATGTTTTACTTATTTCCCCATATTTACTCCCAAACCTCTACCGGATATGTTAAAAAAAGAATCCAGTTCCAGATCTTCGTACAATATATAGAAATTTTTTTTTCGCTCAAATTTAAAAGCTCGACGTTTCATGATATTCTAAACCTATTTCAGGTTAAAACAAAAAGATTTTTGTTTACGATTACTATACTTCCAATCTACTACGTGGATGTGGAAGTAAAATAAACCTGCAAATGTGGTGTTGGTTCATATAGAGTAAGAAGTAGAGCAAAAAATGGGTGGCATTTTTATCAATCAGCAGAATTATTTCACTAAGGCTATGCTGTTTTTGACACGCAGTTCACGAACTAATAAATAAGAACAGAAAATGTACTATTCGTTTTTCAATTGCTTTTTTGCTTGGTGTGCTATGTCTCTGCCGGACTGTTTACTTTTCAACTATTGATTGATTATCACATGGGAGATACGATTAGGGAGCTTTTAGCGAAACAAAAACAGACAACAGGTTTTTCCATCTGGCGTTAATTGAAGAATAATAAGAGGTTTTGATTATTATGATCCTAATGATAATTTCAATACGTATATTAAATATATCAAGGGTAGCAAACATAGATATATAATAAATAAATAATTTTTAAATATTTAAAACACTCTTGAAACACCAACTGAAACTGTTGAAAAAGTGTGCTAAAAAGAAGCAAATTTTCTGCTTTTCTAGGTATTTTGAACGCACCACGTTTATTAACAATAATATTTATGTATTATTAACATTATGTGATTCTTCTTGGTGTACTTTTTAAACAGTTTTAAATGGTTTTTAAAAGCGTGATTTTTAATTTTTTTAAATTATTTAACTATTTTCTTTTTTTAGTTTTGTGTCAATTGGACTCGTGTTTGTTTAATAAAATTCCTTGCTAGTTCAGTATTTGACGGTAAAAATAGGTTATTACCTCTGAATTCTTTCGGATAACACCGATTGACGTGAAGTTCGGAGTAAGTAGGGAAAGGCTCAAAGAACAAAAGTTATATAGTGCCGATGTGCACTTTTAACATAGGGGTGGATGCCATCCCTTCTCGGGGGTGGAAATTAGTACACTCAAAAAATCGATAGGGGAGTGAATTATAAGCAAAACATGTTCTATGAGGTTTTTTCGCTAAATTCATATTTTTCGGGTTATTCGCGATTGAAAATTCTGATTTTTCATCTAAGAAATGCATGTTTTAGAGCGATTTCTAACGAATAACTCGAAAACCTTACGCTTTATCAAAATCAGCATCAGAAGCAAAAATGAAGCTTATACAATAACAAATCGATTGGTTTTTTAAATCTCCATAGATGCAATATGGTTCGATCGATATTGCTGTTATATCGATATTGTATCTGTTTAAGACTTATCGATGTAAAAATATCGGAAATCGTCTATTGCAACATCAAAGTTTTCGATACATTGATGTATATGATGCATCACTACTATACCCATAAATGACTAAACCTATTCGTCATCTTGAAACCGCCATTGTTAAATTTCAACGAAATATTTATAATCTGCAACCTCTACAACCCTCCGATACTGATTTTCAGTTAAATCAGACAATAAATGATAAAAGTTATCCGCTATATTGACGTCGCCATTTTGAATGTATTAATTTCGATCACATATTTATAATCTGCGACATCAAAAATCACCAGATAAAGCCGACAAAGGCATTTAACTGGTGTTCTGCCAGTACGTGTTGTCTGACAGTGTCGTTGCTGTGGATAGTATTGCATATTATGTATACGATTTTTAATCAAAATAAATAAATAACTACCAAAACAAATTATGGAATTTTCGGAAACCAGTACAACCGCACGCCCTCTTTTTGAACTGACTGTAAACGAAATCTAATCTATTTTCAATCAGGAAAAATGTTTGGAAGAATGACTTTTGCGCTTTTTTGTAATAGCAGACAGAATGACGCCCTCCACATTTAGATCCACAAGGTCATTCTAAATAACACAGGTAGTTTTTCGAAACTATATCTTTGAGTATAGTTTAGTCAGTTTCAAAATTATAAAAAAATACCGACAAAATAAAAGTTGATAATACGAGCGATGCCTTGAGCGCCGACCAACAATTTTTAGAATCACTTTTTAATTAGTGTAAATATTGTTTTACTACTTTATATTAATTAATAGGCATGATGTAAATTATTTACTTATAATAAATAAAATTAGTTTAATGAACAACTCCATAAATGATTCAGTAGAAATAAGCAAATATCATTTAACCTACAGTTATGCTACCGGCAATATTAAGAATGAACGAAGAGCAGGTAACGGACTTGTAATGGTGAGCCAGGTAAACGATCGAGACTACCTTTGTTTGAGGTAATAAGCGCATAACATATCTGGTTAACTATATTCGTATACGGATATCATTTGTAATATCTCGGGTGTTATTCTCTCACATACAGGCTTTGTAATGACTTATCCTGACAAAGCTTTAGACTTTTTAAATTGACAATAGAAATACTATACACACCTTGCGATCGAATTCGTGGCTCTTGACTCTGACTAATAAAGCACACATCCAGTGGAATGTGCAATTTTTATCACTGTTGTTTAAGATTTCTTGTGATTACTTAACAAATTATAAAAGAAACTATAACGAACTGTATTGCGATCCGAGATTTTCCTTTTCTTATTACAATTAATTTTCGAAATTCATTTCCAATAAATATGTGTGTAATACCGATTTTAGTGGTTTTCTATCTCAAATCTCTTGAAAATCTTAAATCAGAAACACATATCCTAGGAACTATTGCAATTAGGTCAATCTCTGCCCCACTTTAATTGGCTTTCAGCGTAAGAAACTCTGATTAGATTAAAAGTGTTCTCTCATCGGTCAAGAAGTTATTTCTCCGCAGCTCGTTTTTCATCAAATCTGCAAAGTTTTTATACCTCTGGAAGGTTTCGACGAGTTTCCCAGCGAGGATGATTTATTATATTGTGTATTACACAAGATTATCGAACCATGAGAATAATATTTCTATTTTTAGTCGGAAAAAATATATATTGGGCTTGGGTGAGTGGAGAATAAACATCTGGCTGATCTCGATTGAAGAAATGAGCTTATTTCTCGCACAATATTTTCCATGACAGTTGTTTAAAATGTCGTTATATTACGGATCCGCTAGGGACTGTGATATTTGGCACAGACAATTAGCCCAGTAAAATTAGACTGACTATAAAACATGTAATAACACGCTGATATGTGTATATTTAATTTTTAAGCTTTAAATAAAACCTCAAAACACCCCCGCCAAAAAGTTTTTCGCAATTATCTCGAAAACTGACAATTTATCGAGACAAATTATTATTATTAAATATGTAGCTATAAAAGAGGCCCATCGACTTTCTCCTCAGAACCAACCGTTTCAAAGATATAGGTTGAATTATGTATGAAGGAAAATGTGAATTCCGTATTACATATGTAGTTCGTGTTTAAATGGTGAAAGTTTATGAGTATTTAAGGAACATTTTAAGAAAAAAAACATTATCAGAAAAATTATAAATTTGGAGATTATTTTAACCGAAAAAAATCTAAACGCATGTATTAATGTGTTGTTTAACAATTTATGTTTTTCGCACATTTTAAAAATAAATCGGCGAGGTGTCTGTTACATTAAAAGTGTATGCATAAACGAAATTCCTAACTATTATTATTTAATTATCATTAGGACACAAAAGCCAAAAAAGGCAAAAAAAAACAGTAACAAAAATAAAATACATGCAAGCGGGTTTTGAACCCGAATCCTCTGCATAAAATTCCGGCACTCTTGAGAGTGATGGGAAAGTTCAAAAATTTCTTCTATATATTTTTTACCTTATTTATTTAAATTAACCATAAAAAATATATATTGTACAATGAAAAAGTCTTTGGCGCACTTTAATCGATTTCAATAGCTATTTGATTATTTACTCCAAAAAAAAAATTATAACAAGATTTTCCAACAACAAAATTGTTTGTTATACCTGAAAACTTTTTTTTTACAAATTAGATATTTTTCTATTAAACTTAATATAAATTAATCATAATTTCAAGGATTATAATATGCATTTTGTGATATGAAGAATTTTGTTTTATCGTGAAAAACTCGGAAAATATGCGTTACAAAAAAATTACAAGGAATTTTTTTCGATCTTTTTATTTCATAGCTTACGAGGTTTTTTATTTTCCGATAAGGGTCGCTTTCCGTGTTTCTCCGGAAAAACTTGGACAGAGTGCATCTAGGAAAAAGTCACAAAGGAAAAAAGTCTTGTATTTAATAACAAATTTACTAGAATTTTATTGGATTTTTTCTCGTCACTTTTTATTCCCCCTCCCACCTTTTTGGAAAAATTCGAACCGCTATATCACGGAAAATGCGCATTTCTTCGAAATTTTTTTCAAGAGTAATAAGTTATTATTTTGCGTCATATTATCTAATAAATAATAGTTTAAAAATACTAAAAAAAAACAAAGCAAAAATGCAAAAAAAATAGAAAGCCGAACTAAAAAGTAAAAAATAATTTTTAATTATTAAGATTTTGTTTAACAGCGAAAGAAAGTCCACTCACTCAATACAATTAAAAGATTTTTAATAAGTTTAAAATAAGAATAAAGTGATTAGAATTTTTTTTTATTTCATTGAAAAAAAGCGTGGAGTGCTTATTACTATATTTGTTTTTATACTAACTCTACTTTTGAGGTTGAGGCGTTACAGTCCCAACCAAAAGTAAGTCGAATTCTAAATCGGAACTTTTCCATAATAAATTATTACAAAAGGTTATAAGCCAATGATACCAATAATTATTGTCACAAAGGCATAAATAAATCATTTTTTATTATTAATTAATTGTTTAAGTAGATTTAATTGTTTTACTTAATGAACTAACTTTTGGATGTTTTGTCTAAACTTACTTTAAAAAAATAAATGTATGTAAATATCTGTGTATTTTACAAATTTGTTTCAGTAAATAATTTGAAAAAAATGAGAAGTAGTAAAAATTAAAATTAAATCATTAAATATATGAAAAAATCAGTTAAAAATCATTAACGAAAAGAGGAATTTGACAGTTTACAAATGTTTAATCAATTTTTTTATATATTAAAAGTCTCCTAATTAAATTGGAAACGGTATTAAAATATGTGTAAGACATCTATCAATGCTTTACATAGTTAGTTTTCGGAACTGCTGACATTATTTGGTTATTTGCTATAAATTAAAATGTACCAAAAAATGATTGAAGGAGCCGTTACTCTGTGGTAGTTAATAATTTTGCACAAATAACTAAATAAAACACACTACTATGTTTTCTACCGCTATGTGGTAGAAAACATAGTAGTGTGTTTTATTTAGATATTTGTGTTAAAATGTACCGTTTGCATGCTGAGTTGACATATTTTTCATAAGACTACATGTAAAAGTTTTTAAAAAAAATTTAACTTTATGAATTATTTTATTCATGACGCCGCCATTTTGAATTTTTAAGTTTTGATAACATATTTGTGTTCTACTTGTCAAGCCCTTTCGTGGGTTCTAAATAATTTTAACAAGGGAAATCCACTAACACTTTATTTGATAATTTTCTGATTACAAAATACTTCTTAATTAACCACAATAACCTTTTCACTTTGTTTACTTTATATTTAACCTCATTTATCGTTACCAAACTTCCAAAGTGAGGAAAATAAACTTCTCCTCCTTCCGGGAATCGCCGCTTATCTACTCTGAAATTGCCTCCAGAGTCATCCAGAACACAATCGAGAATCTTCTCCCACCACACTTTAGAAAACCGTATCTCTTTCTACAAGTTTCCAGTCATTATTAGGCATGGGCGTATCATAGGGGGTGTAATGCATAACAATACTATATTGTATTGCCATCGGAGCCACACACAATTGCCAAGTTTCATGATGACACAACAATTAGAAGTGGGTGAAAATTACGTTGACAGATTTAGTTACATTGATAGATACAGGTGAAGCTAATAAAAGCGTGATAAAAACACCTTATTCAGATTTACTTCAATTTTATTACTTAACAAATTAGCAACAAAATCATTGCAGGGCAATGCTGCTCTTCTAAAATGAGTTAGAATCAGCTTCTTATACCTGGTATCAAGATCTACTTACTTACTAAGTAAAAATCCAGTAAAATAAATCCTAATGTGTGTAAATGTTTTTATAATACCCCGTATTTCCTAAAATGCTTCGTAATATTAAAGAGAAACATAGTAAAGTCTGATTACTAAGCTAAAACAACAAAAGAAACATATTGTGTAAAATTTGCCACGTATTCACTTACTTTATTTTTAGATGCGGGGTTTTTCTTTAGTACAGCATTAGATTGCGGCATAATACAAAATTCTCAGTAGTGCACAGTAGCAGTCTAAGTTGTGATTTAGGTGTAATATAATATAACCTTGCTTCTTTGTTATACTTATTCCGCAATCATATTATAATTCACAATAGAGCAGAAGACCTCAGGGAGCAGGTTATCCTTGATAGCTTGGCTTAATATTATCTATCACTTACCTTGGCAACTACTCACTAACAGAATATTACTGAACAAATAATATAAGGCTCTAAGAAAGTCAACAAAAAAAGATAGTTGGGCGCCACCTTATTTTTCGTTACTTGAAATCAATTAATACAAAAACTTCTGATCACTTTAAACTAGAAATTGGCCCGGCAAAATAAGGAAACACCGAGCTATTCCAGTTTGAATGAGTGCTAGATTAACGAAATTAAACAACTACTAAAACAAAATAATCTATTAACGTTTTGGATTACAAGGGCAAATAAAATACAATATCCGTAAATAGGACAGCAGCAAAATTAGATAGATACATTATTATGTATCACTCGGCCTGAGCTCAATGACCTTTAATACGAAACCCTAACTAACTTAAATTACTAAGAGCAGTACAAAAAAGGTAAGTTAATAAGAGTTAAATCATTTAATTAAATAAAATTAATCGATATTTCGTCAGAAGCAAACCCTCAGGTTTCAAAACCGAATTCATACAGAATTTGGGAGGTAAACACAAACTGCTACTACGCGTAACGGCTTTTCTCTGGCTCCTAAGCTGACTTAAATGTTACTCTCGATTGCACAGTAACTAGGCCACTAATTATTTATGCCTATTGGGACATTGAAATTGTCAACAAATCAAGTCAACGCGGCAAATGTCCGTTACTAACATAAAATCGATCAAATTGTCTACTTATCTCACTCACTATAGTTAGATGGGGAATAAAAATCAATCACGAGTAAGGTTCATTAACGGCACTGAGCATGTTATCTCTACAAACTCGTCGCCTTAGCCACTACTAAATAGTACATTAAATAAACAACTTACAGTTTATTTCCTGGGTACATAAATGTTTATGGAGGGATAGCACTACGTAACTAGACATAAAACAGCTTAACAGGACACAGATACTAAAAAACAGCAAACGGTCGTTGATTACAGTAAAGTAAATAATCTAGTTTAATAATTAGCCACTATTCAATACCAATTCACTCTACCATTTAATTTACTTGTGAATATTTTCACATTATTGCAATGCACAGGCTACCAGAACGTTGTTACTTCACTATAATACTCAATAACTTACAAAAGAATAGCTTTTTATTAATTTCAAACTAAGACAACCAAACTTCCAGCATTATGCTACAAGGCCACAGCTCGACTTATTTCCACTTAATTAGATCGGAGAGGTCAAATTCACCTCTCCCGTGGTATATCGGCCCGAGGTCAAAACTCAATCCCATCAATGCTGCAATCCCCTCTTCACGTTCTATCACCGCAACGCGTTAAAGGTCAAACGGTCTTTATACTTGAGCACACGTCAAAGTTTTACGATCGTGCGAAAACAATTTTATAAATACACAAAATATACTTTTATTTTATTTAATGTACTGAGTGCTCTTTCAAAACGTGACCATTACAATAATTAATTCTAAATATTTTATTGTGAGTAAATGCCATGCTTAATTATTTGTTGTAAAAAAGGTATTATGTAAACTTAAGAATCCAATAAACTGTTAAAGAAGTGTAATTGTGCTCAAGAAATCCTATTGCTGCTGCTATTACTGTGATTTTGCTTAGCAAATATGATATTTTTAAGACCTTAAGGTGGCCGTTCCCTAGAAAGAGACATTCGATAGGGAAATATCTATTATTATTGCCCGTAACTTTTTTTTCTTAGTACGTATATTTAAAAAAGACTATAAGAGTACCTAAGTAGAACCATAACAAGACTATTACTATGAATTTTCACTCAATAATTTCAGTGGTTTGCAAAATAGCTAGATTTAAAACTGCGAAATAGGAAGATTAACATATTTTTTTAATTTAAATCTAGCTATTTTGAAAACCACTGAAATCATTCAGTGAAAATTCATAGTAATAGTCTTGTTATGGTTCTACTTAAGTATTCTTATAGTTTTTTAAATATGCGTACTAAAAAAAAAGTTATGGCCAAAAATAATAAACATTTCCCTATCGGATGTCTCTTTCTAGGGAATGGCCACCTTAATACTAAATAAAAACACAATTTAAGCACATAAGGCAAGAAAATATCACATTAGAACAATTGCAATTAGCTACATTAAAATATGCAACAAAATTGCTTTATTCGCACACAACAATTATTACATGTATATACAAGAGTTAGCTGGCAGGTAACTTGGAAGTTAACCTCCTTTATCTAGTTTCAGCGATTTTATCATTTAGGGGGGTTTTGCTTCTCAGGGCAGAATAGCGGTATTTTTTTTTGTTTTTTTGAGTTTGATCTAGACGTTAATACGAACAGAATCCCAACGTTTCGTAACGATCCATTCATTCGGCTTTTTCAGGTTTAGACATATTATCGTCTAATTTTTCTATACTATGAAACAGAGTTTAGTAACTATTCTTTGCGTTCCCGATCGGCATACGACCTTGATTAATTACTCAATACAATTTTTTGCAATTGTACTAATGGCTACAGTGCGAACTATAGACAAATCCCACTACTCTGTCTCTTCGGAACAAAGTATAAAAGTCCAGTACTAATTTTACTGGTCTATTAGATTAACATTTGCTTTCTTGGCACACTCCATCATACCACCCTGAGAACGAGATAAAAGATAACGGTATTTTAACGGCGAATAGCGCTACAATTTTTTATTATACTCAATGTTTCGCAAGAAAAATCGGTGAAAGTTCATGCTACCGACTAGTAAATATTTATAAAAGGCAGCAAGTTGCGTGACTAAAATACTCAAACGAATTAAAATAGCCCACACACCCTTTTAGTGTTGATACAATATATATGTACAATCGTGGGACGAAGTAATGCATTTAAATTTCCCTCGGAGGTGTTATAAATCTGACGAGGTGGATACATTTTTCTTTGTTGTCGTAGGAGCTCTTAAAAATTCAGTGATTTACGTTGCCCGCCCGGTTGTCCACGGTACGCAATTTTTGGAGGGATTTTGTTTCTTACATTCATAAATGTTTCAGTTAGCAAACTTTTTTTACTGTGCGCATAAAAGTCTCCTGCTAGAAAATGTCTGTATACAACGTTGCATATTGTATAGTTGACTACATATACTTAACGCACATAAAAAACCTCAAAGCACGTATAGATGGAGAGCGGGGTATGCTCTATTTTTGTAGAAAATGGTAAATCATAAATATTACTTAATACATAGAACAACATTGAAACATATTTATAGGATTTTGCAAACAGTAGAAAAAACAACAA
Source organism: Stenurella melanura (assembly GCA_963583905.1). NCBI lineage: Eukaryota > Metazoa > Arthropoda > Insecta > Coleoptera > Cerambycidae > Stenurella > Stenurella melanura. The sequence continues at coordinate 24,263,059 of OY757316.1, forward strand.
ATTTTTTTGCAAGAAAACAGCTTAATTTTTGTACTCTTGCATTTTTACGTATCCTCTTTAGTTTTCGCGTTATTGTGGAAAGAAGAAATTTTTTTCAAAAATTTCAAATATCATTTTAAAATTAAATCATGTTTTTTTTCAAATCCAGGCATTCTAAATCATTAAAACTTCTGGAACATATTTTTAGTACCCAAATAGAGTAAATTGTAAATGGTTTACATTTCATTTCAATTCTTGCGATTAAGCCATTGGTTTCATTGCTGATTTTTCCTCCGAAAAAACGAGACAACCATTTTATTTTCATCTTAACAGTCACCTTCAATGAGAGATAACTCGGTTTATAAGCTTCGTTTTTGCTTTTGATGATGTTTTGATAAGACGCAAAGTTATTAATGAAACATCGCTCTAGAACATGCATTTTTTAGATGAAAAGTCAACATTTTCAAACGCGAAAAACTCGAAAAATATTGATTTATAGAAAAAACTTCATAGAACATTTTTTGCTTAGAATCCATCCCGCTTTCGCTTGTGCGGTTATGTTGAGTGAACTAATTTTCACCCCCGAGAGGGGTGGCATCCACCCCAAAGTTAAATGCTCAGATCGGCACTATATATGTAGTAACGCAGCTGGTAAAAGTTTACAACAAAATACCACACGATTATCAGACCCTACCAAGAAAAGGTTTGAAAGTAAAGATGAAAACCTATTTATGTGTAAAATCATTTTCAGAATATTTTACCCACCATTTTGACCTGTCATTGTCAAGTAGTGCTTTTATTTTATTTTTACATAGTTTAAATGTACTGTTTCTGGTTATATACCATTTTGTATGTAATTGTAATATCATGTTCTTTTGACTTGTTCTGCACCGTTTGACGGTATTATTGAATAAAGGCTATTATTATTAGTATAACTTTTGTTTCTTGAGCTATTCACTATTTACTATCCACATTTCACGTCAATCGATGTTATCCGAAAGAGTTCTGAGGTAATAACCTATTTTTGTCGTCAAACACTGGACTATATGTACCTTCTTCCTATGAGATTCTTGATTATTGCAATAGAGCACTAGCAGTGACGTCACAGTATTGCCACCTGTCAGTTGCCTGGGTGGTAAATTCAGAAATTTGACATTTGAGTTGGGGTCAATTTTCGTTCAATATAAATTAAAGTGGAGGATTTCTTAACATCAGATAGATGTAGTGATGTTTATAAATATACATTTTTTAAATCTACTGTGAGAGAAAATTTTATATATACTTTATTAGTGTTGTTTTTACCAGTGTAAAGTTTGGTGTCAAGAACGTTGACATCTTTGTGAACCCACAAATTAGTGAAAATAAAGGCTATATTGGATTTTTTACATTTTTTGTACATATATAATATCAAGACATATTTTAGTAAATGTTTAATTAATATACGCTCAGTTACAGCTAGGCAGTGACATAGGTTAGGTAGTATTATTACACTAGGTTAAAAGTTATCAAAATACTCATTGATTTATGCCAATATATCAATCATGTATTAATGGTTTTATAAACCTATTGTAAAATCTACATTTTTTGACGATTTAAAATATTTCCCTTCAACTTTTTATTGATTTATATCTTACTTTTGTTAGGCTCAAAAGTTTGTAACGAGTGTAAGTGTTTATCACATTAATAACAACAATCAGAGGTTTGTATTATGAAATGCAGGAGTAATAGTAAATCTAATAAAAAGATAGGACTGTGAGATCATTTCAGTTTCCATTTAATTTAAATTGCGAGCAAATATGCAACATAATACGCTCCGAATACTTTATATAGCTATATACCTAGTTTGGTATCTGTTCTGATTCTTACAATTATAATTAAAGAGGTTCAAAATATTGATAATGTACACAAATAAAATACCAGTGAAAGTGAGCTAAAACACAACAGAATTTAAAAAATAACACACTTTTAACGGCATCGTCTACCATCATTGAATGTTTTAAATTATACATATTATACATAATTATAAGGGTAAGTATGAATAATGATAGTCTTATAGTTTAGCTATAAATTTTATTTACAAAAAGGGTCACAATGGTTCATTAATTCAATGCTATATTATATTTTTGAAAAATCATCCAAAGATATAGTTTCAATCTCTCACTTTTAAATCATATAGGTTGGCTCCATTAATACACTTCAGCTTAGAAATGTAATGAGGGGACTCCTAAAATGTAGAATGTAAACAAAATTATAATAAATTCACTGAAATTCACTTACCATATCGAAAATTAATAACTTTTCACAGGTACGCAAGATAACACGCCGGTTGATAAACACAAATAAAACACTAAATTAAAGTCAGATCAATAAATCGCGAAATGTATAATAGACGAAAAACGCCCAAAATTGATGTGACATGAAAAAACGTTTAAAAAAGCACTACAAATTATTTAAAAACTCGAATTAATCAGAAAGCACACAAATGCAAAACTAAGCTATTACCACCCAGGCAACTTTGGCGGCCATGTTGTGACGTCAGCTGCTACTGCTCTATTGGATTTGTTCCAACTGCTCTATCATTTCGAATGTTTAAAAAATAAATCGACTACATTCTCTCCCATCGTCCATAAAAGCAAAATCAAAACCACGGTTTTGGCCTGCAGGTAAAATAATTGATTACAATATATTTTCAAGGTGAAGTGAATGTCAGTGTTCCTCTTAGAACTATAAGATCTGTGGTTCTGATTCTACCCTATTCATAAGAGAAAGCATACGAAAATTCTACGTTCAACTACTGTAGTGACTCTTCACCTTCCTCCACCATGATGGTAATCAGCAAAATTTGTTACTTGATACTTCAAATATGCACTGCTGGTATGATTGATTAATACCCTGAGTAACTACCCAGCCAGCACACTGACGTCAATTTGCCTTCATCAGACGTCAGTTTAAGGTCAGTATCGGTCTAAGACGCCATTTGTCAAATAAATGACGTCAAAATATATCGGATCTTAAAAATACGTCATAATTCAGTCATATTCTCTGACGTCATATAATGGTTTTAAAAATGACGTCAAAGTTACATCACATTTTAAAACGTCGCAGAGACGTCGTAGACAGAACGTTGTTATGACGTCATTTTTGAGTCATTTTCAGACGTCATACACTGGATTTAAAAACGACATCAAAGTTACGTCATATTTTAGAACGTCGCAGAAACGTCGTATACAGAACAACATTTTTTAGTCATTTACTGACGTCATAGACTGGATTTATAAATGACGTCAAAGTTACATCACATTTTAGAATGTCGCAGAGACGTCGTAGACAGAACGCTGTTACGACGTCATTTTTGAGACACGTTTATATTTTAGGTATTGTATAAATACATTAAACGATCAAATACCTTTTTTCATATTTTCATCTTTTATGATAGTTACTCTTATATATTAGCTGTATTGATTAGTATTGTATCACAATAACTCCTATGTTCTTACTCTATCGCGTATGTAGGTACCACAGCTACATGTGAAATCCTTACCGCATACATGCGATGTGATTTTTATTCTACTTTTATTAGGTATTTATGACATTGAAATTCAAACTATACTGCGTCTCTATCACAACTACAGTATACATCTTTATTGCCACCTTATTGGAAATAGGTCTAACAACCGGTAGTTGACCGCTGACCTATATTTCCCTCAACCTTAACATACCTATTATATATGTATATATGTATTTCAAAGCACAGAGCGAACAAGAAACGAGTATTAAAGTGGCACTCTACCACAACTATAGTAAACATTAGAAAATTAACTCTTATCTTTGACCATAACGCAAAATAGGAGTACTTCCATCTACATTAAATGAAAACTCACTATTTTCTTTAAATTTTAAAACATTCAACTTTCTTTCATGAATAAAGAATATTCTTAAATAATTTTGAACACCCATATGAACATAATATCCATTGCTTAATTGAACAACATTCACTATTCGCACAACGTAAGTAAGTATTTTATAGAAATTTGCCATTGAACTTGATTTTATTAATGCACAAATTGTACGTGGTTAAGGCTGAAAGGGAATATTATGTTTAAACCGGGAACTCAACTGCAAGTAATAAATACACTCTAAAGTAAAATTTACATGAAGGGCAATAGCTCAGAGGAAGCGCACTGAACTACCGAGCGAGAGGCTGACGGTTCAAATCCCACAGCCGGATGATTTTAAGGTAAGTGTTAAAATTCTGTTAGTGTTATTTACGATAATATATAAACCATTTTTGCAGCACTTTCAATGCTCTGTAAAAATATTCAAGTATTCCGTAATTTTACAGGGTGATTAAAAAATTACAGTTAGTAAATATTAATAATTATGAGAAATAATTGATAAATAGAAGATATTTGGTTGTTACCAAGTTTACATAGAGTACTAATACTCTATGTAAACTAAAAACGTAAAATGAATAAAAACTGAAAGATTTAAGTAATATTCTAAGTGAAAAAAGATTTTTATTTGGGCCCGTATTCGTCAAATCAAGGTCACATTAAACGTTATATTGACGTCAGCATTGAACCTTGAACGTACGTCAAAATGACGTATGGAAAGGGTTCTTATTTGGGGCCATATTCGTCAAATTAAGGTCATATTGAAAGTGATTGTGGCATCAGGATATGATGTCATTAGAATGTGATATTAGATCGTCATTTAGACGTACATTGAACGTTGTTATATTGGCGTATATTATGACAAACAAATGACGGCAAATTGACGTCAGTGTGCTAGCTGGGTAGACAGTCGTTTCGAAACTCCGCCCACTACGATAGCATTTACCCGATTCAAAAAAAGCAACATTTTCACATTTGCTTAGAGGCGACTGTCAAAGGAATTGACGTAGGAGTTATGTTCTCAAAGCCACTTAGTATAATTACAAGTGCAATATGGAAAATTACTCTATAGACTTGAAAAATCATATCATTTGTCATACTTGAAGTAGAGCAAAATACTGAAAACGTTCAACATGCACATACTACACATTATGAGGTGCAGAAAAGTTCAAGTACACAGGCTATTAGGAAAAACGCTGACAGTTACAACTGTGTCAGCTGAAGAATTTCCCTAGAATCTCACGCAAGCTGTTCAATCTGAAAGTTGTTAAGCATTTTACAGCCGTTTGAACTGGGTTAGTTTTTGAGTTGTACCACTTTCAATTTTGACCAGCATAAATGACAATTCTTTTTTGCAAATGCAAATTCTACTTTATTCTCTAAAATAAATAAACACTATTATCATCATCAATAAAATAAATAGTTTATTTATTATACAAACTTAGAACTGTGTTTCTAGAAAATAAACATGTTTTGTAACAAATCTATACGTACAGGAGAAAAACTAATATTATTCTCGATCCATCAAAATTACTCTAGAAACGTATTGTTCGTTCCCCAACAGCAGCATCGGAGGAAAAAAGTGATTACACAGTTCAATTCATAACGTTCAACCTTCCAATGAAAATATATAGAAAGGATAATAAATAGTCTCAATTATCAGTTATCTTTTAGAAATAGAACAGACTTACTTTCTGGATCTTCTCCTTCTAGCAAGGCGTCCAATTCAGCATCGTCGTATGTATGTCCTAGAGTTGTTAAGATTGTCCTGACTTTTTCCTTTTCGATGTTACCTTTCTTGCTTGAGTCGAACATAGAAAATGCTCTTTTCAGTACTAGAAAGAAGAAAATATAATTTACGGTGAGAATATATAATAATGATTATGATTTTAGTACATTTATAACTACGTACAAGATCATTTTTCAAAATGGACGTATCATATTCGTATTACGTATTTTATTTATTTCATACACTATCAGAAGGTACCTAATATAGGGCAGAAGGGTTCAGACAGACTCGGTAGATGCACATAAACATTGTAGACAGAGCTTGTACAAAAGAATTAACATACAAGCATTTTGATAGCTTAGCGAAGGTTTGTACTGAGTGTCCTAATTATTAATTTTTTCTATGTTTTCTTGTAAGCAAACACAATCCTTTATGTTCCCGATTCATCAAAAAGCTTTACATCATCAGCGTATATAAGTATCTAACTTTATCTACATAATTTAATTTAACAAATATGGTGAAAAATAACGCACCAAAGATAGATCCATGCGGAGCTCCAGAGGTCGTAATGTATTCGATAGACTTGAAACTATTAAGTGCAGCGTATTAATATATGTTGGATAAATATGATCGAACAAGAGACACCGAATTTTCAGGAAGTCCGTTATTAAAAAATTTTTTTAGTGGCATTCTATGGTCAAGCCTATCGAATGCTCCGAAAAAAATCGATGTAAATTACATCGGTTTGTGATTGGACATCTAAATATTCTGACAAATATTGCGTAACACATAGTACATTTATCGTCCTTCATAAAGTCGTGTTGATGAATTATATTTATAATAGTATAATAACACTGCTGCATTTCATCAAGGGTAGAAATGGTAATAATTTTTATAATTAAATAAATAATTTCCTTTGCATAATTTTTAATAATTTTTTTTATTTATTTAATAAATGCTACTTTTCAAAAGAAAACATCTATGCGACAACACGGTCTTATGAAGGTATACTGTAACGAACTTAATTTACGTTACTCGGTACATTGGTGAATCAATTGACCGTCAAATTCAGATATATTCAATTTATACATATTTTTCTAAGGCATTTAGCAGACTGAACCATAGTACACTTGTTTATACACTTGACAAATTTAGAAAATCTGATGGCTTACTTCAATTCCTTGGGAGTCACTTCACCAAAAGAATTCAGTTCGTATCTTATAACGGACACGAATACGTTGAATATCGAGCTACGTCGGGAGTTCCCCAGGGTTCGATACTTGGACCTTTTTTCTTTAATATTTTTATTAACGACATCAGTGATAATTTGAATGCGTATTTCTTAATATATGCCGATAACGGTAGGATGTTGCACGGAATTGATCTACTGACCGTGAAGAATTCCAAAATGGTTGGTGGAAACCACCCCCAAGTTATTTGAATGAATGAAAACGACCTTCTCCTAAGTGTTGTTAAGTTCAATGTTATGAGTTATACAACCAAGAGTTCTCAATTATATATAATTATAATATTAATGACGAAGTACTAAACAGACCGCCTACTTTCAAGCGCCTACGTGTACCCTTTGATAATAGATTTACTTTCATTAATCACATTGATGCTGTAATTTTGGATTCACATAGAATATTAAGTTTCATCATGTGCAACGGCCAGAAAAATCATTAAAGGTTTCCCCTCCTGTGAAAAAAAGTCCATGTAGTTGATTTTGAGGAATCCCAGTTGAAGGACATATACCTTCAATTTTCAAGATTAAAGATTTCAAGAAACGTCGCTGAGCGTTTTCCAATTAATCGTCCAACCGGACTGTCAAAGAAGTGACGCATACTCAAGCTTAAATCGCGAGGACGGAACATAACGCTATTATGTTGAAGGTATATGTCCGCCAACTGGGATTCCTCAAAATCAATTACATGGACTTTTTTTACAGGAGGGGAAACCTTCATAGGCGCCCCCGTCTGGGACGTGGTTTGACGGGGAGGTGTGCGATTCCCTCCCTGATGGGGAAAACGTACTCACTAAAACATCTCCCCTTCTTCTGGCTTCTCCCATCGGAATCTACTTTCACATTCTTCAATAAGGAGTAACACTTTTACTTTTTTATGGACTATCTTTCTTTCGTCTCTACTATTATTCTGACTGCTCCATATGCCTGTTGCCACGATTCCTTGGATGCGCATAAGCTTACCCAGTTTGTAAGGTACAGTTCCTCCTGGTCTCTTTACACCTAATATACATAAACAGGATGTGCTCTACGTCATCCACCTCGTCGCAGTAGTGGCATCGATCTGATTCTGCTCTTCTCCGTTCGTAGAGATACTTCTTAAAATACCCGTGTCCTGAGTGAGTTTGAGTTAAATAGTAATCCTTATAGGTCCCTCGTCCATACGTTGCAGTTCCCATTCTTATTGTCATCTTGTAACAGCGTTCTCTCTTGCTACTCTGGTCTTCTCTCCATTGTATTTTTGCACTCATTCTTGTATTAAAAATTCTATGGATGGGACTCTCACTATGACCCCCCACTGCCTCAGTTGAAATGGTGAAATGGTGCGGTATGCACTGGCGATTCTGATTGACATCAGCCTTTGGACTTACACCCCCTTGAAACTGGAGATTGATACGCCTATGCCTAATAGTGAGTGACTGGAAACTTGTAGAAAGAGATAGATTTTGCTAGAGTGTGAAGGGAGAAGATTCTTGATTGATCTAGAGGCAATTTCAGAGTATATAAGGCGCGATTACCGGCGCAGAGGGAGAAGTTCTACTAAAGTGAAGTTTTAGGAAAGTGACGTTCGGTAACGAAAGTGAGGTTAAATATCAAGTAAACAAAGTGTAAAGGTTATTTTGAAGCATTGTATAGTCAGTAAATTATTAAATAAAGTGTTTATCTTTTGTTAAAATTATTTAGAATCCACGGATTCATACAGGGTGTTTCCTAAAGGGTGGAAAACACGCAACAATATTAACGCTCTTGCCGAACATCGTGAGTCCTTTGCTTTGTGTTTTCTAGATAAAATTAGGCATAATAAAGTAGAACGAGTGAAATTTTGAGTCAACTGAACTTTCATGTCCCACGCATTAATTTTCATCATTCTCGTAGCTTTTATCTATTCACTTCTAGATCTAATATGTTAAATTTTTTTCCCATGTATACTCTTTGTACTAGTTATTAAACTCATTGCAGTGAATTGGACATATTTGCCTACCAGCCGGAAATTTTATTTATTGTCGTATAGTTTTACCTATACCTTCATAATTTCTACTTGTATATTTTATTAAGGTTAGGTTATATTAAGTTAGATTAAATTCACACTCAAATGCTTTTACATTGTTGGATGATGCACAATTACAACTAAAATAAAATAAACTAGGTCACCACTATTGTGAATAACTCTTACATAATTTAGCCCTGTGGAACTCTTTCTATAAATTCCATTTGCACCTGAAATCAATTGTCAAGATGAAGAACGAATATTTACGCGCCTTCGAGGGGATATACCAACCAATTTTTTCTTCAGCCACATTTTCATTTCATAACAAAGGAACTAATTTGAAAGTACTCCAGGAAACCTATTAATACAGACTACCGACATAAATTAAACGAAGGTTACATTTCGTAAACATTTCTTTCAGTTATCCTACATTTGTTTATATTTTCCACAATGCATCGAGAGATGAAAATAAACGCCTTAAATTATTTTTAATCGCGGAATTCTTTATGAATAGAGAATGCGTATTTTTAGCCACTTAAAAATAATTGCTCTTCGATATTCTGCCAAACTTACAAACTACCGTTCAACATAACAAGTATACTCCAGTCATCAGAAATTTTTAAACAGAAAAAAACGTTTTTAAATGTTTAATCTTTAAACTCGCTATTCGGATATCCAAAAAGATTATGAATTAGTGAATTTTTACTAGAAGTCGCCCAAAAAAAAACTGAAAATGGTGCAAAAAAAATCACAAAATCATGGATTGTTTGAATTAAGTTTAACACACTTTAATTTTTTTTTAATTGAACCTCGTTTAAAAATAGACACCAAAAATTACAAACTAACATTTCACTTTCGTCCGATTAAATGGAGTTTATTACCAATTATATTATCGACATCAAGATCAATTAAAAATGCGCTTCATTTTGTAAAAAACAGTTAGCCCATTTTTACACTGACCTCAATATCGATAAGGTTCAGTTAAAAGGAGAGCGGTAAAATTTGATTTCAGTCTTAGTGACCGTTTTTCCAAAGCGATTCAATTTTTTCAAAATACTTTTTCACCATTCTTTATGTTTTCAACATTTTAAACAAAATGTCAAAGATCCTCATACATACCCCTAATTATTACAAAAAGTCGAAGGTATAAAGATAGTTTTTTGCAAATATCTATAACTATAAGCTTTACGACAAACATAATAATTGTCGAAATTGTGGCTTATACAATTTACGATAATAAAGGTTCAATAACTGTTTCCCCAAAAGTGATGATACTTTACAAGAAAAATTATTGATAGAAAAAATTATGCCAGAATATTTTTTTAAATCTCTGTATTATTGTGTTTGCCTTGAGTTACTGGGTTAATTCCTTCAATGTTCGTGTCTTCTTCTATAAAACCCGTATTCGTCTATTATCATGTTGATTTGCTCCTCCATATCAGGTATAGAATTTTGACAATATTGGCCGTGACAATATTTACAAACAATAGCAATGCGATTCAATTTTCCTGCAGATACACTTTGATTCATAGCCTTTGGAACAACATTTGAATCAATTCCAATAATCGAATCTCAATTTCTTGATGGTGTATTGCTGAGTCATGTTTGTACTTGATAGTGCCTCTGATACAGATGTTGAGCTGTTGCTGAGCTAGACTGAATGTTGCTTTATTATTGCTTACCCAGGGTTAGCAAATGAAAGATATCTTAAGGTTTCTATGAAGTTTTCAGGCTGTGGAGCACCGTAAATGGCCAAGAGCATTCAAGCTCTATTATTAATTTCTTTTTGGTTTTTTGCATTCGTGCATCATCAAATAGATCCGATGGTTATTCATACATGCTTATTCATATTGTAGGTATTCCTGAAATTGGTCCCCAAATATGTTCGAATTCTTTGAATTTCGCGAAGAAAATAATTTCATGGAAGTTTGGTGATAGAAACAGCCCTTCCAAGGGATGGAAAATTGTTTTCAAATCGGGTTATAGGTAAGAGGTACGTAAATTGGGGGACGAGAAACTGATTAATTATCACTATACTCGCTTCCCGTTCTATAACTCGATTGAAAAAAAAAACAACAAATTTTTAGCCCTTGGGAGCATTGTTGGGTAGAGTCATTCCTCTATTATAACCCTAAACGGAACTAAACGCTGTTTCTGCCTTTCATTTTGATGCCATGCAATTGCTGACCAATAACATTATTTCTTACAGTACCTTTTTGTAGTATATTCTCGCCTACGACTTATTCTATGCTCTAAAATATGCAACACTATTTAGACAGAGGGCTTTTTCCTTATTACATGCCGGTCAACATATACAAAAATAGTTTTAAATATTTATATTATCATTGCAACTTCACGTGGTTATATCTCCGAAACGGTTATTCCTACGAGAAACCGTAATCAAAACTTCTATGTTCCAAATTTCTTAAAAAACAAACTTGATAGTAACTAATTTTATTGCAAAATTCTCTAATTGAAACGAATGTTTTAAAGTCGGTCAAGAATAAGCTAGAAAAATACGTTTACATATAGAACTTACTTGCAACTGATCATACTGATCATCTCATTTTCAAATATCGAGAAACGTACGCTCAAAATTGTTTTCTGCTTTCTGTTCCGTTATCACGATTTCTGGTTTAAGAAAGCCGATAAACCAAAATAGACCAAATAGGTTGCTTATTTTGTTTGAACCATTATTATGACTAAGTGTTTTCTTTGTTATCCAAACCAGTTCGATACAATTAGTAAATAGTTAACGATATTTACTTTAAAAACAGAATTCCCAATTATGTTAGAATATTCTCATTGTTCAAGAAAAACTAGCCATGTGACATAGCTCGTATATCAAGAGCCATTTTTAAACTCATAGATTTACAACACTCGCTGCCTACTCCAAAAGTATCACTTTACAGACTAGTTGCAGAAAATAAACTCGGTAATAAACGGTAACATTAGATAATTTGAAAGGCCTTTAATTGATATTTCTCAAAGATGGATTTATTATGAGGCCATAAACTTCAAACAAAAACACTCTGGTGTAATTCTAGACCACTGTAATTGACTTGTCTTGACTAGTGATGTAATAATTCACTAACCACACACGCTTTTCGGCGTGTTGAAATAAAAAGTGTTTTTATTTATATCAATCATTAAGAGTGACGTGGACGTAGAGAATTAAAAAATAAGACACTAATATACGATTCAAATGTATTGAACCCTGACTTTAACCGCAAATATCTCAGAAACGAAGGAGTAGAAAAAATTAAAAAATGATGTGTTTATTATGAGTCTACTCTAAATCAAGCACTGAAATTTGAATAATGTACATTGAACGCTTTTGTTGTTCTGCTAAGTTATGTTGAAAAATGTCCTACTTTTTAAGGATATTTTGACCTTACCAGTTTTAAATCCATCATATCTTGGACAATATGCGTACAATGTAAATTATATTTTAGACACTGATAAAGCACGGTATTTTTTGTACGAGGAAATTTGTTCCCAATTTTTTATTCTAATGTTTTGAAGTTATCCTCAAAAAGTGACGTCATGTTTATTCGGGTATTTATCAATGTATTTAAAATTTTTTTGTTAAAATAGTTAATTATGTAAAATACATTTTCAGAAAACATAATTGGTATATATCAAACATTAATTTAGTTATGAAACGTAATAGATAATATTAGTGCAAACTTGGAATGATATTATACTTACGCTTGATAACTAAATTAATATATGATGTATACCAATTATTTTTTCTGAATATACTTACATTTTACATAATTAACTATTTTAACAAAAAAATTTTAAATACGTTGATAAAAAACCAAATAAACATGACGTCAAGTTTTTGAGAATAACTGCAAAATTTTAGAATAAAAAATTATAAAAAATTTCCTCGTACAAAAAATGCCGTGCTTTATCGGTATCTAAAATATTATTTATATAGAATGCATATTTTCCAAGATATAATGGATTGAAAACTGGTATAGTCAAAATTTCCTTAAAAAGTAGGACATTTCAATACAACTTAGCAGAACTTCAAAAGTGTCCAATGCACATTATTCAAATTTCAGTGACTGGTTTAGAGTAGACTCACAATAAACACGTAATTTTTTCATTTTTTCTGCTCCTCCGTTTCCGAGATATTCGCGATTAAAATGAGGGGTCAATACATTTGAATCGTGTATTAGTGTACCCTATTCGTATTGTGGATAAAAATAATTTGTCAGTTTCTGAAGAGAACATCATTGGTTCTTGCCATGTAGGTGCTGAAAACATAACATCATAAAATATTTAACCCAAAGATCTTGCTAATGGATCATATTTAATAGATAATACATTTATTAATCCAGCAGTCGATCAATAAGGAAATGCGAGTCAAAAGATGACACGAAAGTTTAGAAATAAATCTAGATAGCATCTAACAAACATTTAAAAACTGAAATTCGACTACGCCAAAACCTTTCAACCAAAATATTAAAAAAACTTGATATATAGATTTAGACAATATAGCATCCAGTACTCGCCATTTTGTTTTATCTAAGTAGCCATAAACCCAGTATTCCTCGCGGGATATAGACGAATCGATTGACACCAGTATCATAACTCTGGGTAGCCGTTATGAAGTTACAGACAGGAGTACAAACGTACAAACAAACGACTATAGTACTCAACCATATCACATTACGAGAAAAGTGTATTTGTACTTAAGGTGCCCATTCCCTAGAAAGAGACATCCGATAGGGAAATATTTATTATTTTTGCTCATAACTATTTTTTCTTAGTACCTACATGTATTTAAAAAACTATAAGAGTACCTAAGTAGAACCATAATAAGACTATTACTATGAATTTTCACTCAATAATTTCAGTGGTTTGCAAAATAGCTAAATTTAAAACTTCGAAATAGGAAGATTAACATAATTTTTAAATTTAAATCTAGCTATTTTGCAAACCACTGAAATTATTGAGTGAAAATTTATAGTAGTAGCCTTGTTATGGTTCTACTTAGGTACTCTTATAGTTTTTTAAAATATGCGTACTAAGAAAAAAAAGTTGTGGCCAAAAATAATAAATATTTCCCTATCGGATGTCTCTTTTTAGGGAATGGCCACCTTAAGTGTTAAATCGTTTTAGGTATTTTGCTGCTAGCATAAAGCATGGCTTAATATAAATATTAATATTAATCTTCGCAATTTTCTGATAACCCATATCGGGTTGAACTAGAGAAGGACGTGCTCTAAATTGAATTTATTTACGAATCTTGTGTTTGACAGACAACATCTTCACACATTGAAAGTTTTAAAACCTTTTTTTGACTCTTGCATGAAACTTCTTAGGAGTGGCTTTACATCTTTCTGAGGAGCTCATAACAAGAGCAAAACGTTTCAAATACCAAGCATTTCTCAGAGGTGGGTAATAAGTTAAGGTCGGTCCTTTTGAGTATTACAGTTTGAGACAAGTTTTGTAAATAAATTCATTTCAGAGCGTTTTGTTCTCTAGCACAACCTGATGTGGGTGGTCAGAGAATCAATATTTATGTTTTAATTACATTTTCATGTTTTATTGAATAGACAGATAAATTCATTGATAGAGTATCTTTTCTATTTTTCACATTACTTTTTTGCTGTTTATGAAATCCTATAAAAACATATTTTATCACTGCAATAGGGCAAGAGCAAGACGAGCCCCAGACACTTCCTTGAGGAACGCCAAATTAAATTGCTCGCTATGTTCATACGGATACTATGTAATATATAGAAATATGGTAATAATTAGTGTTCTACTTACATTTAACTTGTTCTTCATCCAGAGCCTCAGTCTGAAAAAAAATATATAACATGAGGTAAAAAAATCAGAAATTTGTCATATACAAATAAAAATATAGAAGCAATGAAGTAGAATGATAAAAATGATACGATATGGTATAAAAATGTATTTGATTTCATATTGTCCGGTAAATGACTATTTCCAGGACATTTGTGGCCGGTAAATAGAACATTACAGTATCTGATACTATGTGTTACCGAGGAACACCAACATATTATTGTTATTAGTAAGCAATTATTTTTTAATTTCGACTTTTTCACTTAAAAATGGTGTTTTTTCTAAAATATACTTTCTACCAGCTTTAGTAAATGAAGGCTGTTACATAAATCTAGGTTAGGTTTCTACTACAAAATTTATAATATTTTGAAAGTCACTAATTTTTATTTTATTTAAGCTAATATTAATTCATATTGGTACTATTGTGAAGTAGGCACTTTGGCACCTACCCCTACTTATAAAACATACCTTTCTACCGATTTTAGTAATTGAAGAATGTACTATAGATTAGGCTCCTACCTACAAACATTTTAATATTTTGTATAACTAAAATTTGGAGCTATATTAATACTGTTAAGGATTTAGAGCAACATCTATTTGTAAAATATAGTTTTCTACGAACTTTAGTATATGAAGAATGGTAAACAATAAAAAATCTGGCTTCTCTTTACTGGATTCTTATTATTTTGATTGAATAAAGTAAGTATTCTCTATTTTAATAGGAACCAATATACTTTTATTTACATTAGCTATGAAAAACACTAGCTATAACATCGTTAAAATAGCCATTCCCTTAAAAGAGACATTCGATAGGGAAATATTTATTATTTTTGGCCATAACTTTTTTTTCTTAGTACATGTATTTTAAAGAACTATAAGACTACCTAAGTAGAACCATAACAACATTATTACTATGAATTTTCACTCAATAATTTCAGTGGTTTGCAAAACAGCTAGATTTAAATTTAAAAATTATGTTAATCTTCCTATTTCGTAGTATTAAATCTAGCTATTTTGCAAACCACTGAAATTATTGAGTGAAAATTCATAGTAGTAGTCTTGTTATGGTTCTACTAAGGTACTCTTACAGTTTTTTAAAATATACGTACTAGGAAAAAAAGTTATGGGCAAAAATATTAAATATTTCCCTATCGGATGTCTCTCTCTAGGTTAAGGCCACTTTAAGCTGATGCCATTGTTAGATTACGGACTAAATTTTTTAAATTAGAATAATTGTAACTCTTTAATCATTTTAAAAAGGATTATGAAGATAGTATGAAATAAAATATGATACGATTCACGTCCGGTAGGTCTCATTTCAGTACTCGTTTATATTGTGGACTCACCTACCGGGCCTAAATTGATATTGTAAGTTTGTTTATTTGTTTGTTTAACCACCTGCCAATAGTTTCATAAAACTAACCTTGTTAGTTCTTAGAAATATACATCAATTTAGAAAGTAATCAGTCCAAAATTTGGTGGGTCATCATTTATACTTGATATTATGAGAAGTCCACTTAAATGGCGAAATATTGAATACCAAATATTCCTTTGCAGATTTAAGAGAAAAATTAAATTTTCCTACCATAGGAAGTTACACAAGTATTCAGCACGTCTAACTCTACCCAACCTTTCTCGATGGATTTTGGTATATCTTCACAGGCAGCCATTATTGTCTGTTGGAGAACAGCAATATCATTTAAAAATACGAAATAAACTTAAACTTTAAATAGCCCCACAAAAGGTAGTACTAGTAGGTTTAAGCCTGATAAACGAGGAAGCCAAGCAGTTGGTCCTTGTCAGCTAATCCATGTTGATTATTTTGAATAAAAAAGTCGTGAACAGTTAGGCTAGAATACGAAAGTCCACTAACGTATATTCTATTTCAAGTGGCATCTCTAACAAAGAAAGGATACTATTCACTAAGAGTTGCCTATAAGTTAAACTATCCAACCATTACTACAAGTAAATCATTGTAGGATGGCTGATAGCCGCGCAGAGAGAGAAGAAATATCGTCGCTGTTGGATACAGACAAGTTTCTTAACTATGAACGCAGTGCAGTCGGGAAAGAAGTTTCAGTAAAAGGTGCTCTCTATTCACCGAGAATTGCGGTATCTGTGACATACCGTCAATTGGTATTTTCGAATGAACAGTTCTTTGTTTTCATATTTGCAATATTTGTAAATTATAATATTTAATTGTTTTAGTTTCAAGTAAGCAATGCGATATGGCAAACATACAAAATAAATACACATTAGATTAAATGTAATGAGACTACAATTATAAAGTTTGAGATAAATGCTTACAATATATTTTTTATTTACCTCTGCTCTATCCAACTTTCATAGTAATCCAGCAAATAATATTAAATTATATTATTAGTAGTCGGTAATAATATAATGATAATGATTCTGATGATGACATTTTAACACGTGATACCCGGCGGCCAGCCGTGGTTACAAAAATGTCCCTTTTTATACTGTCTCTATACACTATTTATCATTCTAATCTCATAGGCCATTCCAGGATGGTCAACCCGTATAACACAATAGGTCCTATCAACCCAAGCCTAAAATATATTCCAAAATGTCTATTTCCCATGTGTTCTGATGGTTCTTTTCGACATTGGCATAAGGATTTGCTTCATCCCAAGAGTGGCTATAATGGTAGTTAAAGAATCTTCGTGCGTGATTATTAAGTATTTACCCACATTCTCTAGTAACATTGACAATGACTGCCAGTGCAATTTTAAAAATACGTGTATGGAAATGTTACTCTCTAATAAGCAGGGCCTAGTGACTGTCACCTACTAAAAAACTATAAAAATTTTCATACAAAACGTTCCTTTCTATTTTGTACCTTGCATTTGTGAATTATTTTCTTCCTCTTGCATGAATTATATTCCACAGTCGTTTCTTAGTTCATTGCTTTTCTAAAGTGACGCCCTGTGTACAACAATTTTCTTCATTTAGAAAATTATATTAACTACGCACTAAATACTTCCCTCCCTCATACCATTTCATTAATAATTGTTTTTAGGATATCCGGTCTGTATAATTGGGGAAAATTCTGTAGGAAGACATCAGAATTCCTGGTTGAAGGACATAAGAAGGTGGTCTGATCATTGTATCCCATTGAGTTACTGAAATATTAAATGTGTTTGCGGATTACCTTCAACAGCTTTAGAAAAGTATTTACGAAATAGGTTCGTAAATACTTTTCTATCAGTACTTTTTTTAAATATTTTTGGAAGTAAAATCAGTCACTGTAGTTTGTCCCTCTATTTTGTATACACTCTGTATTAAAAAAATACGCAGATAAAGAGGTGCATCTATAGTTCTGTATTTTATGAAGCTGACTTTTTGCTGACAAGATATATACATTATACATATAATATTTATTGGTACTGCATAAAAATGTCATAAAATATAAATTTTGTGGATGTAGCAAGGTAAAACCACACCTTTAAACGTTATAAATGAAATATAATTTTTATTAACACAAGATATGCCTCGTCCCAGCAAAAACGTTAAATAATTTTCACCTCAAACAACGCCGGTTGTTGATCATTAACATTCATGCATTTATTCCATGTTTTATGTAACAACAGCGAGTCAATATTTACCAATTTATTTGAAACTGGTTTTGATTCAAAGTAAACAAACGTTTTGATTTGTGCTTGTTCTATTTTAATACCAGGGGCATGTCGGCATTTTAGAACTTCCCGAATAATATTTTAAGTACAAAATTTTGCCAGTCGATATATTTTTTAAATAATAGATAATTCTGGTAGTAAGCTATACTAAACCAAGGACACGCTTTGGCGTATTCATTAAGGAAAGGCATATTAAAATGAATCAACATTTGCAGTTTATTTGCTTCAATTTTTCAACTCTCTTCAACACATTCCAATTCAATTTACATTTTTTTACATAAAAACTTCTATACTTACTCTGCTGGCGGAAACCAAGTTGTTGGAAAATGCCTGTACAAAATAATTATCTCATAATTAAAAGTGTGATATCGAACGCCATATTCATGTTGTTTTATACTGTCTCTTAGGTATCTTTTTGTTTCGCCAATGTACATACCACTACAGTCGACGTAGTTACGTACTTTAAAAAAAACATTGTTTGCATTCAGTTTTTTAACATCATCGCCGTAGAAGTCAATTATTTTCATATTCCGATATTGATAATATTGACACGACAAGAAAATACATACTTTCCTGTTAACTTAAACGAACTTTTCTTTATTACCATATCAATAACTACAATTTTAGAATCTGAAGGTAACATTTCCACATATATTACCTTCAAAGTCATTCGGATCGCTACTTTTGATTGAATTACCGCGTATATCTATGTCTATTTATTATTATTGTTTATGTTTGTTTTTTGTATGTTGATATCTTCACCTTTTACATGCTAGTCTTGGGTGGGTGTCGATTTATGAGATACCATCAATGCAAGCATAAAAATATATTATGCACTTGACACAAATATTAAATAAAAAACTGTCATGGTATGAACATACCAATTATTTGTGTCATTGAAAAGATACATTGTATTTAGATCGCGCATATTAATGCTTTTATAATTCATGGAGTTTTATGTTTATGATATGAATAACGACAGGCAAATAAATTGTAAAAATTCATGTTGAATACCGTGATGACAGTATTTGTTTTTAATGCTTAACTTGACATTGTATTTGTATTTTGTTTTATTTTCCCCTTTAAATGTAGATCAATTTTGTACATAAAATTAATAATCTATGAAATATTCAAGAATGAATGAAATTACTTTACAATTAATTAAAATATTCTCATAATTCAGTTTGAGCTGATGGGTGATTTTGTCTTTTGTCTCAAACTCGTTGTGTGCGGGTGGTGTGTTGCCATATAAACGTATCGCCATCAAAAGTTCTTAAATGTTGATTCAATCAGAACTACGAGACTAGGCCACGATACAATTCAACAACGATGGGGTTCAAGTCCCTGGAATGAAGCAATCAAGGGTTCCATGTAAGGGGACTTTTGCTGAAGAGTAAATCCACATTTTCGGTTCGATGGCAGTCCTATCCATAATTCCAGACTGGTTGCCAAATCTCTTATAAAGCTAACTTTTCTAGCCGACGGATACGTTCGAAACAACCTGCTACTTGGATAGCCATCCAGTACACCACTGGACTTATTTTCAGGGGTTTAAAGAAATCAACAATTTACAAGTCACCCCAGGGTAATACAGAAGATCTGAGTGCAGGAATAAGACTGCTTGCGAACAAGCGACAATAAATACAGGATATCGTCTAAATGTTATTTGTGGCATTATCTTAATTTCTTCTAAGTCTTTGAGACTTCCTGCGACATTCATTTTTTCTTTTTAGCCGGTGCTCGGGGAATATGCAAAATATCATAATTAACCAGTATGTTACTGGTAAATAACCGCTACGCCTGTGAATTTTACGTCAAAGGATCAGTTAGAGGTTGCTTTTTTAAACTAAAAACACAAATAAGTATAAAAACTTGAAATTAAATATTTCGCCGACGTTTCGGAAATCTAATCAGTTTCCTTTTTACACAAAAAGGCGGATAGCAAAAAAAGAAAAATGAAAGAATCAGCGATAATATTATTGAATGAGGATAAATGCGAGTCGAATTGTTTTGTAGATGTCTGTACAACCTGGCTGCCAATGTTAAAATAAAACATAAACTTAACATTGTATAAAAATTAAAAAAACTGTTAACTATATCAACAGTTCTATGTAAATAGTAAGTATATATGGATATTGATTATAGCAAACATTCTTAGAGCTGGGCATTTATCATACACAGCAAACAAGATTTTTCAAAAAAGCCTTGAAAAAGGAAACAGATTAGATTTCCGAAACGTCTGTGAAATATTTAATTTCAAGTTTTTATACTTATTTGCGTTATTTGTTTAAAAAGCAACCTCTAACTGATCCTTTGACGTAAAAGTCACAGGCGTAGAGGTTATTTACCAGTAACATACTGGTTAATTGTGATATTTTGTAGATTCTCCGAACACCGCTTAAAAAGAAAAAAAACATGTGGCAGGAAGTACCAAAGAATTAGAAGAAAATGAATAGAGATTGTCGTAAGATAAATTCATAAACGATTCCGTAACTACCTTGAAATTAATGTAGTAGTAGAAGCGCAAAGAATTACGATAAGACGTTTTGTCAAGTTTTAAAGTGTCTTACTTGTGTATGTTTTGTTTATTTAAATGCTTAATAATATTCTTATCGTCAAAATAAAATTTTCCATTTCAGTTTGATTATATGACACTGATTATTAGAAGTTATCAAGTTAAGTACTTTCACATCCATGGAATGGAGTGGAAGTATAGTAATCTTAAAAAAAAATTTTTCAGGTTGAAATAGGTTCAGAATGTCTTGAAACGTCGATATGGTAAATTTCAGTGAAAAAAACTTCTGTTTGTCTGTCGGTATGTCGGTTTGTAACTTATTATCACAATCACAATCTATGTTGGGTTTTTGAACTTATCCGGTGCAGGGTTGGGGGATAAATAGGGGAAAATAAGTAAAGCAAGCTGGTAAGAATAAAAAATTTGGGATTTGGTGTATGTACTAGAAGCCAATGCCTCAGATTTTTTTATAGTATTTTCCATCCATCCCCCACTCCATTATTAAAAGGGTTGATAAAATAAACTTGAGATATTCAGTTGAAATTTGATACACGTATATATTATAACGACATCTGGAACTAGATTATATTTTGAAATGATTTCGTTGAAGGGTTGTGGGTTAAATAGGGGTAAATAGGGGAAAATAAGCAAATCCAGCTCTACTTCATTATTAAAGGGGTTGATAAAATAGAATTGAGATATTCACTTGAAATTTAAAATTATTTTTCATCGGCTACCTTGACTTTTTGGAAAACTTTATATAATGCTGCCTATATTAATTTTGACATAAATGTTTTAATATTCCATATGTTTTACTGGTATTTACCCGTTTGAAAGGTTTCTAAATCTAGTGACAGTTAAATTTTGATAGGAAATCTCAAATTTATCAATTTTTGACATTAAAGAAAAATCAATAAAATTGAATTTTATCTCAATTTTTTTCCCTACAGTAAATGTTTAAAATCGGGTAATAAACTCATTTTATATACAGATGTTTCCATTCAAAGTGCGTCATATTGTATATGAAACAGCAGATTCTTGATTCGAAACATTATTTTTATCTGTGAGAGTATAGAGTATTAGGGACCTACGCTAAAAATGATTCATATATCGAGAACTGTTAAACAGATATTAGATATTCAGAAAGAAATTTTGCGCCGTCTTACTACTATATTTACAAAGTTAGGATTTCATTTTTTAGCAAAAATGAAAAAAAAATACTTAACCGGAAGTAGCATTTAAAATTTCTTTACATCTCTTTAATATCAATTAAGAAAATACAAAGATCTGTCACTTTGAATTTTTCATGAAAATTGTTTTTTCGGTCATAACTTTATCTTTGATACCCAATTGATTGCTTGCCTTAGCGGCATCCGATTGCTTGAAAGAAAACCCCATATGGTTTTCATTTGAACCATAACTTTATCTCAAATATCTCGAAAACTACCAAGCGTAATGTGCGAACTGGGCCACCCTATATATTACCAAAATGTAAAATTACATTCAAATTATCCGTGAGAAATTATCGCAGCTGTGTTAAAATTTTATAACCGCTCCTGAAATTGCTAATTGTGCTACCAGTCTTTAAAAATTTCAAATGGATAGAAATTAACTATTAAAAAAACATATCAGCAAAAGTTATAGGACACCTGCGTAAACCACACAAAAAATAATCCAAAACGGCACAACATTCACAGTAATTAAAAAAAAACAACACGGGCACTAACCATTGTTGTTGAAGTCGCTCGAGCGAATAGTCCCGATAGGTGGAAAATAAAGACTGGTATTTTTGAACGGCTCCAGAATATATACCTTGAGGAATCCAAATGAACACCCGCATGTATAAGATATTTTAAAATTAGATTCGGGTGCCTAGCAAGCGGCTATACTCTCTTTCTAGCTATATACACTTATATCGTTGAAGAATTCGGAATTTTCACGGTTCTTTTGAATAGGCTAATCTTGGCAAGCGATTTGCTTCTTCTATAATTAATGAGACTAAGTGATAAAGAGTATGTTGGCCCGAGTATCGACATGTTGAGAGGTTGTTGAAAAGTCTTACAATTTTTTTAAATATCTAGTTTCTGAGAGAGCTATTTTCGCTGCGATTATTGGAAAGTTTAGTTGTTTAGAGTGGCGGCCAGCCATAGCGTAGCTTTGATTTCAAATTATCACAGAACCCGAGGAATTTTTTATTTTCGTATCAAGATAGACCGGCAAAATTGCGTTCTGATGAGAGATATTACTCAACCCACACAATTTTTTAATTATTTCTGTTCATTTCAAATAATGGGGTCATTTAGTCAAATTTCATATTGCACTTTTTATTACATTCTACGAAGTAATCACCAAATTGTAATTATACTGAAAATTTGAGGTCGATCCGATAAGAAGTTCCAGAAATACACTGCTTAAAAATTAAATTCTTCATATACTGATGGGCTCGAATCGCTGACGTCATTGGCTCCAAAGTCCCATCTCGCTGAATTCCGTGATCGCAGAAATCAGTTTTAGTATTACCAGGTAGGATTTTTACTATGTGCGAATCTGGCTGGCTATTTAAAAGCAGATTCGTCTAATCTGCTAGAGGTGGATTTAATTATGGTGATGGAGTATTTTAATGCCAATCACCAGAATATAAATGAAGAAATGAGGAGTATTTACACACGAAAGAAAAATAATAAAATTTGAAGAAATATTGTTGTTTGTTGGGATTCGTTTCCTATAATTTCGCACCATCTGGAATGGCTGATAAACAAAATTTGTCCTACTTTGAGGCGGCGCGCTCACTATAGATGGTCTGGGAGAAGATGCTGGTCGTCCTGGGGGATGTGTAGCTAGCGTCGAGCTGGCAGGTACATATATTGTTAAACACACAACACGAGAGAGTTCAGTGTGACTTTTTTTTTGTTATTTGACGCGGTTTTGTAGAATTTTGACTAGTTATGTTATTGAAAATTTGGTCGAGGATGCGGAGTACTGCCCTCGCCGATTGTCTGGTCGCCATTCATTGTCTAGGGGGTCGCGGCCTAGTGTTTTTAGGGGCCATCCATTAATTACGTCACACTTTGAGGGGGGGAGGAGGGGCTCCATAAAGTGTGACAGAGTGTGACAAGAGTGGAGGTAGGGGTCAAATTTATCTGACATCACATTATTTACATCTACGTGTACCATTGTTTTAATTGAATGGAATTAAAAAAAAAAAAAAATCTGAAAATTCTACCTGAAAATTTAAAATGTGAGACGTCACAACAGGGGGGAGGGGTTGACTCGAATGTGACAACCTGTGATATAGGGGAGGGAGGGGTAGAAAAACCATGAATTTTGCGTGATGTGATTAGTGGATGGCCCCTTATATCGGATTCTAAATAAGGGAGCATTGAATTCTCTTTGCTCCCTTTGACGGCGGATGATCCCTTGACAATTTATTTTTCGAAAATCGTATAGCTAGTTATTTATTATAATAACATCCGCTAAAATGAAGCACTTATAAAAAAAATCTATGCTTATTTATTTAAAAAACACTTTCCTAGGAAATTAAAACAATTCATGCCATGCAGTATACTGGATTATATAAGCATGGTGAGTAATACTTCGGAGTTTACAGGAAAATATACCTAAAAAACCTGCTTTACGAAATGGTCAAATATACTAACACTTAAAACTAAAATAAAAATAAAAACTTAAATTATTTTTATTATGTGTATCGGCGGGGTAGAGGGCATGGAGCGGTCGGGAAAGGTGGGGTTTGTGGGTAATTGTGTTTGTGGTGTTTTGTGTTTGTGGTAGCGAGTTATTGTCACCGTCTTTCGAAAAAGACGGGGGGAGTCTCTGATGTATTATAAGTCTGTGAGTGTGAGTTGGGTTGTCGTGTACTGTGATAGTTGTCAGGTCGGTCGTCATAGCCGATTGTTGAATTTTTGTGGCGAAAAACGCTTGAGACGCTTCATCTATAAATTCTCTAATCATTGGAAGATTGGTAGCCCGATGCAATTCAACAATCGGGGTGTACCTCTCTGCGTTTGTTAATAATCGTAGAAGTTTATTCTGGGTAGTCTGTATTCTCTTGCACTGTATGGCGGAGATGTTGTTCCACACTGGGCAAGTGTATGTGAGTAAGGGTCTAAATACCGCTTTATATAACGTTATTTTATTATTTGTGGACAACTTACTCCGCCTGTTTGCAAGAGGATATAGTCGGTTTAATGTAGCGTACGTTCGATTAATCGTCTGGGTGATATGAGGGGCGAAACTCAGTCTTGTATCCAGGGTCACCCCTAGATATTCTCCTAAAAAAGAATTGCAAAGTCGAAAATCGAATCGTCGATTGTTTGTGAGCATCAAGTCGTATTTCAAAAATTTGTATTTCAGATTATAGTTGTTTCTATGTTCCTTGTGGTAGCATAAACAAGAATACATTTAAATTTTTTAAGACTAATTTTATTCAATTCTTCTAATTTCTTTTGTTTTAAGAAATTAATTTTACTCAAAAATATTTTGCCCAAAAATAAAAATTATTGGTATATCTTAAAAGTACATAAAAAACGAGCTATTAAAAAAAGTAGTTTAATCTCCGGCAATTGGGACCCTAGATATGACATTTTATTGCCTCATGATCATTTATAAGCAAGCTAGTAAACATAATAACTTGAAGATTTTTTCGGTCTTAAAAAATTTTAAATTTATTTGTGTTTATACCACCACAAAGAACATAAGTACAACTATAATCTGAAATACAAATTTTTGAAATACGACTTGATGCCCAAACACAATCGACGATTCGATTTCAGATTTTGCAATTGTTTTTTAGGAGTTATTGTAAACATTTTAACTTGAAACTTGGCTTGATGGTTTAATTCCACAAGGGGTATACTGTTTTAAAGTTTCGTTAGATATGTGCATTATTGTTCAAGTTATCATCAATTGTTTCAAAATGGCCTCCCTAAAATGTCTTCATATCTTACAACTTGGCATATTGACCAAAAAGTTTCGGACAAATTTAGTTCTTTTTGCAATTTCATTTTGAATAATTTGTCTCTTTCTCTTTTGCGATACGGGTTATACAACCAGAGATATTTAAGACAAACTGCAAAGAAACAAGATTCTGAACATCCTTTTGTTTAAACAAAAGCTTTCCGCCACACAGATTTAATCCAGAACTTTTTACTGCATTTCTTGAAATGTTTTCAACAAGTTCCAGCAAAAAATTGCTATAGTAAGAAAATTCATTTTTAAGCAATTCAGACCCTTAGATTTACTCCACTAAAACGGGAGTATTAAAACAAATAGAAATATAGTTGCATAGCACTGATGGAAAATTTTAGTTGCTATCACGCGTGCTACTTTTAGCGATCAGATTGTAAAATAAATATAAGTACTTTATATAATAGCTCCAAGCGATTAATTATTATCCAATTTAATTTAAGTAACATAAACGTAGAAAATATGTAGGTGTCATTACGTCGTGTACGCAATCTGAAATTTATTAGATTTTATTAATTACGTGTAATTACAGAATATGGCTTCGGCAATTAAGAGAAAATCTCTTTGAAGTTAAATAAATTTACTTTTGTCATATGTTATGATCTACAGTTTACAGATGAAAGAATAAGAGAACAAGATACTAATTCTCGTACATCCAAGCATTTTCTGTAGACTGTATTTTGTGTTCTGTTCTTTCTCTGGAAAATAACGAAGAGATATAAATTCTTAGTTGCCTGCTAATATAAAATATTTCTGTGTTCTTTCTATCAGACTTTTTGACGGACTACCATTCATTATTTGAGATAAAATTAATTCCGTAATAGCAGATTAACAGACAATTTTTGTCCTGCTACTTTTACTTTTAAAATTGATATAAGCAGTTTTTCAAATTCGATGAGTTTTGCTCCAATAGTTCATTACTTTTCCTGGCTGACAGTAATATCTGATTTTTTTATCATGGTACGTATTGGTTATCCAAAGTCAGTATGAAAATCATAAAAAGGAAGAAAATGTTTAGAATCTCTTTTTAATTATTGTGAATATTATTTTACTACTTAATATTAATAGATAGGCACGAAGTAAATTATTTTTTGTAATACCTGTACTGTAAGTGGATCATTATTAACAAATTTTTATTAGAGTAAGCTGAACTTACAATTCATTTACTGGTTGCCATGGTTACAGGGCTGTAATATTCACTTACAGTCCGACGTGGGCTGTAAGTGAATATTACGTAGTAGTTATTATTTACCTGCTCAGATCAACAGAAATTTTAGGTAAAAAAAATCTATCGTTGAAACCAAACATTTTATGCATACACAAAAATGAAGATATTATTTTAAGCATCTTTATTATTTATGAAAATGTGAAAAGTACAATTATTCATATTATCAGTCAAAATTGATGTTAAATTTTTTTGTATTTCTTTAATTACTTCAGGACCATCTAGTGGAGTATTCTCCATATTATCCGAGAGATCATTATCAGATGTTTGACGAGATGAACCGGCTTCTAGGTTGCTAATGTTGAAAATCTTGTTAGCTACTTATATTTTGTTCGTTAAAGATTCCGCCACATAACTTTCTGCTACTGCCGAGGACCGTACCTTTTCAACGCAAGAACGTCGACTCCGCTGTTAGCCAAAAGAGTTGCCGAGGTTCTGCGAAACGAATGTCCACTGTAATTTTTTGCATTTTCCAAATTTAAAAATGTTGCAATATCAGACGGAATTTTAGCGAAAATATTTCTCCCAACTGGTTGGTTAACACATTTCCCATTTTTATATCTCAAGAATAATCTTTTATTTTCTGAATTTTTTGGTCGCAAACTTATATATTTCCAGAATAATTCCAGACAGTGGAAATTGTCATTGTCTACGATAGTGAAACTTCTTGAAAGGTGATTTTTAGAATCAGGTATTTTGATAAGTATTACGCTTCCTTTATCAACAATATCGTCTACTGTTACCTTGCATAATTCATCTTTGCGGCAGGCTCCCGCAATTCCCATATAGCAACGACCTTCTTCATCAGATATGTTTTGTCAGATGCTTCACTCAAAAATTTTACAATTTGTTCTATAGTAAACACCTCACTTTTTTTGGGACGATATACAATATTTTTGTTTTTTAAAAATGCCCTTAATTTGGCATATTTTGAAATGTCAACATTATCATTTAAGGAGATGGTTGACCGCAGCATGGAATATTCGCACCATAAGCTGGCTGGAGATGTATATTTTTTAGATTTCTCTAGAAAACATGCGAGTAAAACCGCCTCACTGGTATGAATATCCACATATTTAGCGTCGCACCACTTTCTAAATACATCATATGTGATTTCGTACCTTTTTTTAGATTTCCCAGGTAGAAGCGACGTACAAGCAATATTTGCAGCTTCTTCGATATCCATAATAATATTTCCTCAAAAACTGCTTGTCAAACTTGACTTTTCAACGAGTTGTTTATCTATTAGGCTTTCTTTTGTTAATTTCTAGTATATACGATATACCTAATTTATTTAAAATATTAAAATTTAATTTTGTCAGGTAGTCGTCAATAATTCAAATATAACTCATTAATTACTTTTCTTTGATTTTCGCAGGTATTACAAAAAACTATTTACTAACCGCGAACAGTAAGTGACTTTTCAGGTCTCGAATGTTTAGGAAACCTCGGCCCTACGGGCCTCGGTTTCCCAAATTACATTCTCGACCTGAAAAGTATCACTTACAGTTCATGGTACGTAATATACTATATTTATAACACATTATTTATTTACAATAAATAATGTTAGGTTAATGAACAACTGTATAAATGATTCAATAAAAGTAAATAGATATCATTTAAGTTACAGCTATGCTAACGGCAATATTAAAAATGAACCAAAATCAGATGAGGGACTTGTAATGGTGGGCCAGGTAAACAATCGACTACTTTTGCTTGTGGTAAGCGCATAACATATCTGGTTTACTATATTCGTTTACGGATATCGTTTGCAATATTCAAGGTTTCGGGTCTTCCTATATCACATCAGGCTTTGTAATGATTTATCCTGGTAGCAACGCTTTAGACTTAATTTTCAAATTGACAGTAGAAATACTATACCTGCTTAATTTATTTGGTGCTTAATGTAATTATAAAAACCAATTAGTACATTTAGTACATTTAAAAAATATTTAACCGTTTTCTGGTTTTAGGCGAGTCCTCAGTGAATTTAAATGTTTCCAAAACGTTCATTTTTGGGCTTTAATTGAACGTTAAAAACAAGGTTAAAAAGTGCATCTAATAGTTTTGCAAATTCGAATTTATAAAAAATAAAAACGTATATTTTCATTTTTCGCGCTGCTTGAAAAACTACTTTTTCTCTCACTTTTTCGAAGAAAGAAATTGAGTCTGGTCGGACCTCTCTACAATAAATACCTTCCAAGGTATTTCTGTTTCAATTTGAGGTACGCAATTGAAAAAATTGTCCAAAAATGCATCTTCCTTATATCATAACTAATCAAACTGAATAATGCGTATATAAAAAATCGGTAAAGGTATTTACACAGAACTTCCCACTTTATTTGTGCATGGCAGTCATTCTAAAAAAATATTAATTACGAAATGACATTGAGAATAACAATCGGAATATAGTTATCACTATTACTAAAAAGAAAACCTGATAATTTTTGGTCAAAAAAATATACAGAGTGGTCACCCGACAGTAAAAATTCAATACCAAATAACACCAAATATTATTGCCATGTCACATTTTCAGTTCCACATTCACGTAATAGAGTAAATTGTTCTCATTATTTATTCCCTTTAGACGATACACCCTGTATATTTTCCAGTGAAAGTTTAACTAACCATTTCTTCGCTGGCAGTAGCGTTAGCTACCTACCAAATTTGACTGTTCTCCGTCGAGTAGTTTTTTCAGTGAATGCACCAACAGACAGACAGACAGACAGACAGACAGACAGACAGACTGACAGAAACGAAAAACCTATATTTTCGTAATCTACATGATCTGAAACGTGAAAATCTGAAAAGATCTCGGAGGGTGATTTTTACTCGAATACAATACTTCCCTTCGGTATGCTAGGGAAGTAAAAATTGTTTGGTGTGTATGAGGACGATACAAAAATTGATGCAGCCACCTGGATGACACAAGCCAAAACAGAAACGAAGGGCGAAAGAAGCCAGGGAAAGTCGAGGACTTACAATAGGACCGTATGGCTAATGATGATGATGACGATGATTAATGGTCATAAAACTATATTATAAAAAACTATATTATAATAATGCAGAAAATGCGATTAGAAAGACATATATGTTATGAATAGGTCCGGAGATCCGAAGTCCTGAAGTTGGTGTAAAATCTACATTTTTCGTTCTTACGGCCCAAATGCTGTAAGATTCTAGTCATCCGGTCTCTTAGTGTGTCGCAGGTTTCCAGGCAGCAAACACTGTGACGTTTCGTTCACTCGTCGGTTGAGTGAAGGGGCGTCACTTTGACACTCGAGCTCGGTGCGGTTACGGTAAGCTCGGGCGCCACCTTTACAGTTTTTCTCGTGGTGTAAAGGATCCACACTAGCCTCTTAACACAGCCTGTTTCGGTAGGGCTGGGATAGCGTCAGAGGAGACACGGTATGTCCAGGGGTCTAGGGATGTCAGACTTCACACACACACACAGTAAAAAAAGCACAGTTTAAATAATCTGCATATTTATTATAATAAAAATCCTAATATCTACAATTATACCTAACCTATAACTACTACGGTTAACGGTGACGGTGGCGAAGCAAGAGGGCGGTTATAAGCAGGATACGAGCTTAGAGAAACGGAACGGTAAGTCGGAGTAACTACTATCGGTATAAAAGCGGACAGAGCAGATACCAGGCGGAGGAAAGCAAAAGCACAATAAACAATAATAAACAAATACTCGGGCAACTTGGCTAAGGCGCAGAACCTAAGGTTAGTACACAGTTCCGGTCACGGTTCCTTGTTGGTGTAATCACCCCAAAGGAGAGATTAAACCAACGAGGTTCACGGGCGCTACTTTGCGCTGGTGGATGTCCTTATAGCTTTCCAGTCGACGCACCTAGACCAGAAAGCCCCAAGCGTCCCAAGTGCTCGCTTGTCCTCCAGACGACGCAACTAGGCCAGAGGGCAAACACGAGACCTGTTACCAGCGGAAAGTTTCCCAGCCACACACTCTCCCAACTTGCACACTGGCTTGCTCCGGTAGGCGGTATTTGGTCGGGGATGATATCTCGGTGTGCTAGAAGGCTTTGTGACTTTCCAGTCGACGCACCTAGACCAGAAAGCCCCAAGCTTCCCAAGTGCTCGCTTGTCCTCCAGACGACGCAACTAGGCCAGAGGGCAAACGCGAGACTTGTTGCCAACCACTGTATCTTCCCAGACACACGGCGGAGCAAACCGGGATTAGTACACGGATGGCACTTAGTCCCAGCCAAGCTGCTTATTTACGGTCGGTTTTACTTACTCTCTCTCTCCTATGAGACGGCGGTTTCCAATCAGCCTGGTAACGGTCCAAATGAATGGACCCAGGCTAATAATTAATTATTTGGCTGGCTGGGCCAAGCATTCGTTAACGGTGAAGCCAATAGTGTCAGTGATGGAGACAGTGCTCCATCTAGCGGCGTGTATGTCTACTTGCTAAATGAAAGTATATTACTTATTTATGCTCTGTGTGGGCAGTATAAAATATTAATATTTAAAATACAAAAATAGACGGTGGGTTTGGGTGTAATTTCCACACCAGAAATTACGCCCAATACCTGTATTAGAAAATACTTATATCCTAAATAGAGAAATAGACGGCGGTGTCGGGTGCAAGTTCCACACTATAAAAATGCTTCATTACAACACTACATCATGTCGTCGTTTTGTTGCAGAAATGACGAGATTATGTCACAGACCAAAGACGTTTATTCGAGGCGTTAGATTGACGTCATTTAGCGACGTTTATCTGCCCAAATGTAAGGCATTTTCAATTCATTGGTACATGCATTCAACAAGTGAAAGAACCCAATTCAGTCCAAAATAACATGTGAATCAAGATGGTTATCTTAGGTTTCAATTTTTCAATGTATGATGGGTTTTAGGATGAGCCTTGTAAATAATATATTGAACGTAGTTCAAATTGTTTAGTGTTTGTAAATTCATTAGAATATAATATAATCTGCAAATGTCAGTGGTATGCATGTGGCATAATCTAGAAATAATTCTTCCCAACATTACGTTACAAGGATATCAAATTGATGTAACAAATTGATGTTAAGATGTAAAAAAATAATGTTACAAATATGTCACTTATTTGTGATACAGCGTCGTAGATCAATAATCACCTAGCAAAACGTTGATGTAACGGCGATACGCTACCTGGGTTACTTTTTAAATTTGAAACTAATTTCCAATCATGCACCTCATCCGAATGTAGCCAGCGTCATTTAATTCTTCCATAAGTGTACACAGATCCGTCTAGCTAGGACTAAATAGAAATTGCTTTGAACAAAAGCTGCTTTAATCGGAACATACGAATTATTTGTAGTAATAACTAGAGTTAGGAAAATTTTTTTAGGCTATATTATATAACATTAGACTAACATAGTGTTCGATCAAGCATTAGAAAATATTACAGCTTGTGTTTTCTATGATTCAGGTCACTATTCTTCCATTAAAGTTGTTGGCAATGTGTTTACTCTTAAAGCATGCCTATAATTTACAAAATGTTTAAGTGTTTCGCTCGCAATAAAAATGATATATACTGTGAAAGGGATTAAGAATTAAAATTATTTTTCCTAAAAGAATTAGCTAAGCTCACGTGGAACATAATATTTTATGACACAAACCATCTCCGAAAACAAGCAGAGTTTAAATCAAATTAACGACACTCTCTATCTAATTAAGATGCCTCGTAAACGGCATAAAATAAATAACAAATGAGACAAGTTAATCCAAGCCTAAACAAGTTAAAATTCGAGAAGCATGTTGAAAATAGACATAAGTTAGGGTGTACTATTCCAGTACACGACTTAGCTATATTTAAAATAAAATGAGAATAACTAGAAATTGTATACATTGTATCCTGGAAATAGGGTTAATGCAGCCAAATCAGCATATTATGTTTATTTTGACTGAAACTAGTAGTAAAAGTCAAAAAGAGAAATGTCACATCTCCCGGATTAGCAATACAGAGTCACCTTAATGCGATAAGATATATGAAGTATACAGACAAAATCGTAATTGTTTTAATGCATGTCCGTTGATCCTATGTAAGTAGTAATTCATTATAGAAATACAAAACATTTGGCACACTTTAACAGCTACTGGTTTTGACAACAAAAGGAAGATGACACTGAACCATGTAAAAATATGAATAAAATTATTTCACTCATTCATCCGTTACGGATAATTGAAATAAATGGTACAGCAGTGCAAGTTTTAATTTCCGAATTACTAGTGTGATGCCGTAAGCTTACAATTTATAGTGTCCATATCCAGGGTGGGGCACCTGCCTACCGACTGCGCCACTTTTATATCACTCAGTTTCTACTTCACTTTTAAAAAGAAAAACATTAGGTCAGTACAGACAGCATCAGTTCAGTTTTTACAGTCTAATTACGAAGAACTTGACAAAAACAGGCATGTGGCTGGCATATTTTTTGATTCAACACTGGCGTTTCACACAACTAACATATCTTTTATCCTTAATAAAATGTACAATTTGGGTATTAGGGAGCCACTAATTACCTGGATTGAATCCTTCTTATCTCACCGTAAACTTTGTGCCAAGAACGGTAATGTTACATCCGGTGATCGTGACATCAATACAGGTGTACCCCAAGGATCACTTTTGGGTCCTCTGATATTTCTTTTATTCATTAACGACCTTCCTGAGTATTTAAACCAATGCAAAATTGTTATGTTTGCCGACGATACATCTATGTCACTATCACCAACCGATCCCATCATTTTAAATGAAATTGTTAATATAATTATAGGTGATTTTCGAAATTGATGCCACATAAATATGCTTATGTTAAACACTGACAAGACCAATGTTTATATTTTTCGGGAAGGAAAACTATATTCCATAATGTTTCGCTAGATTATGGTGTTACATTCTCGGGTAGCACTAAATTTCTAGGTACCTACTTGGATGAGAGATTAAGTTGGGATATTCATACTGAGAAACTCTGTAAAAAGATCAGAAAAGCCTACTATGCTAGGAGTCAACTAAAAAACACCTTAGATGACAAAAGCTTAATAAATGTTTATTATGCTCTTGCTTACTCTCACCTTTCGTACAATATTGTGCTATGGGTCGGTCTGTACATATTAATAGAGTGTTTGTTTTACAAAAGAGACTTCAACGTCTAACGTTTAATATAAATATTAGGGACTCCTGTAAGCCTTATTTTATACGTAATGAAATATTATCATTACCCTCAATTTACATTTATTTAACTATACTGTATATTAAACAAAACCTTAGTCATTAATTCAGACTGTCACAATTCTGACACAAGACATGGCCATCTGCTTAGAACGGTCAACCATTCTACTGCTCTTTATGAAAAGTCAGCGCTATACTCAGGCACTAAAATGTATAATAAATTGTCCATGGATATAAAGAGCTGTACCAGTATATCTATGTTCAAGAAAAAGCCAAAACGCTTCCTATTGGAAAGCTGTTTTTATAGTGTCAATGAGTTCCTTTCATATTAAGTAGCACATGCTTGTTTTATTGTATTTGTTAATTTGAAGTGACGTGAGTTATTATACACTATTTGTATTTGTAGTATACTATTTATTGTGTTGTATGTATTTTTTTATATACTTATATTTCTATTTTGTGTATGTATGTTATTTCTGTGTAAGTTTGTTATTTTTCTTTTTAATGTTGACGATCACATCTATTCATTGTAATAGCCTAAGTATTAACAAATTAATTTGAATTTGAATTTAAATTCTAATTACCCTATATACAAACACATAACTAAAGAAGACTTGAATACTTTTCCGATTCTAAGCTTAATTTAAAGCAATTTAAATTAGTCCTCAATAT
Source organism: Stenurella melanura (assembly GCA_963583905.1). Taxonomy (NCBI): domain Eukaryota; kingdom Metazoa; phylum Arthropoda; class Insecta; order Coleoptera; family Cerambycidae; genus Stenurella; species Stenurella melanura. Next base: position 24,297,950 of record OY757316.1, read on the forward strand.
CAATTTGTAATTTCTCGCTATTCTATGCACCTCGTTAAAAATAATGGACAGCCGCTAGCCATTCGTTAACCAAAATCACACATCGCGTGGCGCCAAAATACTTTTTACATGCGTTGGCTCCATTTGGCCGTAATAAATTTGAACGACAGTAGGAGCTGCCGCCACCGGAAATTCACAAAATATGCGGAGGTTATTTTTAGACAATGAGTTAATAGGAGATCCTCTTTTTGTAACCAGCAAGCGGACAACTGAGTTGTATTTGTAATATTCAAACCAAATAAACACGCTGCATTCCAAGATGCGTCATTCACAGAAATGAGAGGATAATTAATAATGTTCAGGAAATGAGGAAGGCATATTATTGTATATTCAATACAGGGAAAACTTGTAAAACTAATATAAGAATAGATGGGTTTTAGTAAGCAGTTACTTAAAATATCGTTTTAGTCTTTGTCGTCAAACTGGATTCCTAAAGCAACAAAGCAATGCAGCTTTTAGTTGTTGCAATAAAATAAGTTTTTTAAGATGTAATGTTAACATAGAACTTAATAAAATCAGGTGGCTTAAAATTTTTCCAAACTGCAATAAAGAATGGCTGAAACTTTTCCAAACTTTTCAGAATTACATTTCTACGGATAAACGGAAATTCTTTTAAATTGCAAAGAGAAATGGCTATTCTAAAAAGCAAACTATAAATTTTAGCCAAAATTTTGACATGAAATAAGCATCATAAAATGGGGATACGGATGTCTCCATAAGGGTCGCTCAAATGCGAGTTGAAGGCACATTATTTATATCAGGCTATAATACGGTGATTTATGAAGACATAAAGAACAATTTCCCAAAATTTCATAGCGTTTTCGAATTGGTCCCATTGGGCTGTTTTGTTCAAAAACACATTTCACGTAAAAATAAAAATCGTTGTAAATTCTAAACGGTATAGTGAATCGATATGAAATTTATTGTGGAGATTTATAGATATAAAGAACAATTTTCCCGGAGTTCAAAGCGTGTCGAGTTCGGTGAAAGACGCATGTTTCGTGGCTCCTACGGGATATCGAGATAAATCCGGATAAAGCAGCAACAAAACGCCGAAATTGTACTGAATTGAAGCGAGAACAATTCTGCATTGATTGATATAAATTGGCGCGAGTATGGCTGTTTCATATAGTTGACATTTGATTAAGTTATGTTAGTTGAATAAAGCAACACAAAATAGTGTATATAAACACCCGAGAAAAGTGTACTGCTCAAGTGCTTGACCGTAAAATCTGTACCTGGATTCGTCCCTTCTTGAAATGGGTGATATAAAATAAGCAACAGCCAGCCAGATATGTGAATGAAACAGATCAGTTTTTGTTTACGTAACATTAGCATTGGTTTATTTATATTTTTATTAAATTTTAAACAAGAATTGGAGATCAAAATTGAAAAGATGTTAAACATAATAAATAGGTGATGAAATGGAAAAACTGCCCGAAATTGAAACCGATTGTTTCAAGGAAACGACATACAGGGTGAGCAAACTATCCCTTCGGACCTCTTTTCTCATAACGCGCAAAAAAAATTTACCGCGACTTTTTGCCCTTCCCAGCAACTCCACCGTAGATGGATATTTACATGTGGAGCGGTTACTAAATAAAAAAATAATGGGAAAAAATACAAAAATAAAATAAAAAAAGCTGCCAGATTCAGAGACAGAAGAAACAGAAAACTTAGAAGAAGAAAAATAAGATGACGATAGATGGAAACTTGGAGGAAGCATTTCGCAAACAACTGCACTACACCCCAGCCGATGATGACAAATGGAAACTTATTAGAAGCATGGAAACTTAAAAAGAAGCATCTCTCAGACACCTACACTTCCTATCCTATATTCCCACCACATGCGTCATGCGGCTCTCGCTGCTGACAACAAGCATGTCCAATGTCCAACCCGGCGTATGCAGCCAGTGCGGCTGTATATAAAACATCCGAGATTTGGTTTCGGCACGCGGTTTGGCCGTCCGTTGGACGTGTTCGATGGACGACCAAGCTGCGTGTTGGAACGAACCTCCATGGATGCCGGGAATTGGCAGCAATGTCCACCTTACGCTGGCAAATCAATCAATCAATCAATAAAGAACAATTTACTAAAATTTAAGAATATGAAAAAATAAGTTCGAGAAGTTTTAGCTTACGACAAAATACTAAATATTTATGAGTAAGATAATACCTATTTTAAACTAATTCTAACATGGAAACTGTTCATAATGACTGCAATAAATTATAGTTAATTAGTTGCTAAGGAGAGTATAAATCTATCGGCACTGATTGCTTTTTTGTAAATATCTATGCATCTTGGCGTTCATTAGCGTAATTGCAAACATCTATTTTTTTAAGCGAATTTCCAGTTATAAATCGAAAACATATTTGCCATATTGATTAAGCTTCTAATTATTTTCAGGCGAGGAATAAGCCAGCAGACGGGAGCGGACATGTGGGCCAAAAACAATCAGGACAAAGGACACCGACACACGGACCTAAGAATGCTGGAACCAAGACCCCTGGAAAGCCTGGACAAAAACCGGTAGTGGCTCAAAAAGGACAGCCAATTAAACAGGCACCTGCTAAGGTAGCCGCGGCTGCTGCCACCAAATCAACCAAGAAGACCAAGAAGGGCAAACATCATCAACATGACCTTATCGTTACAATCAATCTGGTAAGTATATACGTAGAATAGTGTGGTTGTTGGTTAAACTTAATAAAAGAAATCTAAACGCTTTCAACACATCCTTTCAATTTGAACCAGTGCACTTTGGTTCGAGAATGGAAATAGCGGCCAAAATTGTTTTTCTTTGCCTAAACGTTTTTAAAAGTTCCACTACAATCGGGGAAAATTATTAAAACATAATTCGTCTAACTGAGATATAGTACAATATCTTGGGGATCTCACCTCAACCCAGGGGGGTTTGGAAAAAACAAAAAAAACAGGCCATTGTAACGTGTAGATCGTTGAATTCTATCCCAAAAACCCTCTATAACGTTATTTTTGCTTTAACACCCGCCAACCCGAGGCTGAAAACGTTGATTTTTAAACAAAATACATTGATTTTCTTACTTTTTATTGGGTATTTTGCCACTGAAAAATATTTAAAAATTTTAACGAAAAAACCTCTGCGCCAAACGGATCAGACAGAGGTTGGTTCTTGAGTACTTGACTGTTTCAAAAAGTCTCACACCTAAAAATATATAAACTAGAACAATGTTATAAACTAAAAACTGAAAATCAAAGCTATAGGTAGTTAACGTTTCGGAAGAGAATCTACTTCCGTTCTCAAAACTTTTTTGGCCATCAACCATGACAGTTCTTTGTTTATGTATTTCCATAGTCACGTGAGACATTAAATTATATTTATCTTATTTTTACTTACTTCGTCTCTAAATATGGGCAACCAACTAGTACAAAAATCTATTGAATAATTAGAAACGCATCTATCCTCGTTTAATAAAATTTATGTCACTGCGTCGAAGAGGATGATTACAACCAAATGTTTAATAGTGTCTTACGTACGTACAATATAGTTTTTGATTCACAAAAGAATAGACATTTAAATAAATTTAGAAATTTATATAGTGAATGACAACATATTGAATTACAAAACTTTCAAAATAATCCTTTAATTGACAAAACTGTCATCAACCTGTCAAACCGCGAACTAAATATATCCGAGAAACTAGTATTAACTAAAGGCTTGAATTATGCGTTAACACCAAAGGCTATTCCTAAATTTGATATAATAACTGCAATTGAACAGGCTGCACAGAAGCTTCCATTAGATGATGCTAATGAATACGGAATTCGTTCTAAAATTGAATTAGAGAAACAATATAAGACTAAAGATAATTTAACATCTGATGAAAAACGTTCCATTTCATCTCTAAAAAATGATCATAACATTAAAATTTTACCAGCTGATAAAGGCAATGCAACGATAATCTTAGATACAGTATATATGATACAAAAATTACGAACTGTAATGGGGCAGAGTTACCAGTTTTTGTTCAAGGTCAAAAGAAAGCGGTGTCGCGGTCGACTGAGACTATCGTATGCAACGGCTGATATACGCAAATGTAATATGGGTTGGATATATCACAGGGACTCAAGTTACCAGTTTTCATTAAACGTGGAAATACAGCGGTGTAGTGGATTGTGCTGTTTCCGAACGAGGCAAAGCCGAGTCCACAAAAAGTTGAACAAGTTGAAAAAGTTTATGTTTTACGTATGGTGTTATCATTTCCAATGTCCCGATGATTGCAAGGATTGCGAAATCTGTGATTTTTTTTGCGATCTAAACTAGAGTATGCGTCTGTTGTTTGGCAGTCCTGCTATAACATTCATAGTCTTAAGTTTCTATATCTAAAATCTCATGGTACATATCGACCAATTGGTTTTCCACAAAGCGATTTACTACAAATGTTTTCTATGAGTAACCTATCTGAAAGACGCAACGACTTCGCCATACATTTTTTTTAAATGTGATTCATTATGATATTGGCTGTAGTGAGATACTTCAGAGACTTAGTTTCCATATTCCGTGAATAAATTCAAGACAAAACCAAACTTTCTGCCTTGCTGCAGCCCGGACTAATACTTTAAAATGTTTATCAATCTACAGCATGTGCCCTAGCTGTAACCACAGCCAGCGTGATATCAACATCTTTATTGAAGATTTCGTCTAAATTATATATGTATTCTTTTCTATCTATTTATTGTAAGTAAATTCAACTCTCTGTTCTCTCTAATATTCATATTGTTTTCTTGTTGTATATCTTTATTTAAATATCTGTTAGTAAATTTAAGTCATTTTTGTATGGTGTATGTGTTGTTTCCCATCTTGTCGATGGTCTTGTACTGTTATATGGTGTATGAATAAAACGAAATAAAATAGAAACGACATAAAGGCAAAATGTTAATTTTTCACACAAAAAAGTGCCCGCTTTTTGGTTCCAGTAAACTGAGAACAAAAATTCCAAATCGTGTTTTTGTTAGTCCGAACTATTATGTATACGCTCAAATTTTTTTGATGGATGCATTATCTAAAATATTTCAGACTTAATGAATTTTGAACATTTTTGAAACTTTTCATTTTTAACGTATATGGTAGAAACCAACGCCTCAAACTTTTCTGACATCTGCCCTAAATAATATTAAAATTCTATGACCCATAATTTCCACATACTAGAGCGCAAATCTAATCAAGATGTTTCCTTTAAGTGACTTGGATTAAAAATATGGATATGGAAGTAGTGATTCCTTAGGCAGCGGTTTTTGTTATCCCGTTCTCTAGTAAGATATAAAATACTATCACTTGTGTATATAAGGTTAACTTAGTAGACGACTTATTTTTGGGTTAAATCCCCATAAAACAAGGACTAAAATAATCTCCACAAAACGTATAAGGTTTTCACAATCATAAGTATTTTAGACTCAAAAATTTTTTTTTAGAATCCAACAGATTAATACGAATTTCTACGTATATATTTTTCTAGAAGAATCTCATTAAACTTTTTAATGAGAAACTAATTTTATTCCAAAACAATTACAACGACATTTAAATTAGTAAGCGCATTATATTTGATTCCACATCCTGGTCTCGAGAGATGTAGTTGCTGCTCTATTGTATAATACAACTTTATAAATAAAACTTTTGATTTTGGTCTGATGACAAATATATTAGGGTGTTCATCAGAATCCAATATAAATAGTACAATGATATATGGAAAAGGGAGTATTATGTAACTTGTTTTGCTTATGTATCAAGTGGGACAGATATTACACAACTTGTATAAAAATTAATTAAACAGTTATTAACGCTTGACACTGTGCCAATATTCTTGACTAAAAATGATGGACTTGGATGATTAGGGGTCGAGCTCTATGCCCCAATCACCGCTGTAGACCTGGACCGGCCTCGTAAGGGTTGGGCTTGCTTTTTCGCCTACCCCATCCGCAAATGCGGACGATGTAGGCGATGTTAGGAGACCTCCCCTGGTACATAACACTGCATGAAAGAAGATATTTATTATGAGAATAGTATAGACATCTAAACACTTCAATATTGATAATGCCTTTGATATTAATTTGATAACGTTTGATTCTTTTGATCCTGTCATAAAGAATTTATTTTATTCCGTGAACATATAAATATGAACAATATGAATATGTTTGTGTTTATAACTTTAGCATATTCTTAAAGCTGAGCATTTAACAAGATGTATATCGAATGATATATATTATGATATACAGATCGAGCAAGCTTACTACAAACACGGATGCAATATGTCCAGTTGACTTTTGTCCGCACTATCATGAGCCGATTTAAGATACGACGATTTCCGACACACAGTCATAAATCTACATTTTAGGTACATTTTAAACATTTTATAGTGATTTTTACAACGTGTTTTCAGATTTTAAGACTATTTATCCTTGTCAACGTCTTGGAGAAAATAAGGTAGAAGATCGAAGTAAGGAGCTCTCATCTCGGATGATTCCTTTGGTCATACTGGCAACGCACTGCAACGTCATTCTTTATTTTGCTATGAGAAACAGAGTATGCGAGTTTTAAAGTTTAGAATTTGTTTTCAAGAAAAACGAGAATTTATAATTTAGAAGAAAGTAAATAATTAAATGGCACTACATAAATAATAGGATGCTCAGAATAAGAGAATTATTTGCAATGGCATTCACAAGTAGGCATAGAGTCATCCAAAATTTTGAGAAATAGGGATGAATTTTTCTGTCACGACACCTAAGCACCTAAAGCTTGACCACGGAGTCCCGGATTCGAACCCTGGCCAGGATATGGATGTTTAGTAGTGTTTTTAATGTGTTACCGAGACTGTAGCAATGGTCTAGCCCGCTGTTGACTAGCGCAACATGTCTAGTCGCTGTTATCTCTCCTGAGTTCGAGTTCCAGCTGCGATAGACGGTAATATCGCAGGAAATGGCTGTTGTGATGATGTCTTTGTGTACCTGCCTGATCTGGTTGAGTGGTGGAATAGTTATAGCGAAACTCCTTCAGGGCGTAAATATTTTTAAGACGATAAAAAAAACCACCTATCCATTAATGGTGACAAAGAAATGGTGGAAACTAGCTAACACTAACTTGCTGTCCAAATTTAGATACAATCGGACTTACAAGAAACGGGACGGACGGACAGACGGACGAACATTTTGAAATTTGTTCAGAATTCGATCACCAATACAGTGATATGAGTTCTACGAGCAATATTACCGGTTTTAGAAATGTGCCGATCGAATGCAATATACTCTTCGTTTTGTATTTGCGAAGAGCATAATAATGGTACATGCTACCGGAGTTTCTACTCTGGCTTGAGATACGTACTTTTTCAAGAAAGTGATATTTGTGAGCATTTATTATAATAGTTTCTATTAAAATTAAAATTGTATTTTACTTACTTAAATTGGTATTATTTTACTGCTGTACTTTTTACATCTTATACATCAATATTTAAAATGCGATTTAATTACAGTTCTTACGTGCATAATATTAAAATATCTGAGCCATTGTCTTGTTCATAGACTAACGCTAATACAGTTAAGTTTTAAATTCTATTTTCCAATTTGTCGGTAACTGGTTGAACAATATGATAAATAAATTTTCTGACACAAGCACATAAAATTTTGAGATTTATCGATTTTGAAATTAATATTTTATTTTTCTTGGATTGGTCCGAGAACAGCTAAAATAAATCCAAGCAAATGACTGCCGGCCGCAATAAACAAACGTCTTTTGAAACATCGCAGGTTTACATTCTTAAAATCGTTGAAATTAGCCTAACTAAACCATTATAATAAGCTATTTTGCGGACATGTCGTTTGCCAACTTCGAAATAAATAAATAGCATCTTATATAAACCCGTAAGGTTTTAGTTGGCCGTCGAAAATCGCGCAAATCGGACGAAATCTTGCGATGATTTTCACAAAATTAATAACTTGAAATATAAATAGTAGCCTGCGGGAAGGTGCAAGCGATAAAGTTGGAAAATTTAATAGCTGACAAGTGACAAAAATAGCAGGCTCGTAAAACTGTGGCCTTTGAATCAAGCGTGTTAGGAGACATACGCGATTTCTTTTAAACTATGACCGAAACAGAGCGTTACGGTCGTGAATATTCACGTTTAAGAAGATTGACAAGCAATTTAGATGTACAGCAAACGTGTGTAAGTAGGATTTATTTTTGGCTACCTGTCTTGTATACACACAGCACTCAAATATGAGTCTTAGTCTAGGCGCTAGCCGTGACCATGCAAGTTTTGTTTATTTCAGAGGTTCCCAAAAAGTTTGTTATTATTTAACGTCGGTCTATTTCCGCCATGAAGGCCAATCACCGACGACAGGAACGAGTTTTCGACAACTTGAATATTTTGCCGAACCTATTTTCTATCGAAGAGTAGGGATTTTTTACTTGCCTAGCATTTCATAGACACGGAACCGACTGCTTTAGATCCCCTCCAAAGGATCGTATATTCACTATGTAACCTCCGCCTAATGTTGCATATCTTCTACTTATGCGCCGATATGCAAACCGTTAAAAGGAGGAGCGAGAACGATCTATTTACCTAGAGAGAGTGTCACTCATCCTATTTGGACGCCGTGGCAATTGAAAATAAAATACAATACAATAAAACTGAAACAACGTCGAGGGAGATTTAAAAGCAATAACAAGGTTTAAAAATTTCCAAAGGGAATTAAACCAATAAAACTCCACATGCAGATTTCCCATCGAAGTGCTTTTAAAGGAAAACATCTTGACTATATTTGTACTCTAGTATGTGGGGCTAATAGTACGGCAGCCGGGTTATAGTTTATTACAATACAAAATCGGTTTTCCTCTGAAAAAAACTCACATAACGTTGCAGTAGCCAGGAAAATGATTTTCCGTCCGTTACATAAAAAGACGTTATTCTTTTGTCCCCTATGTCCGTTCTCGATAAATTCTGTTATAGATGTCGATTAAAACAAGAATCAACACAGAACGGAAATTTTATATGTTGCATAATTTCAATAACAAAAATCAAAATTGTATAAGAGAACGGTATAAAAAAGTTTCTCCCTAATGCCTGAAACCTTTTTTAAACTATAAAACATGGTTCAAATAATCGGAAAAAAGTGAACGGATATTTCCTATGCTGTACAGCTACACGAAATTCAGTGCGTCTACTTAATAGAGATACCAAATTTTTTTCAGTTTTCTAACACGGGTAGAACCCAAAGAAATGATAAAAAGTTCCATATCAACAGTTCCCTCCACCAACCAACGGCACCCCTATCTGCAAAAAGTCTCCTAAAATGGGGATTTTTATTAATATCAAAGCGTGCATCGGTTTCTTTTCAGTTGCCATTAGGGAGTACCAAAATTAGCCTAAAAAAATACGCAGAATTGAAATGCAAGCACTATGATATGCAACAATTAAAACGTCCGTTTTTATTTTTTTGTCGCAGAAAAACTTCAGAAATAGACCAGAATGGGCTTGTTCCATGATATTCTTTTTATATGGTTTTTATACTTTTTCATATAGTACTCGATATTCTCATTATACACTTAAAATTTCGTATTATTAACTTTTTCCGTTCTCGAGATATAAGGAGTTGAAATTAGTAATAGTTGCAAAAACCGAGCGCTCATTTGTGACGTCACTATACGCAAGTGACGCAAGAAAAACGGCTTTCTGGGACCTTTCAAATTTAACCAGAAAAGTCGAAAAACATGGAATTTTTAAAGGCTGGTAACTAAATAAATACGTCGAGTGGAAATTCGTTCTATGTGTCTACGGAAAGGAGAAGGTCGGCGATGAATTCTAATCGTAAATTGCAGAGAGAGAGAAAATTGTAATTTTTTGACATTTCACCAAATTGTATTCCACTACTGTCAAGTAGTAAGCAAAACAAACAATACTTCGAAAACACTTATAATTATTACAAGTAAGGAGCATCAAGTCTATTGAGATCACCGAGTCTATGCGTATAGTGACGTAGCGCCTGGCCACGCCCCATTTTCGCGAGGTGGAGATTTGTAATAGTTTTTAAGATACTAAACGTGCGAATAAGATTCTGATTTTTTGCAGATCCATTAATTTATACTTGCACTTTCGATTTATGAAATAAAAAAAATGCCGAACAAGCCCATTGTCGGAACGGACATTTGGCGATGATACGAATTTCCACCTGTTCCCAGTTTTCAGTATTTAACTCCTTACGCAGCACTCAAAATTTCCGTTTTCATTTTTTCCTCGAACTATGCATATTTATGTACACCAAGAAACAGTAAACGGACATTAGGTGATTACTCAGATGACCCGTTATTTTTTACATGTTGAAGGATACATTTCAACCCTTTCGCGACGCTAAAAGTTTCCGCCGTTCTGAACTTTTTTTATCCTTGTTCAAAGAAATGAGCATGGGCGCGGAAATTTCCCATTAGGCGATAAGTCGAAAATTTTGGTTACGGGCTGCCGTACTATAATTGGACATAGAATTTTAATAATATATTAGAGGCAGATGTCATAAAAAAATTGAGACGCAGGCTTCTAGCATATACGCCAAAAATGCTGTTTTTGGACACTTATTAGCTTGTTTTTCCCCTATTTGCCCCCCACCCCTTCAATGGAATTATCTCCAAATTTCAAGTGAATATCTCAATTTCATTTTATTAACCACTTTAATAATGGAGTGGTGGTGGGGAGTTCAAAAATATTATAAAGAAATCTAAAGCCTTGGCTTTTAGCTTCTTAACCCCGCCCTCCACCCCCCTCTAATGGAATTATCTCAACCTATGATCTAGTTCCAAATGTCGTTATAATACATACGTTTACCAAATTTCAAGGCAATTACACTATTTTATTTAAGCCTTTTAATAATGGAGTGGGGGTTGTGGAGGGGTTGAAAAATATTATAGAAAATCTTAAGCCTTGGCTTCTTGTATGTACACCAAATCCCAAGTTTCTGAACTTTTACCAGCTTGCTTTATTTATTTCCCCTATCTACTCCTACTTACCCCGCACCCCTTCAACGGAATCATCTCCAAATATAATCTAGTTCCAGATATCGTTATAGTACATACGTGTACCAAATTTTAAGCGAACATTTCAATTTTATTTTATTAAACTCTTTAATAATAGGGAGTTAGTGAAGGGGTGGGGGTGGGGGTAGGGGGTTGAACACTCGTACCAGCTTGCTTTACTAATTTTCCCCTGTCTACTCCTACTTACCCCCCACCCCTTCATACGTGTTTAAAATTTCAAGTGAATATCTCAATATTATTTTATTACTCCCTTTAATAATGGAAAGAGGGTGGCGAGGAGGGGGGCTGAAAATATTTCTAAAAAATCTGAGGTCTTACAAGTTAGTGTTCTCTTACCAGCTTGCTTTACTAATTTTCCCATATTTACCCCTATTTAACCCCCAACCCTTCACCGAATAGCACATAATATAATCTAGTTCTAGATCTGATAAGGTAGATAAATAAATTCATTTTAGGCCTTTGTTCTCATTTTTAACTGAATCTTTTTGATCGTAGGGGTTATGTAGATACTAGTTTAATCTGCATGGCCGTAGGGGACTGTGTGGATGCTAGTGTTACAATGAGAATTCTCAAATAAGAAATTAGACAAATTCATTTTAGGATTTTAATTTGCTAGCATAACCAGAATTCAGGTTATCGAAAGAATGCACAGATTTCATTAACATTTTTACACAAAGTTTTTCTTTTAGTTATAGATACTTATTTTTTCTGCTGTTTGCAAAATCCTATAAAGAATATGTTTCAATACAATTATAAGCAAACAAATAATAATTCATTTTTAAAAATGATCCGAAAAGAATCAGCATTAGATGTTGGAGAGCAAAAGTGCAAGAAAGAGCAGAATGGAAGGAAACAGCATGGACCGTAATACCAAAAGAAAAAGATGAAGTAGTCATAAACAAAACTTGATGATTCTGTCTACAAAAATAAGAACTTGGTGGTATAGAATCACTGGTTGTATATCCGCCATTAACCAAGATTACAGTTTAATCAACTAACAAACTGTTGAGCTTCTGAGCGTATAACACAATTTTCTAAGAAAAGTTAAGGTGGATATTGTTTGATGTCCAGCTCCTCTACTATTTCCTGGCTGCCGTTTTACAATTAGCTATAAATAAAAAACTGTTTTGGGGATTTTTATAGATCGCCGTAAAATAAAGTCCGCTACAATGCGAGTTTCGTGCGTAGGTGGACTTCTTTTGTTGGTTTTATTCTGTTTATTATTTGTAAAGCTGGGATATGGATAAGCGTATCAAAACACGTACGTCGTACGTATGGCTGTATAAGATGAAATGTGCTATGAAACTCTTTAATGTTTATGGATGACATTATGATTATAAAAGAACAAACATAAGAGGATGGAATTTTTATCATCGGCTGGAAATAGGATGAAAATTATAATTTACAATTAAATTTATTGAACTCCTAAACATTTACTGTGTTCATGTTATTGTGGGTTTCTTTTAGTTTAGTAAGGACAACAAGGAAATAAATCCGCTAATTTAAAAAATAAAGGCTTAAATTCCATTCCTCACACTTATCTCAGAAACAATCGCTGTTTCAAATAAAAATAAATTACAAAACCTTTACCTGCAAACATTTTTATATTTCATTTTCATAAAGTTACTGCGCTATTATCAATGACATAAGACGTTTGCGAAATTTTGTTTTCAATTACCCACTAACAGAAAAAGAAATAATTGACTGTTTACTTTTTACAAAACATACCTCTTTAGATGTTAATATACGCTAGAAAAACGAAAATGAACATTTCGTGTCGCGCTATATTTTTACAAGGCGAAATTGCTCATTTGAGTACTATTTACATAACTCAAAGCGCACAGTTCCAATGTTCACACACGAAATTGAAGTTTTGCTGCTTATAATGCAGGAAAATGAATAAATGTAGCTTGTTTGCGCGGTTCACTTCATTTCCTTCGTATTCGTGTTTCAAATGTCGTTTCATTTTGGTAAACCTACACGGTGCATATCGAGCACTAGTGCCGGTTTTTGAATGACTGTATTCATGCCTCATTACTTTTCAGATTACGTGCACACATAGAATAGAGAAAGGTTTCTGCTTTTAAATCCGTTATTACTAGATGAATTTATGAAGCGTTTTTTTCACCCTCGAAAAAACAGAGCGGTATATGCGTTTGTTTATTTGTCTGTTCTTCATACAGTTTATTTGAAAATGGAAGAGAATAAATAAACCTACAGACAAGAATTGGCAATGGGCGTGCTATACTTAGTACTACACTGCTGACCACTCCAACTTACACATAGAGACTTTTAGGCAAAATTTAAAGTTCAATATTTTCAACAGGAATGCAAATTTTTGAACGCGGCTTGCAAATTTTAAGAGCTAGTTTTTTTCAGATTAAGCTGCATGACGTATATTTATCGTAGGACCATAAGTTTATTATATACGGGGTGATCAATGAAGTCATGCAAAAAATCAAAAAGTTTGTATGAGTGAAATTTCCGCAAAAAATTTTTTTGGTCGTTGCAATATGGTTCCTTACTAAGGTAACATCAATATCTCTAGACGGTTTTGTCAGTTTTTCGATTAAGGCCCTTAGGCCTTGTACACACTACTCAACATAAAATTTGGATACCGAAATCTTTAAAATGCTATAACTTGACATTGGATTGACGGTTCTTGATGATTTTTGCGGATTTGAAATCCTTATTTCACGTAGATTTTCTATGGTCTAAGCATTTTATTTGAGGGTTGAAATTTACACATTATACCGGGTCGATAATAAACAAAAACGTAGCGACAAGAACAAGTTTATTACATTAAATTCTACAATATACAACATTGCTTTAAACTTAAATTAAAATTAAATTAAAATTACCTAATTAAAATTAGGTACATTAATTAAAAAAAAGAGAAGCTAATATTTTGTTGGTCCTCCTGCTCGGAATATTACTTCCCGACATCGATTTGGTAGAGTATCCACAAGATTGAGATCTTACTTTAAGTTTTAAATAAGACCAAACGTGTTCGATGACATTAAGATCCGGAGACTTTGCAGGCCAGTCCATCCTATTGATGTTTTGTGCCTGCAAAAACTGTGTGATCCTTCGCGCTCTGTGAGGTCGAGCGTTGTCATCCACCAATAGAATTTTTGGGCCGTAATGTCGAGCAAAAGGAACAACAATAGGTTCCAAAATTTCCTCCTGATAAACAGTAGCATTAATGGTTTGGTTGGTAATGAATAGCTCGGTTTTACCATTTCTTATGATACCTCCCCACACTGTAACACCTCCACCACCAAATGCTTCTTGAGGGGCCATATTTTCCTCCAAATATCGCTGATTTGGCCTTCTCCAAACTAACATTCGGCCATCGGAGTGAAACAAATTAAATCTTGTTTCGTCAGTAAATAAACAATGGCTCCACTCTGCATTACCCCAATTCGCATGCCGATTTGCCCATGCCCGCCTATTCGCTCTATGGCGTTGTAATAACCGCACACATTTTGCTCTGCGACGGGCTCTATAATTTAAAATGTTTGGCATTATGTTATGGTTTAAAAAAAAAAAATCTCACCTCAAGTTGTTTTTATTTAATGTTCTTCTCACTGTTCTGTCCGAAACTCTCACCCCAGTTTGTTGTCTTAAAGAGTCATTTAGTTTTCTAGAGTTCTTTGTTCTATTCCGCATAGTCTCTCATTAAAATTCTTTCGGTTCTTTGGCTTATTTTTTTGTATGTCCACCCTCATGCCCATAATTATGATCACCAGTAGTTTCGACGCAGCGGTTCAAATTATAAATTGTCTTTCGGCTGACATTGTAAATGTGCGCAACTTGCTGTTTTGACATTCCTTCGTTGAGAAGTCGAATTCAATTTTCCCTTTCTGCCGTGGTTAAACGCCTCACATTAATTAAACTTTACAAAATTATAACATTGAAATATGTCAGATTATTTCTAAAATAATGTGAACAGTTTTTAATTCCATAGCAACAAATTTGTTTTTCCAATGCCTACTTTGAAATTGACGCGTCGCGTAGAAATTACACTCGATCATAATTATGGGCATGGGGGTGGATAAAGAACTCTGTAAAACTGAATGATTCTTTGAGACAACAAACTGGGGTGTGAGTTTCGGACAGAACAGTGAGAAGAACATTAAATAAAAACAACTTGAAGTGAGAATTTATTTTTACAAAAACTTAAATAATGCCAAACTTTAGAGCGCGTCGTACCCTACGTTTTTGTTTATTATCGACCCGGTATAATGTGTAAATTTCAACCCTCAAATAAAATGCTTAGACCATAGAAAATCTACGTGAAATAAGGATTCCAACTCCGCAAAAATCATCAAGAACCGTCAATCCAATGTCAAGTTATAGCATTTTAAAGATTTCGGTATCCAAATTTTATGTTGAGTAGTGTGTACAAGGCCTAAGGGCCTTAATCCAAAAACTGACAAAACTGTCTAGAGATATTGATGTTACCTTAGTAAGGAACCATATTGCAAGGACCAAACAAATTTTTTGCGGAAATTTCACTCATACAAACTTTTTGATTTTTTGCATGACTTCATTGATCACCCCGTATATAATAAACTTATGGTCCTACGATAAATATACGTCATGCAGCTTAATCCTAAAAAAACTAGCTCTTAAAATTTGCAAGCCGCGTTCAAAAATTTGCATTCCTATTGAAAATATTGAACTTTAAATTTTGCCTAAAAGTCTCTATGTGTAAGTTCGAGTGGCCAGCAGTTTATATCGTTTCACATTTATAGAAATTATAAGCAAAAATTATGAATTAATTACTCCACTTCTAATGAATTAAAAAAAACCGCTGCCTGTGGAATCATTACTTCCACATCCAAATTTCCCATCCAAGTATCCTTAAATGAAACATGTTGATACTATATTGCACCGCAGTATGCGGAAATAATTGCTCATATAATTTTAATAATATAATATTTGAAATTCTGTACCCTAATGTGCTAATGGGCGTGGCTGATGGACAAAAATGTTTTGAGAACATTCGTTCACTTTCAGTTCAATCACAATTTTATTTTGTTAACACCTTTGGTAATGGAGGGAGGGTGAGAGTAGGGATGGCTGATGTCATAAAAAATATTTGAGACCTTTGCTTTTAGTATACCTGGTGGGGCACTTAAGTTGGCAAACGTGAATAACTTGAAAATAAAGAATTTTAGGGAAAAATGTTTCGGACAATAGCTTCATCAATTGAAAAGTGGAATCCAGTAGTATAGCAATGGGGGTTCGGGGACAAAATCGCGTGTTATTTCTTATGGAGGTTCATTCTGCACATGTTTGACCAATTTTTAGGCATCTGCACATTCTTTACCACTTTTAGGCTCCGCATTCAGGAAGGTCCTATTTTGTTTAAACGGGTCTGTACGATTCTAAACAGATCTGCGACCATCCTACCTAATCTAACGGACATCGTGTCGTACCTGTACACCTGATTTAAGGCTGTTTAAGAAGTGTTTAAACTTATGCAGATCTGTTTACATACCCTATTTAAAAGCTGTACAGATTCTGTTTAGGATCTTACAGACTTGTTTAAAAACAAAAACCATGCAGATCTGTTTAAAAACCATACAGACCTGTTTAGAAGTTGTACAGACCTGTTTAGAATCGTACAGACCCGTTTAAAAACCTAATAGGACTTTCCTGAATGCGGAGCCTAAAAGTGGTAAAGAATGTACAGATGCCTAAAAATTGGTCAAAAATGTGCCGAATGAACTTTCATAAGAAATAACACGCGATTTTGTTCCCGAACCCCCATTGCTATTCTACTGAATCCAACGGACATATTTTTATAAAGTTTGGTGGAGGACTGCAATGTCATCCGAAGGTCAATTTTGGTTTTTACCCTGTTACCCCTATTTTTAAACAGATTCATATTCTCCTCTAAAAAATAAACAAATTTGGTTTCTACCATTTTTTTACTTGGTCCCTATTTACTATTTGCGAGTAATTAAGCATTGACCGTACCTAACTGGGAAACTAATTGATTTATTATTTAGTTTTATTAGGAGGCTATCATTTAGCTCCTTTGTAGAGAATGACACAAGTTCGGTTTTACTTGTGTTTAATAAGTCCGTTATTACTACTCATTTGCTAAACTAAATTGGTGCATGAATTGGGTTTATCAACTAACTGCTCTACTTTGTCTGTCGCAATAACGACAGCGTAATCATCTGCAAAGGGAGAGCCGAAAGAGGTGTCAATTTTGTTGCTTACATCAATATCGTTGATGGATATTAAAAATAACATCGGTCCCAGAGTGGAGCCCATTTGGTACTCTCCTTTTCTCTGACTCACGAACTAAGTTTTAACACAACTTATTGTAGACGCTCACCGAAATAGCTGGATATCCAATTTAGAGGAGCTCCTCTTATTCCATAATTTTCCAGTTTACTAAGTAGTAAGTTATGATTGACGCACGGGTGAGGTCAAAATAAATACAAGCAACTTTCCTTTTATATTCTTGTATATATTATATATCAAGACGATATATGACATTCTAAACCTAAATCTATGAATAATCTGCAAAGATTTTAGTATGAGAGGATAATCGTATTAAACGTACATGATGCGCTAAAACTCCAAAATCCTTCCAACAGTATTGACGACATTGTTGAAATATGTGCTAAGATGACAAGGATTGGAAAGTCGACTGTCTACAGACTTTTGAGAGAAATAAAAATGAACGTGAGACTGTTGATCCCCCAAAATCATAAACGGGGATGCCATTTCTTAATTCTGCCCTTTTCAAACTCAAATAAATTCGCAAGAATACTTTTAAAAAACATTGGACAAGCTTTTAACTAACCATAGTGTTCAAATTACCATCACAATTGACCAACCAGAAGTGCAGACAGCATAGAAGTCTAGATTACCTTTAAAAATAGTACCAAGAAGCTTATTGATCTTCGTTAGTGTACAAAAGCAGATCTGTCGGTTCTCACTTGGACCATCCTAGGATTGTTGTTCCATACTCGAATTAGTTCATACCTTACGCATATCTGCTTGTTTGCGAATATTTTATAAACCTTATAACATCAGCTCAAAAGTGCAATTAGTGCAGTTGCATCTTGAATTGAAGCTTAAACCATATAGATATTTTACGAAAATAATGAACCAAAGTCGCGTTTTCGCAAATAATTTATCTGTAATTTTGAAAACCGCATATTGATTTCTATTCTCCTGCTCAAAAAAGTAAAGTTTAAATTCAACCTAAAATATACTGTCACTTAATTCACCAAGCAGATATTTTGGCAAAGGTTAGAGGCTGGCAAAACAACCTAATAAGACATGCGAGTAGATGCCAGTGAATTTTTAATGTTTTTGAAGGAGGCTAGAACCGAAGTAAACCAATGAAGATGTTAGTGATGCGCCTGTAATCGATGCCACTCGGTATATTATAAACAATTATTCATTATTTTTAAAATAATATAATTACGGATAATGACGGAAAAATGTAGGAAATTTTTATAACGAAGCAATTAAACGATATCAACTAATTACACAATAAAATACTTACAATAATTAGAAACATAATGAAGGTAAAACTCATATTATACATTTTTAAAAGTATAAGCGATATAAATTTCAGGAGACATGCATTTATATTACATTAATTAGTGCA
The DNA here is from genome assembly GCA_963583905.1 of Stenurella melanura. NCBI lineage: Eukaryota > Metazoa > Arthropoda > Insecta > Coleoptera > Cerambycidae > Stenurella > Stenurella melanura. The sequence continues at coordinate 24,316,688 of OY757316.1, forward strand.
CTTTATTCAGTTGTAATTTAATAATGTAGGGTGAGATTATCCCACCAGCAAGAGCTGTTTTTTTATAGCAGTACTTTAATTATCAATTTTTCCTGACTTTAATTTTTGTGTTTTTTCAAATGGCCTTATAGTCTTAATGAACCTAGGGATGGATTTTCTATTTTAATAATGTTTAGAGGACATACTTCACCACAGGAGCTAGTATAAATAGAGATTATATACACAAACTTCTGTCACCTCGAGAGTATTACAGAAGCATCATTTCCAGTATTTACTCCAATACACAGGGTGTTCCTTAATGACGTGCTAATATTTCAGGGTGTGATTCCTTAGGTCAATTTATGAAGAAGAGTTCATATGAACATATGTCCGCAACGGCTTCAATATTTTTCTACAGGGTGTTGAAATGTTTTTTTCTTATCGTTATTTTTTAATGTCAGAAAGAATTTTAGATATTATTTTCAATTTCGGTATTTGTTAATAGGATATAGAACCACATATTTTAATTAGAAAAATTATTTTATCGCTCCACCAGTGGCGTCCCTGCGAGCACGTCCTCTGATATTTTTTACCAAAAAAGTGGTACGCCACTGACATTTTTCCATGTCGATATTTTTCCTGACTAGCCTGATCAATTTCACATCTCTTGCGTTTTTCTCGTCAGACGCACAGTTCTTGATTAAGACAATTAAATTCATATTGAAACTAATTACACAGGCACACCCACAAAAGAAAAGTTGTCGATTACACGCACCAGACCAATCATCTCCAGATATGGAAAAATGTCAGTGGCGTACCACTTTTTTGGTAAAAAATATCAGAGGACATGCTCGCAGGGACGCCACTGGCGAAGCGATAAAATAATTTTTCTAATTAAAATATGTGGTTCTATATCCTATTAACACATACCGAAATTGAAAATAATGTTTAAAATATTTTCTGAGATATTAAAAGATTACGAATAAAAACAAAATATTTCAAAAGCCTGTAGCATACAATTGAAGCCGCTGCGGACTTATGTTCATATGAACTTCATAAAATGACCTAAGGAATCACACCCTGAAATATTAGCACGTCATTAAGGAACACCCTGTATAAACGTTATAAATGATATTTTTAAGTTGCACTTAGGGTTATTTTAATAAACATTTAATAAACATCGAGTCCAAAGCAACTGGTTTCCGAATGCTGATGTATTTGAAGTGCTGATAATCCAGAATCTCTACGACAATTAGTTTTTTTGGACTCCGATTGATGTATTGACTTTGGATTTGCACTGTATCTCGGAAACCAAATATATAACATCATAAGTTTATTGTGCCTTTTGGGCATAAAATTATCCAAGGAACACACTTCTAAATTGTGCAAATTCAACGCTATGAAATAATTATATAACAGACTCTGGCACAACACTTTATTCTTAGAAGCAAAATTGTCACAAATAGACCTTTAATATAACTGTTTTAGAAGATGATAGGAAATAACTGTAAGTTAACTCTGATGAATACTTACAACGGTGCTAAAGATGTTGCTGAACGGTACTAGAAAATCATTATAAACCAATTTTGTTTTATAAGCTCAAATGTTTTATAACGTAGTCACGGAAACGTTTATAAAATACTGTCTTAACTGCATTATAAGATATTTTATAATTTTGCTGTAAAAGCGTTTTAATGATGGACAAACAACAACATACCGAACAAACAATAATTGTAGTTCTAAAATAATGAATAAGTTATCCTAAAAACTTATTTCCAAGATTATTTATACACGTAAATAGTTTGGCGGGACTCTATGAAGACGATTTAAAGCCTTTATAAGAGTACAGGCGCCCATATAGAGAAGGGCATCCATGCCTCGCCTGTAGCTAGGGGTGGGCCAGGACGGGCTATGCCCGTCCTGGAATAATTTTTGCCCGTCGTGCGGCGGCTGCAGAAAATAATTAAAATCACAGTACACCCAAACCACAGTAGTTGGTGAATGGAAATAATTGTTGAGAGGCAGTGCCGTGGAGAGCCGAGGCTGGCCCCGGTATTTGGAAATGCCTCGGGCCCCCCACTCCAAAAAAAAAAGATCAAAGTCCTTGAAATTATATTTTTTATTAAAGGGAACAAAACCTCCTTTTCAAAGTCAAGTTAAATTTAAACTAAAAATACACTTCAAACATATAACATAACAAACATAAAGCCATAAAGTTCAGAAACAAATAACACAATATGATATGAAGGAAAAAAATATAAACTAATAGGTAATAAAGTAACAACCATCAACCAGATAATCGGTATGTTACAATTGCGTAATTGCAGTCTCAGTGGTCAGTCTAAAGAGTACAGTAGTCTAAGAAATTGCAAAGCGTCGTCCTTAAAGTACCGATACCTGACGTCATAAACATCAAACGTGTCTGTTTCCATTGGAATTGTCTTAATGACTTATATGACTTTGGATAAACTAGGTACATACACTCGCTGCTGCTGCTCACATAATCATAAATAGTAAATTAAGAATTCATATTATAATTTGTAATCATTTTTATCTTTAGTTTGATATTTTTTGTTATTTGAAAAGTCTGAAGAGAGATGGGCTACATATTACAAGAGCCAAGCCCGGGCCCCTAAGAGGCCCGGGCCCCTAAGAGGCCCGGGCCCTGGTAATTTGTACCGGCCGCACCCCCCACTCGGCGGCCCTGTTGAGAGGACGTAGACCAAGCTCCCACTGCAAAAATAGTACCCCATCGAACACCTAAAAATGAAAATATGAAAATGGTTGCAAAACATGTAAAAATCATGTTACGCCCGGCAAACAAATAAAAATTTGTTAATTGTTATTTTTTATGAATTTTTCAATTTAGATGAAGAAGTAGATTTAACTTTTTAAAACACCTGCTTGAAATTTACACAATTTACACAATAATGAACCATTTAAAAAAAAAAAAAATTCAGACTTAATTTGTTAAACATAATATTTTTCATGAAAGTGCACTTCATTACACCTCCTTAATTATTGCTTTAAAATAAAGTTTAAGATCTCTTAATTGATTCCTATATTTTGTTTTATTAATTAATAATTTTAATAAAAGTACATTTTGTAACACCTCCCTTATTTTTATTTATAGTTTGAGATCTCTTTTATGCATAAAAATTGGTCTCGCAAAAAAAGCCTAATGGAGGCCCACCGCTTCTGATTAGTATGCCGCCGGCGTTAAGTCATGCAGCACACAGAACTGGACTTCAAATGTATTTTCAAATTCAAACAATAAATTAAGGGATTTAAATACTTATGCAATTGTTTCTCATTTTCATCTTATCATGTTTGCCATTTATTGTCATTTGCATTGTTCTGTAATAGGATTATTCTGTTGAGTAATAAATCTAGTATTATTATTATTATTATTATCCTTATTCTAAAATCACAGCTTTTTGCTGGCGCCTTGTACATTCCAGGGAAGAATTTCATATTATCCTGGACTGTTTAAAAAATGTCTTTATTATTTTTATTGTTATTATTAATACGTTTAATAATATTATTATAAATTTTTTATATTAAAAATTGTTTCTTTTAAGAAATTTAGATATCTATTTTTTACGAGGTAATTTATAATTGAAAATGACAATAAAATATTTAGGCTCACTGGCCCTCTCCGAAAGTTTGTTTGCCCGTCCTTAAAACGGTTTCTAACTACAGGCCTGCTTCTTTTTAAAAGTACTATTAAAACTTTCAAGTTTTAATGAATTACCTAAAACTTTATTCAGAGAGTACCTGAAGAGTATTATAAAACAATACTTGGTTTAGGATAGGCATTATATCAAAACTTAAAAGACACACAAATGCTATGAGCGAAATTTTTGTATTTAATGAAGTAAAAATAAATGCAAATAAATCTATTCTACATGCACTATGGGCCGCTATAGTTATATATAAGTTGTAAGGGGACAATGGGCGACTACTAAGAACAGTTCAGAGAAACAGTTAAAGACGGACTACTTGTAATAAATTGATGGGACTACTTATAATGGGCTAAAATTTTCACCGAGGCTAAATTTACTGTAAAACATGTATTAGATAGTTCTTAAAAATTCGCGCGCTTCCTAAAAACACAATTTTTAAAAAATACATAAATAATTAATTTTTTTGTGACTTTAAAAAGTAAAGAGAGCTTTAGCATCTGTCCATAATATGGTTTAGTATATGTACATTATTTGTACAAAACATTTCTATTAGATACAAATTACATTTCTTTGTTCAATTTGGCTGACCGTTGTATTCCTCGACAGCTGGAAATAAAATGGTGGCTGTATTTATAAACCCTATAAGCTGTGAATAATTCTACTTCAAACATGTTTTGTCTTAAAATGCCTATTACATTACCAATTGCTCTTTAAGTACGTCGATTTATTCTTGTAAAAGTATATTTGAAGCCTCATTGGCCTTGATATGTTTTTTTCTAACTTGTAGCTTATCTTAAAACCAAGTTTAAATCATTTGAGCTTTAAAACCTGTAGAATTTATGGTGCTTGAATAATATAACCTAAAAAATCAGTTTGCTGAGACGCTATTTGGTATATGTCCACTAAACGCTCGCCTCTCCCGTTTTTTATCAAGTGTCTTGGTTTTACTATAGTATATTCCCAGACTCCTGACACCGCGTCAAATCAAATACATGTGCTGTTCACATGCGCTTAGTTCACCACAGCCCTTCGTGCGTAAAATTATTAAGAATACACAAGGAGTTTCCTGATCGATTTTTAGAACGATTGGATATTAGGATATTGTTCTTTTAAACTTGATAATATACTACCATAAACTTCAAATGGATTCACTAAACCGTTTATGAGTTATATTAATTCAAATGTTCGAATAAATGTAAATACACTTAACGCAAACTACATACAACTGAAGTCGAGAAAACCGCTGGCATTCTCCTGAAAAATGCAACCAATGGGTATGGAACACGTCACGATCACGAGGCAATCACGCATATTTGTTGGTCTCAGCCGTCCGTGAATATACTTTAGTGATATTTTAATTTATCATCGATCACTGCTCCACATAACAGTCTGGGCAAAGGTAAACCAATTCGTTTTATGTTTAAGACTGATTTATTACATATGTTCGTTTGCTTCATTAAAACTCTAGCAAACAGTTGGTTTTATGAAGATTCGACCTGAAACTTAACGATTTCAAAGCATATTAGATTTACAGCCCAGCATTATCAACCACCTGAAATTAATTTTATAAAGCAATGATAAAACCACAACATTTGCTTAATTTCGATAGAGCTTGGTCCTCATAACTTGAACTTAACAGCAATACAGCTTTATTGAAGGCTTGACAAATACCTTGATGAGTCAATCACAGTCCAATAAAGATTAAAAAATTATTTAGTTTTAATGTAAGTTCTTGACGGCATTTTAAAAACTTTCTTTAAGATAAAACTATCTTTAAGTGCATATGGCATTTAATAAATCTGACATAAGTCAGTGGTCTATGAGGTGACCATTATAAAACACTCATAAAACCTAAATAAATCTAAAAAACATTTTAAATTGTTACTTGGGTAGTATATTCTGGAACTCTAATATAACGATCATGATTTAGAAGCAACAATAAAATAACAATAAAACCAAATAATGATCGTAGAATATTTAAATTATAAACCGAATTGGCTAGTTGTATGTGGTAAATCCGGGATTTCTTATGAAATAGTCTGTGTGTGTGTGATATGTTATTGTGTTGTTTGTCACGTGCTGTGTCCCACTTTCTAATTCCGATTGTCCTGTCTTGTGCGTGAACTTTTGGTTGGCTTTATTATATACTCTGTTATCCGTGGCATACTGAGTTAACTCCTCTATCGTTTTGTAATGGTTTGATTTAATCAATACGCGAAGGATCTTGTTCTGCATTATCTGGATCCTCTTTAGTTGAGTATCAGAGGCTGCATTCAAAACATCTTGTATGGGCCTGGATATTCTCTTGTATAAGTTTAATTTATTATCTTGCTGCACCTAATGATCAACGGATATAATTTTGTCAGTGTTAGACATGTTTTATTAATTGCCGCGGTTATGTGTAGACCGAAATAATCTCTTATTAAGAGAAATCCGTGTTGTGCTACGTTATAGTGCAGTAAAAAAAGGCCAAAAAAATTAGGAGATAGGTATAGTCTGGATACAGCAAGATTATGATTTTATCCTGTTAGGGGTATCACTGGGAGTATACTACTAAGTTTTGGACCTCGAAAACCTTGTGCTACTTTTTTTATAAACTATAAATTTTTTTTTACTGCGTTTTCCGACCTTAAAATGTGAATAACTCCGGCTCTAGTAGTCGGATCGGGGCAAATGAAAAACCAGTCTCTTTGTAATAAAATTGTCAATAAATTGTCGTTAGTTTCAATTCTCTGAAATACGTACATAACCTACAAAACTGAAAAAACGAGAAAAAACAGTATTTTATTCATTTTGGTGCCCAAGACCGTCAACTACACCAATTTGCATCAAACTTTCAGAAAATATACTTCTTGATGCAATAAAAAGGCTCTGAAAAGTTGTTGTCAAAATATTGAAGCCATTGGCCAAAATTGCATTTTTTATCTAAAATTTGAAATGCCCACCATTTTATGCCATTAAGTTCAAAATGAAATTTTTTTTTTACAAAATGTTGATCTCGACGCCAGCTTTCTAATGCAATTAAAAATGTAATTTTAATGTAATTTTGGTTACTTTTTTTACATTTGTTTATAACTCAAATAACAACAATTGCATTTTTTCGGCCATTTTGAAAAACAAATTAAAGTTTTTTATCAGATCTGGTAGAAAATTTTGGGTCCATTAATTTAAAAAAAAGAAAGTTCATTTTTGTTAACGTGAACTCAAGATATTTAACTTTTTGTATTTTGGTCAATTGTTAATTAACAAATGCATATTTTGTGCTAAAATTTGGACTGTATCATTTTGAAACCTATTCATTTCATATGATAAATTCAAAAAAAAAATAAGTTTTATAGAAACTTATTTCCAAGCATTATAATGTAAGTATTGTTAATTGAACTAAAAAGTGATTTTTTTAATTTTTGCATAAAGCTTAGTTGCAAAATGCAATAACTTCCTTGTTTCTTAAAATTCGGAGGACTTTTTTTTAAATACGTAATTTTTTCCCTCGCAGTGCGATATCAACTTAGCTTTTTGTTAATAATAATAATAATAAATATTTTAAATGTTTAAATTTATATACAACCAACGTTTGCTAATGTACAAACCTATTTTACCTGCGGAGCGAATAGTTGCTTATAAATGAGGAGAAATGTTTACATTTTCTTTCTCTTGCTTATTCCCCACCAGTTCCATTCCTTACAGCTTAGATCGGTTGCCGTGCAGTATTGTCTGTTTACATTTTTATATTTGAGAAGCTGTAAATTAATTTAATACATGTGTGATACTAAGGGGGCACGTTTAGGGTTAGACCGCTTGGACATGTTAACAAGTACGACACTGATATTTCACTTAATACAAAATTTCATAACAAAGTCTAATTGTCCACACGAATGATGCAAGTAAATAATACAATCTTAATATCACCGAATAAATTTAGTAAAATAAAGAAACTAACGATCCGCTACCCGCTAGCCCGCAATAATCAAATCTTAACTCTTTCACAGGTAATCATAGAATGCCTTTCTGCCCTGGGCTAGCTGATTTCGTTTCGTTCGCCCTAAGCGTGTTCCTATGCCCATATAAGGAAATACATAGAATCTTAAACTATTATTGGTTGGGATAAGTCAACCTGAATGTTTATATTAACAAAAATAATCAACAGTCATAAGTACTAGTGAAGGGTTCCTAAGAATCATAGGCGTGGAGAAATTATTTTCGGTGCCGCCGACATATAAACTAAAAATGTCTTCATCTGTTTCAAAAATTTTATTTGAAACAGATTCAGAGAGTGAAACTGAATTGTACACATTGCCAAGCAAGAGATATAAAATACATTAATTACGATTTTGTAAATTTATAAGAATAAAAATGTTTATTTTTAAATAAAATGTTTTTACCATATTATTAATCCTCGCCTTTAAAACTTTTTCTAACAAGTATTTATATTACAATATTTGCCATTTCCTTTTTTAAATAAAACTTAAAACATTATATTTAGAAGACAATATAAATTTAATCTAAGTATTCATATTTATATAGAAAGATTTAAAAAAAAATTATACAGGTTTATACGTTAGCGATCGTTGGTACATGTGTACATATGAATTTGGAAATAAAAAATACTCATTTGCATTATTAACAAAAAACTAAGTTGATGATCGCATTTCGAGGGAAAATATAACGTATTTAAAAAAATAAAGTCAGCCGAATTTTAAGAAACAAGGAAGTTACTGCATTTTGCAATTGAGCTTTATGAAAAAATCGAGAAAATCACTTTTTAGCTCAATTAACAATACTTACATTATAATGTTTGTAAATAAATTTCTATAAAACTTATTTTTTTTTTTGAATTTATCATATGAAATGAATACGTTTCAGAATGATACAGTCCAAATTTTAGCTCAAAATATGGATTTGATAATTAACAATTGGCCAAAACGCAAAAAGTTAAATATCTCGAGTTCACGTTAACAAAAATGAACTTTCTTTTTTTAAATTAAAGGACCCAAAATTCTCTACCAGAACTGATAAAAAACTTTAATTTGTTTTTCAAAATGGCCGAAAAAATGTAATTGTTGTTATTTGAGTTATAAACAAATGTAAAAAAAGTAGCCAAAATTACATTAAAAACAATTATTTTTAATTGCATTCGAAAGCTGACGTCGTGATCTACATTTTGAAATAAAAAAATTTCATTTTGGACTTAATGGCATAAAATGGCGGGCATTTCAAATTTTAGATAACAAATGGAATTTTGGCCAATGGGTTCAATATTTTGACACCAACTTTTCAGCGTCTTTTTATTACATCAAAAAGTATATTTTCTGAAAGTTTGATGCAAATTGGTCGAGTTGCCGGTCTTGGGCACTAAAATGAAAAAAATACTGTTTTTTTCCCGTTTTTTTCAGTTTTGTAGGTTATGTACGTATTACAGAGAACTGAAACTAACGACAATTTATTGGCAATTTTATTACGAAGATATTGGTTTTTAGTTTGCCCCGATCCGGCTTATAGAACCGGAGTTATTCACATTTTAAGCTCGAAAGACGCAGTAAAAAAAATTTAATTGTTTATAAAAAAGTAGCACAAGGTTTTCGAGGTCCAAAACTTAGGAATATACTCCGGGTGATACCCGAAACAGGATAAAATCATAATCTTGCTGTATCCAGACTGTGCAAATTAAAATGCTTTTTTTACTGCACTATTACCTAATTGTTGATTTTAAGTTTTGTAATTTTCCGCTAACACGTAACTATCGAACAACTTCAAATCTATGAGAGAATATAAAACACCCTGTATATAGCCAGTGGATGACAATTGCCACCTTTGACAACAAATCTGCGTTAATGTGACGTTAATGTTCACTTTGATTTCGATCATTAATATCATTATTGTTACATGTGCAGCTAATTGGCCATTATGCGATTCAGCACATGTATGGACGTGGATTATTAATAACAAACTAATAGTTGTGACAAATTACCGAACAATTCGAACACTTGCGGTAATAATGAACTGAACAATTCTGAGCGATTACGTATTAAGTTAAATATAGTATTAAATATTAATTTACAATGTTTTAGCTTTCTCACGCGAATCGTGCAAATACTGCGTAATATTTTCGATAGCAGATCAATGTTTTCAAAGGTAAGGAATATGTAGGATGGTGAATTTTAATTTTTATTATAATCTGGAGGACTTTGATTCAAAGAAGAGCCTGGCTGTGAATGTTACAGATTATTATTGTCGTTTGTTCTTACTAATAGGGTAAAATTATTCTTAATTAAAGACTAATTGGTAAATATTCATAAAACGAAAGATTATAAAGCGTAGAGAGGAGTGCTTGATTTCAATTTACTTTAATTGCTGATGATATCAATTTTCAAAAAATCGTTACCGGAAATCACAGTAATATTGAATCATATAAATGAAGCTATAAATTTAATATTACGCCCCCAATATTTTGGTTGTTTTTCTATTTAAAAATTTGGTTTTTGGTACACATAAATTAGATAATAATAGGCTACTTTTAGCCCAACAGGAATGAAAATATCACTTCCGATTGAACCGGAAGTGACATCAACTTCTTTTTCTTAAATGGAATAACTATATTTTTTTGATGCTTTCTCATTAAGCATAAATTTATAAGTGCAACAGTTTTTTCAGATGCAAAAACATTCCAAAAAATAAGTGATACGAAAATTTTTTTAATTTTTTCAAAATGGCCACGTCAGACGAATGCAATGTAAGAACATTACTATGGAAATTATTAGTAAGGTTGTAGACTTGTCTGTAGAGCAGAAAATAGTTGTTGAAATTACTGGTAGGTACCAGTATTTTTAGTTTTTTTTTTTTTTTAACGGAATTTCATTTTCATTTCCGTAGGGGTCCTATGGATTTTTTTTAATGGAACTTTGCTATTTCTTTTATTAATCAGAAATAATGATTAATAAACTATAATTTTTTCGCCATTAATCATTTCTTAACGATATCCCTCGTAATAATAGAAGTATTTTTAAGAAGTAAACACAAATTAAACAAGAAACAATTTTAATAGGTATAACGTTACAACCATGAATAAATTACCAAGAATAACAAAACTATTTAAAACCTAAATTATAATAAACCATTATAAAAATTGTTCAAACTGTTCACCGTTATGATTAATACACAGAGTAGTGCGACTTATCGTTGCACGCTAACATTCTGTAATTGTTGGAGTGTTATTTGTGCAATTTCGTGTCGAACTCTTTCTTCCAGATCTTGCCTTGTGGTTGGAGCAGTCATATAGACTCTATTTTTCAAATGCGCCCAAATAAAAAAATCGAGTGGGGTTAAGTCAGGCGACCTTGCAAGCCATCTGACTGGACCATGGGTCCCAATCCAACGACCTGGAAATAATTGATTCAAGTAATCCCTAACGATAATAGCATTGTGTGGTCCAGCCCCGTTTTGTTGGAAGTAAACCTCGTCAATATTGGTATTGGGAATTTGATTAATCTGTGGTACTATTATATTTTGAAGAAATTCTAGATATCTTGGTCCAGTTAGAGTCTCGTTAAAAATTATTGGACCTATGATATGGTCGCCCAGTACGCCTAACCAAACATTGAAGCCAAACCGCTCCTGAAACCGTCCCTGTCTCATAATGTGAGGATTATCAATTGTCCAATATCGAGTGTTGTTTCGATTAAATAACCCAAGGTTTGTAAATCTCGATTCTTCAGTAAACAAAATGTTTTTGATAAAATTCTCATTTCGTAATTGGCGTAACTGTAACCAATTACAAAAGGTTATTCTTCGTTGATAATCATTCTCATACAAAAATTGACGCAATTGATATTTATAAGAACGATAGCCGCGTTTCTTTAAAATTTTTCTGGCTGATTCTTTGGAAACTAGTAATTCATGTTCAATTTGTCTTATCGAAATGGTTGAGTCAACATGCACTAAAGCTAATACATTAATTTCCGTTTCTTCACCCACAATGAATCTTTCTTCAATTCCTACATTAGGTTCAATTCTAAATTGTTGCTCCAACCGGGCGAAATAGTTTCTCGGAGGTTGTCTTCTTTCTGGATATCTCCGCCCATACAGACTTTGTGCTCTAGTTGCATTACGTCGAGTCTCTCCATAAATAATGATCATGTCAACTTTTTCATCTCTTAAATAATTTTCAGCCATTTTACATTAATTTTCTTGTTTATAACAACTTTAATACACTTGCTTCAGAAAATGAGTGAGTAAGTCAAGACTAATTCAATTGTTGCGAATGTCTGTCATTTTCATGGCTATCTGCAATTTTGGATTAAAATGATTTGTTGGACCATAGGACCCCTATGGAAATGAAAATGAAATTCCGTTTTTTTGAAAAAAAACTAAAAATACTAGTACCTATCATTAATTCAAACAACTATTTTGTTCTTTACAGACAAGATAGACCTTACTAATAATTTCCATAGCCTACTTACTAATTTTCTTACATCGCATTCATCTGACCGGGCCATTTTGAAAAAATTAGAAAATTGTTCGTATCTCACTTATTTTTTGGAATTTTTTACATCTGAAAAAACTGCTGCACTTAGAAATGTGTGCTTAATGAGAAACCATCAAAAGAATATAGTCATTCAATTTAAGAAAAAAAAGTTGATGTCATTTCCGGTTCAACCGGAAGTGATATTTTCATTCCTGTTAGTCTAAAAGTAGCTTATTATTGTCTAATTTATGTGTACCAAAAACCAAATTATTAAATAAAAAAACAACCAAAATATTGGGGGCGTACATTGACTCGTGGCCACCCGGTATACCAAATCCCAAGTTTCTGGACTCGTACTAGCTTGCCTTATTTGTTTTCCCCTATTTACTTGCCAACTCTTCAACAGAATCATGTAAAATATAATCTACATAGGTGTGTACCAAATTTCAAGTGAATATCTCAGTTTTATTTTATTAGCCCCTTTAATAATTTAGTGGCGTGGGGTGGTGTATGTCAAATGTTATAAAAAAATTAGAGGCCTTGGCTTCTAATGCATACAGCGAGTCCCAAGTTTCGGGGCTCTTACTAGCTTGATTTACTAATTTTCCCCTATTTACCCCTATTTAACCCCCAACCCTCCACTGGAAGAAGTTCAAAATATAATCAAGTTCCAGATCTCGTTACAACACATAGGTGTACCAAATTTCAAATCAATATCTTAAAACACAAAAAAACGCTCAAATTTAAATTCTAAACCTATTTCATTCTAAACCTATTTCAGCAAAAAATAATTTTGAAATTTTCCACTACTTAGATTTGGAAATGACTAGATAATAATTTGCTATTTTTCAGAAAACATTTTTGTTTTCATTTTAACCAATCTACTCTTTACGAATTTTTGAAATATTGTTTTCTTCCAGACTGAATACGGCTTATCAGAAGACCAAGTGGCAGAATTTAAGGAGGCCTTCATGCTTTTCGATAAAGATGAAGACGGTACTATAACTATGGCGGAATTGGGAGTTGTAATGAGATCGCTAGGGCAGCGGCCTACTGGTAAGTTATAATTTCCAGAAATAGTGTAAAATAGTATCATAGTTTTCCTCCGTTTTGGCAGAACATATATTGATGTTTCATAATAACTTAAAATTAAAAACACGAAAATTTGACTAAAATCATAAAACACCATCAAACTCGTCATACAATAAACTATTGTATCTCCAATAAGAAGTAGCCTAAAGACGAAAACCCGACTAACATTAATATGTTATTGGTGTATTATATCAATATAATCCTATATCATCCGAGACAATATGGCGGCTAGTGGGCGCCACATTGTATATTTTATAATAACCTATGTCACTCTTGACATTGAGACAAATCTTAAGACATCCCATTTATAAAAAGTAGTTTGGCAGCTATAACGGACCATCTATACCCACCCTTATACATACATAGACTGCCAAAATAATAACCCTGTCTTTTTGGCTTTGCCGCAGGCAGGCTAAAAAATGTGTAAGGGAGGTTATGAAAATGATGCATGGCAATCAGGCTGAAAATTATTTTTTTTAATTTCTTCAAAAAAGTGAGAAACCTTCTTTTGAAGCAATTGTAAAACTTGACAAGGCCTCATTCTAACTCTTTCAGGAATAAGCATCAGAAACCAATGAAACAATCGGGCAACTAGTGATCTAGTGGAAGAACCAGAGATTACATGGATAATACGCGGCAGCACTTGACGAATTCGATAGCTGTCTATCAGCAAAATATCTAACAGAGTGATTGATATCTTAGGATTGAAATGGAGGGCTTTATATGAACCATCCAGGATCAAGTAATAACAGCAACTATAGAAAACACGTTCTATAATAGAACTTCCCAGAGGATACTTACAGATCGTGTTATGCAACTGCAGAGTGCATTCGGCATTCAGCTGTCGTCGGAGTGTACATAACTTGCATTAAGAGATTACTTGAACTGCTATCACAAAGTCGCCGGATCATTCATCTGCACTCTGGAATAAATATAGGTCAATTAAGAACAGAATCCAATTGTAAGTCCATACTTGAAGTCGCAATTGAGAATGATACTGTAAAAATTAGATGGAATACAAACATAATAATGGACGGAATGGTGGCACTGTTCTTAAGGACGATTGTTGTTGAACTTCTTGAACTGAAAAAATAGTCAAATGTGGGGATTTCGCTAACTGCGAGATATATATGAGCTCCAGAAAGTTTTCATCATTCTAGTAATAACTTATTTTAGTCCTCTAATAGAAAGGAACACTGTGAAAAACCTAAAAAAATGCTTCCAGCTGAGCAGAATTCATACTCTCAGTTTAGCTCAAAAAGCTGCGATCTTGGACAACGCGTCGAGTTTTGGTTCACGTAGAAGCTGGAAAAGCTAACTGTTCCCATGAAATCTCCATCTAGAGTCTATATTTGAGACCAAAAAGATAAAAATAATATGAATATTTCAGGCGGAGTTCTAGCAATAGCTTTCTATTTTTAACTTGTTTTTATTAGCGTAACCAGTAACTTTGTAAGTTTGGATTTAAAAAATCTTGCAACTCACTGACCATAGGGAATGAGACGTGGATTGAACGAAAATGATCAGGATTACATTACGTTAAAAACCGCTGCTTAAGGAATCACTACTTCCAAATCCAGATTTCCTATCCAAGTCGTTTTAAACATAGTAAAGGTATCTTGATATTATAGTGGCATGGCACTCCAGTATGTACTTTGATTGATTTATTAGCCAGCTATGGTTAGACATTGCTGCCACTTCCGTATATCCAACCTGGATATTTTTATGCTCCGCCGGACTGGCTACATATGCCGGATTGGGTATGACACATGCTTGTTGTCAGCAGTGAGAGCCACATGACGCATGGGGTAAGAATATAGGATGGGCAGGGTAGGTGTTTGTGAGATACTTGTGTATAATCCTTTCCTGGTTTATTCATAATCCTCTGGATTGTTGTTATCCACGTGTAGCATGGCTTCCATATTTTCAGTTTGCTGCTGTTCAGTTTCGCTTTCTTTAATAGGTGTGTCGTGTCTCTTCTTTGGACGTGTCCCCAGTATTTCATTGTCTATAATTACATTATTTTAATTATTGTTTTTCCTTCTAGCAAGGCTGACATTTTCTGTAATTTTTGTGGTTTTCCTGTTTTTGCAAGCAGTTGGAAAATGTCCCTTTCGGCTCTTCTCAGACTTCCATTTGCTTTTGTCTTGGCTGCGTATGTTATCCGAGGCACTATGATGGTCGTGTACATCTTTTTAGTTAGACTCCATTGCGGCCTATTTTCCTCAGTGAAAGATAGTATAGCTCTTGTGACACTGTAGGCTGTTTTGATTCTTTCCTAGGTATTTCATTCTGTTCGTGGCTCTCAAGGTGTAGTCTACTATTTTGAAATTTTTCCTACTGACTGGACTCGTTTTAGTCAATGGATCTCGCACCATTATTAGGCTCTTCTTGAAATTTATTTTCATTCTCGAGGAGTCCATATGTGGTGTCATGTTTCCTAGAAATTTGACAATATCTTGCTTCTTCCTCGGTAATGATGACATGTCGTTCACTCCTATATGTGAAAACAGTTGCTGATAAAACCTTACAATATAAAATTTCAAATCATCTGACTCAAAAACGCATAAAATGATGTGCCACCTCAATACCTCTTCGACTGACTGACGTATAATGGGGGCGAGGATGGCTGACGCAAAAAAAAATGTTTGGAGAACTTTTGATCATCGTAACCCCTTTAATAATGAAGAGGGGGGGTGGTGATGGTAGATTTCATTAAAAAATTTAAAACTTTGGTATCTAATATATACTCTCAAGTTTCTGGACCCTTACTGGCTTGTTTTATTGATCTACCCCTGTTTACCCCGCAACCCTTCAACATAATAAGTTCCAAAATATATTTTAGTCCCAGATCTCGTTATAATGCATACGTGTATCAAGTTTCAAGTTTCAATGTTTTAATTTTATTTTGTTAATACTATTAATAATAATAGAGTGGGGACGGGTGTACTTGATTGATTTCTTTTGGGGTTTCTGTAACTCACTTAACGAGTTTAATTCTACACAGTTTTAAAGTAAAATTTGATTCGTCACCCATTCCGATTTAATCAACAGAACCTGAGATATTTAAAAAAAATGCAAAACAGAAACAAGAAATTAAAAAAGCGTTTTCTCATAAAACTTAAAATTATATTACTCCAATATTGCGAACAAAATAGAGAATTATATGTCCAGGATAAGCTGAAAACAATCTGGTTATTCCAAAAAAATTTCTGTTTCATGAAAATTTTCACTTATATGGCTCCATATATAAAAAAATTAATAAAAAACATAAATGTAATATAAAAAATTCATTTGAGAGCAAAGTTTTAATTGATTTGGAGATACCGAATATCTGACATGCCAATAATTATATATTTTATATAACCGCAAATATTTGGCATACTACATTTTCAATAAAGCCGTATACGTTCACAGCAATCGATAAGATTTATTAAACGATTATTGTTTGTTTTGTGTTTAATATTCATATTCGCCTTCTCGGGGAAATGTTATACAGTTGGAAGGTTTTTCGTTTAAATTATAATTAAGTTTAATCGTGTTGGCCAGTGCGATTTAAAACACTGGATAAAATAACAAATTGCTGTAATCCCGATCAATATTGCCAATCACATTGTTTACATGTTATGTTCACATTATTTTAAAATCGGCCGAAAATAAAGTTATATCCTTCTATTAGTGTGAAGCATGAAAATATATCGACACTTACTTAATCGGTTAACTGCAATACAAGGAAGTAAGATCTATGAGTTTGACAAATTTCGTCTATTTTTTCCTCTTTTTTTCTCATTTATTTTTGTTTATTTTCCAAATTTATAACCCGAAATTACAAACATTCATAATATTTTAAATCAAAATGCCTAAGCGATCCGACATCACCGCTTTGAGATTGAACTGCTGCAGGCAGGTTTTTCGTCTAGTAGTACAGTAGATATATATATGAAAGATAGGTGATAAGTGAAACTAATTCCTACAAAGACGGGGTTTAATTTTTTTTAGTTCGTCGTTGGCATCTTTTAACATACTAAAATTCTAGAAAAATCTAAGTGTGCAAAATGCTGTTTCTTGGCCGCCATCTTGAAGCAATTTAAAAAAATTAAAAATCGTGTGTTGCATAAAATTACAGAAAATTTCATGCTGAAAGAAATTATGACATTTGTTTCAAAAAATGAAAATAAATAACAAAATGGTGGCCGAAAAACTGAAACCTTATGCATTGTTGAAAATCATATTTTTATTACCTAACAAAAATTCGTTTTATAATATAAATGCACATGTATTTCATCAATCTTACATCTTATATAAGAGAAAAGCTAAATCTAATAGTCTTCTTCAGATTCTTCTATATCATTTTCTTTCAGTACACTATTTATGCAATCTCTACCAGAATAGTTACAACATATCACAATACATTCCACACCATAACGTCGACATGTACATGTACATCTACCACTACCACACGGCTCATTTGTATCCGTTTTGCAGACGCAGAGGATCATGTTTGGTAACAACTCTGGTGCAGGGCTAATTTCAAGTGTTATGGACTGTAGTTGGTCTCCTGCTTTTTTCCAACCCCACTCTTCGGAACTGGCAACATCGGTATTCATAGTTTTTCAAGAAAGACATTGGAAATGTATGCGTAAATGATGAACAGCATCTTCTGTAGGTGGCAATCTTGCAATATTAAAATTAAATTCACTGTTGGCAGTTGTGATTTTTTTCAAATAGAGATTATATCGTAGTAGTTCAGAGGCTCTGTTTTTGGATTTTCACCGAACAATGATACCAATGCTTGGGTGCCAACATCTGTGAGTTTCATTCTGTTTGCATTTTCTGATCCAAACATAGTAGCGCAAATGCTAAAGTCCTCACATTTCCAAAAATGTCGATATGCTGCCCATTTACTTTTAGCAAATAAGGAGCTTGTGGTATCGCATCTAGTTAGAGCATATGAAAAGAGAATAATTTTGCATCCTTTTTCGCCAAGCATATATTATACATCGATTTAATATCATATCTTTCCTCACTGAAAGTAGATGACTGGCTGCAAACAAATATTCCGTGTATTATGGTACATCAAAAGTACAAGAAAATCGGTGTCCTCAGCAATAACTATTACATGCTCTCCTTCTGCCAAGGTCAGATCTGTTTTTACAATACTAGTGTCAGCATCATCTGTAGCATGAATCATAGTATGGCCATGCATGATTATAAAGAACTGTTTGTTTTAATGATTAGAAAAAACGGATCCTTTGCCAATAAGAAATGGAGAGCTCGCAGTAAATTTCATTGTTTCTGATTATTGTTGTGTGCGCATCTGATGCTCTACAATCTACATCCTTCGTACTGGAGGTAGCATAGCCATCAAATACAACTGTCAAATGTTTGTATTGGTTAGCAATATGACTGATAGTTGTAAAACATCTGAAAATTTCCCAGTTTTTGGCAATTTGTGTAGAAGTGCACCCCATCAAGAACATACGATGTTTCCTAGACTTTTAACGAATTATTTATTTTTATTTTTTAAAATCAATATCATAAGCTTTTTCAGCACGAAATGATTTTTCAAAATTTCTTCAAGACAGCGACTAAAAAAACGCATTGAAACATATTCCTTATAGGATTTTGCAAACGGAAAAAGAATAACTATCTATGAGAACCAAAAGAATAACCAACCACGTGTAAAAATATTAACGAAATCTTTGCATTTTTTCGATAACCTGAATTTTGGTTATGCTAGCAAATTAAAATCCTAAAATGAATTTGTATAATTTCTTATTTGAAAATTCTCATTCAACATCTCGCATCCACACAGTTCCCTACGGCCATGCAGTTTAAACTAATATCTACATAACCCCCTACGGTCATGAAGATTCAGTTAAAAATGAGAACAATGGCCTGAAATGAATTTATTTACCTACCTTGTCTTAAAAATGTTTCATTCTAATGTATTACATTTTCATGAAATATGTCATTTTGTTTTGAACTTAGCCTTTGAAACGTTTTTCGCCCTTATTCTGGAGCTCATCAGAAAGGCACAAAGCGATTCATAAAGATGCTTCATGCAAAACCGAGACAATTTCTATCAATAAGAATGAAATAATTATATTTGACGTTGACTGATAAAAACAATAGATCTTACCTATCTGTTAGCTAACTAGTATTGGAGCCTAAATACTCTATGCATGTTTAAGAGTGAATTATTATTTGTTTGCTTATAATTGTATTGAAACATATTCATTATAGGATTTTGCAAACAGCAGAAAAAATAACTATCTATGAGAACTAAAAGAAAAACAATGTGTAATAATGTTAATAAAATCTTGGCATTTTTTCGATAACCTGAATTCTGATTATGCTAGCAAATTAAATCCTAAAATGGGTATAATTTCTTAATTGAAAATTCTCATTCAACAACTAGCATCCACACAGTTCCATACGGCCATGCAGTTTAAACTCCTCCTACGGTCATGTAGATTCAGTTAAAAATGAGGGTAAGGGCCTAAAATGAATTTATTGTCTTAAAAAAGTTTTATTCTAATGCATTACATTTTCATGAAATCTATCATTCTGTTTTAGAAATGCTTAGCCTTTGAAGAAACGTTTTTCGCCCTTATCTCTATGAGTGGCTTCGTGCGACATTCATTTTCTTAAACTAATAAGACTAACCTTAATTACACACAAAAGCAGAAGGCTGTCATTCTGTGGCAGTTTCACTGACAGTCGTTAATTACTTTCACATCCAAGTAGTTTTTAAGACTTTCATTTTCAAATCAGAAATATGCCGTCACTGCTTACATCTAATAAATTTGTTGATATGATACTTACTTATGACGAAGAATTTGGAGGGAACTGGATTTGTAATCAGGGCCCTGTTAAGTGGCCTGCACTCTCACCTGATATGTCGCCCCTCGATTTTTTCTTATGGGGCCATTTAAAGCAAGTTGTATACGCTGAGAAACTAAATAATAGGATAACTCATGCTTGCCGCCAAATAAGCAAAATATGTTATGTGAGATTTTCCTTCAGTAACTGTTAGTGGGAGGATTAAACATCATAAAACCACATAAATCAGTTCTTTTGGGGGTGCCGCGCAACCTCCCCAAAAAACCACCCATTCGGTGAAAAAAGCCTTATTTCACTGATAACTCGTTAACCGTAGAAGATATAAAAAATGCACATCATAAAAAAGAAAGCTTGACTAATTGCCTAAAAAATAAATCCTCCTGTAATTTTCTTGTATATACCATGGTTTTCGAGAACATCAATATTGACAAAAATTGAAAAATTTGTATTTTTAATGGGCGCGAATTTTCGTTTATATGAAACTTATGCGCGCGGGGCAATAGAAAAAATGGAATTGCTCGAAAAATCCAAAAAAGCTGTATATTCCATTTTTTGATAATATTTCTGTATGCAATTTTTTAACTATTAAATGATTAGAAGCAATAGTTATATGATATATAAACTAAAAAAAAAAAAATTAGCTAATTTTGAAGATGTTTGGGTCCTTTTTTTATTTTTAGGAAACAATAAAAGATTGGCCAAAATTTGGCTAACTTCAACATGCTGGTAAATTTGTAAATGTGAATATTCTTATTCCTAACCTTTTCTGCATTGAAGTACTACCTTGAACTTAAAGTCAATAATTTTTTATGGGCCTGTGAATAGTTAAAAGCTCAAAAAATCAAGAAGTATATATATTATATTGTTATTTTTATATACTAATGGATATCAATAGCCATCAAAAATTGAGAGTATTTTAATAATGAAATAAATATATGTTCTTTATTGGAAAGATCCAAAGGGCTATCGACCGAAGTACTTCTGCCCGTAAAATAATACAATATTAATGGAAATTGTTATTCTAGATTGTCGAGTATTTTACACACCCTTTCAAACTCATTTTAATTTGTCTTCCTAGCTTGTTTGGTATTCGAGCAATTCAACTTTTCTATAATAGGCCGCGCGCAAAAATTTCACATAAACGAAAATTCGTACGCATTAAAAATACAAATTTTTTTCGATATCGATTTTGTCGAAAATCATGGCATATACAAGAAAATTTCAAGAGGATTTTTTTTTTAATTAGTCCAGCTTCCTTTTTTGTGATGAGCAATTTTTCTGTCTTTAACGGTAACAAGTTATCAATATAATAGGGCGTCTTTCACTGAAGGGGTGGTTCTTGGTGGGTTGCGCAGCACCCCCAGAACTGATTTTTGTGGTTTTGTGATGTATAATCCCTCCACTAACAGTTACTGAAGGAAAATCTTAGATAGCATTTTTTATTGTGGAAATCTTTATAATTATTGGACTGTATGATTACGCTAATAAAAAAATGTTATCCCAAAAATGTATCTGCTAATACTAATAAAATTTGATTGGAAATAATAATAAATGACTTTATTAAACAAAAACTGTTTGTTTACATAGGCGAAGTTCAGGTGACATACCACCTGCTCTCCCACTTAACCGTGGAATAACAAATAAAAGGAGAACCAAAAATTTAAAAATATACAGGGCGATTCATTTGAAAAAGTAAAGTTGCATATCCTGCCACCTTTTTAAGGCGCCTGGTACATTTGAAAATAAAATAACATTTCCATTTAATATTTCTTCCTATGTCTCACCATTTCCCAGATAATGCTTGTCTAATTAGATTTGGGACACCATGTATATATATATATAATTTTTTAGTGTACACTAGAAAATGTTTCCGTAATAACACTATTTTAGTTTGTCTATTAAAAGTAATTTAATGAATCTTTGTATCTTGAACCAGGATATTTATTACAGCCACCGTCGTGTCACCCTACACGCCATTTCTCTAAACTAACAGGCAGATGAATTTCTAATTAGTCCCCGGATAATTACATTGTTAACATCTATTCCATTTTAAATTAGCTCAGTTTGACAAATTCCAAGTATCTGTAATGATGAAAAAAACAACTCGTCTTAATCTCCTCCAGCTCTGTTTTGTTAATTAATTTGACTCTGCTAGCATCTCCTGCGACGCTTGACATTTCTTTTCATTTCAGGGCGTTAATTAATGATACTCGGCATTCTAGCGTTCTGTATTGCTACATTTAATTAGACGACATCCAGGTCTGTTTGTTATTGTTTAGTATTAGTGGAACGGACAAAGCCTTAAAATATACAAGAAAATGTTTCTAGAGTAATAGCGGACTCAACAGTGGCGCAGTGCTAAGGTGTTTGGCTTGTGACCACGGAGTCCCGGTTCGAATCCTGGCCAGGGTGGGTATGTTTAGTGGCGTTTTTTATGTGTTACTGAGACGGTAGCAGTAAGCTAGTCAACATGTCTAGTCACTGTTATCTCTAATGAGTTCGAGTCTTAGCTGCGGTGGATGGCAATATCGCAGAGAATGGTTGTTGTGTTAATGTCTATATGTACGTGTCCTGGTTGAGTGGTAGAACAGCAATAGCTGAACTCCGCCAGGACGTTAATATAAATGCCATTAAAAAAAACAGAGGCTAAAAATATGCATTATTGCGGAATAATTACGGGAAGCTTCGATTTTGCTAAAACCTTTTGATATCACTTTTACATAGTTTAAAATAAAAAGTTATAAACATATAATTTCGAGAAGGCGCTGCTCCACAAAGAACTTGCGGCCGGGGCTTTCCTAGACATCGAAGGAGCGTTTGACAATACCTCCTTCGATTCAATCTGCGCCGCCGCAGCCTATCATGGCATCGAGGACACCATCATCAGATGGTTGAGGGCCATGTTGGCGGGAAGGCAAATCACAGCTGCCAACGAGGAAGCGGCAGTAAAAGTTTCAGTGAGAAGAGGCTGCCCACAAGGTGGTGTCCTCTCTCCTCTGCTATGGAATCTCGTTCTCGATGGCCTATTACAGGAACTCGAGAAAGAGGATCTCTTTGCGCAGGGTTACGCGGATGACCTCGCAATCATCATCTCGGGAAAATTCCCAAATACGGTCAGCGGGCTCCTGCAAAGGGCCCTACAGATCGTACAAAGATGGTGCAACGACCAGGGCCTTAGAGTTAACCCCTCCAAGGCGGAACTGGTCATTTTTACAAGGAGACGCAGGCTAGACGGCTTCGTCGCACCTGTGCTCTACAATACCACTCTAACGATCTCAAGGACAGTGAAGTATCTGGGAGTCATCTTGGATTCTAAGCTGACCTGGAAAGATCACATAGAGAGACAAATACAAAGAGCCACTACAACCCTCTGGGTATGTAGAAGAACCTTTGGTAAAACTTGGGGGTTAAACCCCAGGGTAACAATGTGGTACTATACTGTCATAGTTAGACCAATGATCACGTACGCTTCTGTCGTCTGGTGGCCTGCAGTAACCGGGCGTAACATACGGCAGAAGCTGACACAACTCCAAAGACTTGCCTGTCTGGGAGTCACAGGAGCATTGCGCACAACCCCCACGGCAGCTCTGGAGGTCCTCCTGGACCTCGTGCCCCTTCACTTGGTGATTGTGGCCGAGGCTCGGAAAGCGGCCTACAGACTGAAATGTGGTGGTCAGTGGAAATTCGGAGGAGAACAATTAGGCCACACAAGGGCCCTATCTGATGCGATAGAGGCCCATCCACTCCTGGAGGCCAGGAGTGACGACGTCGTGCCTTCCTTCTCCTTCGCACAACCCTTTGAGGTGGTCATCCCCAAAAGGGAAGACTGGAACCCACTCGAGGGCACACTCGGGCCTGCCGATATCGTCTGGTTCACAGACGGATCGAGGCTAGAGGAAGGTACCGGAGCAGGGATATATGGAGAAAGGCCCAGGGCTGAGCTCTCTTATGCCCTGGGCAATTTCGCCACAGTATTCCAGACTGAGATCTTTGCTATCTTGGTCTGTGCACAGGAGAATATCCGAAGGGAATACTCCAACAAACACATACACATATGTAGTGACAGCCAAGCGGCCCTCAAGGCCCTTGCATCGACAAGAACCAAATCAAAATTGGTTCAAAACTGTAAACAGGCTCTCTGTGAACTTGGCTCATCCAATTGGGTCAGGCTCCTCTGGGTGCCTGGACACAGCAACATTGAAGGTAACGAGCGGGCAGACGCTCTGGCAAGAGGAGGCTCTCGGAAGCCTCTACTGGGTCCGGAGCCGGCCCTAGGTTACCCTAGATCCAACGCCAGGAGGTCAATAGAGGACTGGGCCCGCTCCCAGTTCATTGACTACTGGACATCCCACCCAGGACTCCGGCAAGCGAAGCTCCTCATCTCAGGGCCCTTGCCGGAGAGAACAAAACAAATTCTGCGACTAAGCAGGAGACAAGTCAGAGTCGTAATAGGTCTTTTGACCGGACACGGCTCTTTCAGGAAACACCTGCATACCATGGGGGTGGTGGACCACCCCGACTGCAGGTTTTGCGAGGACGAAGAAGAATCTTCTATCCACGTCCTGACTTCCTGCCCTAGGTTGATGAACCTGAGGCATAAACACCTCGGCATTGGCTTTCCAGTGCTGGAGGAAATAAGAAATTCCCCCATAAGCAGGATTCTGGCCTTTGGACTAGAATCTGGTCTGTGTGGGGGCTTTCAATAAATTCGTTAGCGGTTGCACAATGGGCCACAAGGCCTGAGTGCGGCGACCTTTCCTCGCCCCGCTAGAAGAAGAAGAAGAACATATAATTTTGAGGAAATTTTTTATTCATTATTTAAAAAAAAAGTTTTTTAAAACAAAATTAACTCGATAAATTTTAAACAAACTTCGCTCAGATTAACATATTCAATATGATATTGGGGAGGTCTCAAAAAAATAACATATCTCTATATAAAAAGTAAAAATGGTTTACACAAAATACAACATTTTTATTAAACACAATGCATATTCAAATTATATTGAACGATATTCGAACGAGGTAATGCGTACTGCTTGACGCGCTGGTGTCCTTTTCTATCTCTTTCTGTTATTCATGCATTATAATTTGACTCATGGCCCTATACCACGTGAATATGTTTTCGATATTTTAAACAGGATACAAATTTTAGAAACATCAACATCGAGTCGATTTATCGAAATAACTTGATATTTTCAATATTTCGTGAAGAGTATAGGTTCACATATATTCCAAAAAATCTTTTTACATCAGATTCGCTTATTTTGGGGTCCTACTATAAATACATGCCGGATAGGTATGCTAAATAATTTTTTATAAAAGTTATTAAAGTTTATTATTCGGCGCTGCTTCTTTTTTAAGAGAGGAGTGGCTGAAAGAATACAAAAACTTATAACAGGAATGTCTATTATTATATCATGTCTGCGTGGTAGCAAAAGGGTTATGAAATGGTAAACATATTAAAAACATGAAATTAATAAATTACTTACAATTATTCATAATTCTTTTGGCAAGGTATAATCTTCGGAACTAAAATGTTCCTTGTAGATACAGGAAGGAGTGCCTTGTTGACATAAAATTTTGACGAATTGCTGTCAACAGTTTCATTAAGAAAGTTACGTCGCAAGGAAACTTATATAAAACAAACCGTACGCTCATAACATTTAAAACGAATATTGACAGATACCTTAAGACCCAGTAGCGCGCTCTGGTGGTCAAACGAAGCCAACATCTCATTATTGAAAAATAGAAACTTGTTAATGAGTTTGAAAAAAACGTTAAATTTTGAATTAAGTATTTTTTTATCGGAGTAATACCAAAAAAGTTGTGAATATCCGTCTTCAAACATTCTTAACGAGTTTTTGTATGATATCGAATTTAGTTTCCTTGGTCCTTCGAGCTGAACTGAAGCTTTGCCAACACATAATATAATATAATTACAGGAGTACCACGAGGATGTATATTGGGACCCTTCTTATTTATCATCTATACTACCGACCTTTTAGTGAGATCTACTAAGTGACCACTTTCTTTCGACTTGAATTTTTCAAAAACCGTCGGAAAATATTGACACTTTCAGGTGTCAGGATGTAGGTAATTGATTGTCGAAATATTTTAAAAAGAAACATGTACCATTTGAACAAATTGAATTATGCTAGTTTGAAAATGTAAGAATTTGAATCATAGTGGAGGAAACCTATACAGTGCGGTTCGACTTGGAGAGGCTTGGAAATCAGTACATGGTCTTGACTAACAATTACAGTGAAACGACGGACGCAACAATTTTGGAAATATGTTTTTACAGGAAATATCCTTGATTGCCGCAAATATATTTTTTATCGGACAGTGGAACAACATGGTAACGCTGCAAGTTTAGAAATGATATATATCTTCGTAGAAACTATGCAAAAGAATATTCGATGTACTATTTAAAGAAAAATCATGTATTAGTTTATCAAAAATATATTTTTTTTATTTGAAATGGTTGAGAAGAGAAGATATTGACTGTACACGTACCAGTGGCACCCTGTAAACGAATTTCATGTTGAAACGGTCAAAGCTTTTGACTGTTTCACTGTACCACAGAAAATATCGTAAAATCAGATTCAAATACCATTAAGATCTTTTAGTTATATGGATATGGTCCCATATCTTTCTATCCTCAAAAACACATTAAGGAGGCTCTTACCCAACAGCAGAGTCAAATAAAGTACTGTCTACTTCCCCTCTAATACCATACTTTTAATTCACATTCATAATTCTAAAGTTGAATATTAATTTTTCAAAAATTCTTTATACATGTATTTATATATTTATTTTTCTAATTTTTTCGATTGTTTATTGAAAAAAGCAAAAAAAGATTGGAGGAAAAAATTAAGATTTCAAAGAATTTAAATTTTGATTTTACGCGTGCGCTCGTCGATTTCCCTTGACAACTCAGCTATTCTGCAAGATATAACGAAATTCGTTCTTCCCGCTTTTACTGATAAGTTATCTATGTCTGCGAAACGGTCTGTGAAGCATATATTGCTTTGCTTTAAATGAAAGCTCAGAGTGTAAGCTTTATCGAGATATATTTCTTTTTAGCAAGTGCAACTTCTGACCTATAAGCATTTTTCAACTTGCTCTGAAAACGGTTATATCTTGTGCCGTCGCCATAAGCTCTATAGTAAAATAGTCGATATTAAAACAATTTTTTCATTACGACTTGATCGGTAAGTGCCCCCTCAGCTACGTACTCTTCAATTTCTTATATTCGAAGATGATTGATTGATTCATTAACCAGCGTATGGTAGGCATTGCTGCCACTTCAGAATATCCAACCTGGATGATTTTATAGACCGCCGGACCGGCTGCATACGCCAGATTAGAAAAGGGACATGGGTTAATAAACTAATATTAATATAACTCATCTGTTTCGTCCGTGTGTATATGTTGGCAGAGTCGCTCTCTGTTCTGTAGGATTCCAACACTCCACTATCCAAAAACAGTTCTAGTTGGAGTTTTTTTACTCTTAAGTCACAACACAGCTAATATGTTTATATTGTTTTATAAACACATATCGCCCATTTGACACTAAACAACATTTAGTATTCAGCCCTGAATAAATCCCAGGTATAAATCGTTCTGTGTCCATCGACGGCCAAACTAAGGCACTGCACGTGTTGGTACTATTAACAAACACTTTGCCAGTAATTTTTAATTATTAATTCGGTATGTACTTTCTTCTTCTAGACACTTCACTTTACGCAGATTCTTTTTATCTACCGATGACTTAAATTTTATCGAGTTTAACGAAGTTTTAACCGATTCTTTTTTCGTTTTCTTCGGGAGCATCGTACGGTGTCTACCATCGGAGTTAGTCAGCTTTCGACCTCCCTATATTTCAAGGATATTAAAAAACTTTTGTTCAGGTTGTTCTGCAAAATTTCACTTAGGGCATGAGCCCCCTTAAATACTCGAGATAGCGCGTTCTCTTTGCTCCACTATATAATTTGTATGTTTCTCAAGAAATATCGATCCAGCTATAATTAAAATATCTGATGTTACTATACTAGCCGCTGTTTAAATTGAAAGCAAAGGCAACAATGGGGTAGCATAACGAGCAGAAGACAACAGTCGTATCTGGTGCGAATGTTGACGTAGGTCAGAATATATTATATAAAGTTTTATTGTGTGTTTAAAACAGAATCATTATAAATTCTCTAGGGGAAATTCATAGCCTTTTATAAAAGGCATAAAACAATTGATAAGGATAATTACCAGTAAATAATATATTATCGAAGCTGACAACACATTTAGAATACAGGGAAAATGGGACATGTAATATAATCGTCTCATCACGAGCAACGCGAACAGAAAAATAAACAAAACAATCCATAAATATTTACTTTTATTTTGTAGAAACAGAATTGCGAGACATGGTAAACGAAGTTGATCAAGACGGTAATGGGACCATAGAATTTAATGAGTTTCTACAAATGATGTCAAAAAAAATGAAAGATGCCGATGGAGAAGAGGAACTTCGAGAAGCTTTTAGGTAAGAGCGTACCCTCCCTCGAAGGAGACACGTATTACCCGATCTTCGGTACTACTCAGATTTTATCCACGCCAATAGCTAGATTATAAACACGTGTATTCATTTTCTTAGTTAATAAAAAACAACACAATCGACTTTGTTAAAAAATGGGCTAAAATTTACCATCAATGAAGCTATGTTGATCTAACGTAAATTTGCTTAAGACTAAGTATACCATCTACACTACTGTCACAAATTGAAAATATTGCCATGGCCAACAACTACAATTGACGGAGCGGGGGGCTAAAACTATGTCAGTGGAATGAGGACGCCGAGTATATACACTAACCAAATGGAGACAATTATAATACTTCTTCCAATTTACAATAAAAATGTGTCATTTATAATTGAAATATAGCACAAGTATCCGATTGAATTTTTGTATGTACACACATTATTAATTATTTCTTATCTTAACCTGGCAACACAACTCTATACATTTTATGTGGCTATAGGTCAGTCAAAACTTTACTAACATCAAGTGCCCCACAGGGATCTAATTTGGACCCACTTTTATTTATTATGTTTATTAATTACATTGTCACTAAGATCGCTCT
Source organism: Stenurella melanura (assembly GCA_963583905.1). Lineage (NCBI taxonomy): Eukaryota > Metazoa > Arthropoda > Insecta > Coleoptera > Cerambycidae > Stenurella > Stenurella melanura. Next base: position 24,345,887 of record OY757316.1, read on the forward strand.
GAACTGTCTTCTATGTGCTGTCCACCTGAAAATACTTGGTAAAGTTTCGTGTATCGAGGACGGTTTCTGCAATATAATTTATTTCTTAATTCTGCAAATATTTAATATATTATCAGTAACAACATAACAAAATATTATGAAATATGATTACATCTTGATCATAACGTACTTTATTCAGAGTGACCCAGAGTTAAACAGCCAAACGTTCAGGATCGATTATTCAGATAAAATAAGACTAAAGAGTCTTATTAAATATCTATAAAGTTTTTTCCAAAAATGCCCCCCTTCCGAGCTATAGCAAAAAGAGAAAAGAGAGAAAAATGCGTCTACTGTCTTAGACTGATCTTGAGGCAAACCACAACTGGTGCTCTTTCCCTCGGATGATGATTTGGATCGACGAAGCAATATTCACCCGCGCTGATGTCTTTAATCAGCATAACGCTTTGCATTGAGAATTATGGCAGTCACTTTGTAGTAAATTTCATGAAACGAAACGCTCTCTCCTTTTTCTATTTTGTAAAAAACTTTATAGATGAAAAAAGTTTTATTTTAACCTGAAAAATCAATCCTGAACGTTTGGCGACTTAATTGTGGGTCACCCTGTAGAACAGAAACATTTACTGATTTAGGGGTAGAGTTTGATGAAAAACTGTAATTCACGCATCACATTAGTCAATTAGTTGAAAAATTTTAACATTTCTTACTAGAAATACTCTTATTTCAGTAATTCCTCTATAGCCTAAAACTTATCTATTCCTCTGCTAAAAAGTCTAATTTGGAATATTGTTTATTGTATTATTTTAGGTTTAAAAATAAATATTTAAAGTAAACTAACCACTAAGAAATTAAACAAATTTCAATATTTTTCAGGGTTTTCGACAAGAATAATGATGGATTAATATCCTCGACTGAGCTTCGTCATGTTATGACTAGTCTTGGAGAGAGACTGTCTGAAGAAGAAGTCGATGACATGATCAAAGAAGCTGATTTGGATGGAGATGGTCAAGTTAATTATGAAGGTAACTCAGTTTTAGTAACTGGCATAAAATCCTGTTAATATAAGAATATTAACACTCTAATAAAGTTTATACAATTGACCAGAATAATTCTGCTATGCCTCTGAAGTACTTTCCACAAACACCAAAACACTTGAACACTAACACTCGATGTGAATTTCGCCAACCACGTTTACATTATCGGTATATTATTAATCGCCTCTTGATGATACCAACGTAATTGGCGAAACGCACGTCAAATGACAATATTCGAGTCCCTTTCAGGACTAATTGTGTTGTGTATGTGGAAATATGGCACTAAATAAAACACCCCAGACTGCACATCAATAGAGCTAATATGATAAATAATTAAACTGTATAGTTATGTACATTTACTGACGATGTTTCGGTAATTGACACATTGACTTTGGTCGATAGTCTTTTACTTATTTTTACGAATATAGTAAAAACTCCCACCAAAAAATTGCACAATTCCCATACACAACATGTAGTCAAGACATGGTGCGATTTTATATTTAATAAAAAGAAACACTATTACTTGCTTTAACTTGAAGTTACCAAACTCATTTATGAAATGAACGTTCTAAACAGTCAAGACAATGGCACCCTACTACTCCATATTTCACACTATCGTGGAAAAATTAGTATCTATATCATTGATGGAAAGTATAAAAAGCAGTGGACCTAAGGAGGATCCTTGTGGCACCTCAAATGTATTTTTAATAACAATATATATGATGGCAACTAACGATTTTTTCTGTTTTAGAATTCGTGACTATCCTCACCTCAAAGAACTAAGAGAGACTGCGAGCAAAAGGTCCAAATATCTCTAAACCGCACTTGGTTGCATAATACCAAAATATAATGCAGCCACCCTACTGAAACAATGTCTCCAAATCTCCTTTATGTATAAGCACCGCTTCACCGTTTCAATAATTATCCCTAAAATGCTGTAATAAATGTTATTCTTTAGCAAAAGAAATATGGTTATGATACAGGGTGCAAGAACTTACTTGTGTACTATAAATAATTTCTACGAATCTAAATGTATTTGTCGAGCAACAAAGAAAAATAAAAAAATACGTGTGTCTAGGTGTGTTTGTCGTGAACCAAAATGTGTGTATGGCATGATTAGATAGGAACAAAACATAATTCACAAATTCTCTAAGTTCAGGTTCAAACGTAGAAATGTTGCATTTGCCTTTTTATTGAATATGTGCATTTAAGTGCCGTTAAAGCCGTTATAATGAAAAATAACGGCTGATTCTTTGTTTTTTGTATATTATTTCTTTACAAATGTATGTGGCGGTTGTAACGCAGATTCGATTTTAGAGGATTTTCAATAAACCCAAGGAGGCCAAGGAGGCAAATGCAACATCTCTAGATTTCAAAGACTTTGCAAGCTTGCTATAAAAATATTAAAACTGTTTTGTACGAGACGTATTAAGTCAGATTGCTGGTAGTAATCCTCTTACAATTGACCACCAATACGTGTATAATTCATAAGTAGTCATATATATCTGGTACATAACGAACAAACTATACAAATATTATAGCCATAATCAAAACATACGATATACGATATATATATATTATGCAAACACATGACATATACCGCATTAAATATTTATAGCAAATATAGGTGGACATTGTAGAGATATCACAATATATGACATCTAGTTTGGATATGATATTCAACATAAATGTGTTCAGTGTGAAAAATGGTGAAATCTATAGCCTAGTAGATAAATAAAAAAAAAATAGATGCAAACATTATAATCTTCGCCATATTATTGGATTTTATTCTTATAGTAATATATTTTATTTATGTAACTTCTGGTCACTTTCAGAGAATTTTCAGTGGCGCGCTAATATTCTTGACTTTGATGACGGTCTCGGATGATTAGGGGCCGAGCTTTGAGCTCTTTGCCCCAATCATCGCTGTAGACCTAAACCGGCCTCGTAAGGTTTCCAGTGGAGCATCCCTCAAACGTTGGTAGGTTAAGTTTTCCCAAAAATTGTGTTTTTATATTTCATATTGTACATTGCCGAATTTTAATCTTACAGAAATTAGACACAACATAAAATCGCAGGTATTTTGTTGTAGTTAGCTTCAACTATACCGAGTGTCTACGAAACCAGGTATAAGCCTACTATTTTATTCATTATTTAAGATAAAAATTTGAAATTTGTATAAGTACAAAGTATTTGGCATCAAAATGTATTTCTTGATCTAACCGAACCCAAAAATGCAAATGCTTTAACATGCTTTGATTGGTTTCAATAACTTTGTATGTAAAAAATCGTGCAACTGAATTTTCGCCCACTTCCAGATGCCATATTGACTTGAAATTTTCATATCTATATTGTTCATATAACCCCATATTTTGACATTTCCTGTAGAAATAGCCAAGATGGTAGCTCTATTAATTGGTATCTGGTGATCTTTGAGGTTGCAGGTTATAAATATATGATCGATATTAAAACATTCAAAATGACGCCCTCAATATGGCGGATAAGTTTGATCATTTATCTTCTGATTGGACTGAATTTGGTACCTGGGGGTTATCGGTAGGACGAAATTTAACAATTCAAAGTGACGGATAAATTTTGAGGATTTATTTCATTTTTTTAAACAGTTACAGCTGGTCTCTAAAAGCGTGTTTTTTATTATTTTAAAATTATGTCTTTTATATTTTAAATAATTGGAGGATTTTTTAATCTTATCTGATTGAGGATTTAATTATTTTTACAATGACTTTTCATATAAAAATATTTGACAGAAAAATGCATAGGGTTAGTCGAGTCAGTGAAGATTTTTACTTCTTAGTCCTCAGGCACAGGTTCGATTTCGATTATTTTTTTTAAATGTGTGTTTGTTAATATTATTCAAAATCATTATTTATGTTGTTTAGGTAGGGGTGCACCCCTTCTCGGGGATGAAAATTATTAAACTCAAGAAATCGATAGGGGGATGAATTCTAAGCAAAAAACGTTCTATGAAGTTCTTTCGATAAATCAATATTTTTCGAGTTATTAGCGATTAAAAATGTTGATTCTCGTCCAAAAATGCATGTTTTAGAGCGATTTTTTACGAGTAACTCGACATCCACCCCTAGACAGTATAGATAATTATTTGCGCCACTTGGGATGTTTCTGATTTTCAGTAATATCAACAAACACACATTTAAAAAAAACATCAAAATCGGACCTGTCCCCGAGGAAAGTGAGTTTTATTTAGGCCGTTTTTTTTTAATATCTCATTTTGCATTCTTTCCATTTTTCACTTCTGATTCGATGTTGTAAAGGTAATTCAATCCCCTATCAAATAAGATGTAAAAATACACTATACGCTATTTAAAATTAAGAGAAACACTTTCGGTTAACCCGAAAGTGTACTTTCAAAGTTGGTTAGATAGAAAAATGTATCTTTATGCCGAATATCGTGTACCTTAATTTAAAATTTTCATTTTGAATGTTAGCACCACATGTTGGGCCAAGTCTAGCAAACTTCGGCCACAGCCAACGTGTGGATGGTAAGTTTGTCTTCATTGGCCGCGAATGGGCCAAGTTTGCCTGTGATATATAGCCTCGGTGTCGGTAAATAGTATACAAATCAAAGAAATTGTGGGCGTACTAGAGTCAGATACCAATTCCCGTCCACAAAAAATATATATTTTTTTAACTTAACGAATTTTTTTTTTTATTGAAAAAAGATTTTTTTTAAAAAAGTTTAGAATGTCATAAAACGTGGAAATATAAAATTTGAGCAAAAAAAGTTTTTCACACCATCAATTTTATAGTAGTAAAAAAAATTTCGATTTTTTTTTTTTTGTAATTGATTTAGAATGTCAAGAAATGTGGGAATTTTAAATGAGAGCAAAACATTTGTTCCATTGTCTACTCTATAGTAGTGGTAATTTTTTTTTCAATTTTCAGCAATTTTTACCAATTTTATAAGTACCGAAGAGAAGTATTGTATTCGGGAAAAAATCACCATCCGAGATTTTTCGGATTTTAACTTTTCAGATCTACATTACGAAAATATAGATTTTTCAATTCAAAAATATACAGCGTGTACCGTCTAAAGGTAATAAATAATAAAAAATATATATTTTTTCGCTGAAATTTAAAATTTCCACGCGTTGTGACATTCTAATATTTTCAACCATTTTTTTTTTCAAAAAGGGAATTTAAAAAAATTATTTTAACACTACAGACTGATTGAAAAAAACATAATTTTTGCTCAAAATTAAAATTTCCACGTTTTATGACAATCTAAACTTACTTTAAAAAAACATTTTGAACATTTTTTCACTACTTGAATAGATGAAAAAAAAATTTTGTGTTCAAATTCAAAATTTTAACCCTTCATTACATTCTAAACCTATTTTAAAAAAAATGTAATCGCTGCTATACTTCCACTCCACTACGTGGTTGTGGAACTAAAAATATAACAGATGGCAATAATATTTGGCATACCATTAACACACTTGGCAAGGAAGACACCTATTGTAGGTTTATTGAAAAATATACAGGGTGATCATCCTAAGAAATAATTCAATCATGGGTATTTACGCAAACCTTCTATATTTGGCACCTTCGATTTAATATTGAATTTTTGCTTTCGGATGACTACTCCGTATATTTTTTTGACCAAAAGTTATCGGGTTTTCTTTATAATAATAGTAATAACTACATTCCGATGATTATTCTCATATGTTGTTTCGTAATTAACAATTTTTTAGAGTGGCCACGCTCCTGTATAAAAAAGAGGGAAGTTTTGTGTAAATACCTTTGCGGTTTTTTTTTTTATTTTCAAAATTCTCTTTATTTTCATAAATATTTACAAACATGGGTTTAGAATGTCATAAAACGTGTGAATTTTAAATTTTAGCGAAAACTTTTTTTTTCCTTATCTATTCCCTTTAGGCAGTTAACCCTGTTCATTTTCCAGTAAAAGTCTAGAACCATTTCTTTGGTGGCAGTAGCGTCAGCTACCTACCAAATTTGACTGTTCTGTGTCAAGTCGTTTTTTACTTAATGCACCAACAGACCGACAGGCAGGCTGACGGAAGTGAAAAACCTATATTTTCGTAATCTACATGATCTGAAAAATTACTCTGTTCTATTTTTATGTACCGTTGTCATCCACCATCTTCTTTTCCGTCGAGGTTTTTTGTTAGTTGCGACATTCGCTTGTAATAAATAATTAAATGTACCTAAAGCAGCCATTGCCGTCGCAGCAGTAATTTCCACGTCTATCATCATCTAGGTTCTAGCAAGCACTACTGTATTAGCCAGTGTTGCCACAGCTTTTCCGGCGATTTCGGTAGAATAGGTTGAAATTTTTCAATCCATTTCGTATCGATGCGCGGTACAGGAAATTTCAAAAAGCAAATTTCACTCACTTTATAATAATAATAATAATAAATTGTCTTTATTAAGGGCGAAGTTAACCTTACATTTTTGGTTCTCTAACACTTAACCCTAAACATCAACATTTACTAAGTATAACATTATTATTATTACATACAGAAAAAAAAAATCAATTATTACATTGCAAATAGAAACAATAATAGAAATCAAGAAAGTAGAAAATTAAGAAAACATTAGTATAAATCAACAATGACATACATATATAAACACATATATACATGTATACACAGACACATATACCTACATACATAGTAAAAAAAATGATTAAGTACATATTTATTATTTATTTTTATCATTATTAATGTTTAAGCGTTTTGTGATAGATAATGGTGCATAGCTTTTTTAAATTTTGACTTAGGCATTATTTTCAAATTTTGAGGTATATTATTATAAAGGCGGCAGGCTGCATAAGTAAAGGATTTTTTAAAATATGTTGTTTTAAAATTGGGGATATTTAATATTTTGTCAGACCTTATGTTTAAAACGTGAAAGTTAGATCGGGGAAGTAATTTTTCTTTCAAATACTTGGGCTTTGCTGTTGTCATTATTTTCTGAACAAATGTCGCCATGTGAAGATTACGTCGTTGCTCCATAGGTAACCAAGATAACTCATTTAATTTATGCGACACCGGATCATATTTTCTAATTTTGTAAACAAAGCGGAGACAGGCTCTTTGTACTTTCTCTATTTTATTGATTAAATGTTTGTCCAGTGCTGGCCCATACACGACATCAGCATAATCGAATCTAGAGAGTATCAGCGCATCGCATAATAATGCTTTTAGTTTTACTGGAAAAGTGTCCCTAAAGTTATACAAAAATTTTAACCTGGCAAATAAGATACGTGTTAAGTTATTTATATGCTCGCCAAATTTTAATTTATCGTCCATTGCCAAGCCCAAATTTCTTGCAAAACTTTTTACTGCAAGAGGAATATTTTTAATTTTAATAGTTTTTGTGAAATTTACTATTTTGTTTTTATTATTCTTGCTCCCAAAAAACAATACACAAGATTTATTTGCATTAATTGTAAGGTTGTGACTTTCAGAGATCTTGACAATTTTACTCAGATCATCATTTATCTGATCAACTGCTGCTACAACTTGTACAGGTAAAAAGGAGTTGCGTAATTGTGTATCATCAGCATACATGTTTATATCACAGTGCTCAATTATATTTTTAAAATCAAAAGTATATATGTTATATAGAAGAGGCCCAAGGATGGATCCTTGGGGGACACCTTTATTAATAGATAATTCACTAGACACACAATTATTTAACATTACTTTTTGAATTCTTCCTACTAGGTAATTTTTTACTAGATCCACGGCATTATTATCAAGTCCAATGTGATACAGTTTTGTACAAAGAAGTTCATGATTAATGTTATCAAAGGCCTTGCTAAAATCCAGTAAAATTAAAGCAGAAACTTTATTTTTGTCGATTTCAGTTACAATGTCATCATAAACTTTTGACAATGCTGATGTTGTCGACTTACCTTTAACAAAACCGGATTGAGTTTCCGGCAGTATATTTTTTTGATTTATATAGTCTGTAAGCTGGTCATTTAAAATTATTTCCAAGACCTTTGAAAGTACAGGTAATACGCTGATGGGCCGGAGATCAGAAAAATTGTCTGGCTTATTAGTTTTAGGGAGGGGACGAATAAGTGCTTCCTTCCATTTATCTGGGAAGTAATGGCATTCAATACAAAAATTAACCAAGTGAACAATTTGTAATAATATGTTTGGCAGACAGAGCCGGATCATTTTTATATTGAGTCCATCAGTTCCAGCCGCATTGGTTTTTATAGAATTCAATGCTTTTATAACATCTTCAGTTGGAACTACTAAAATTAAATAAATTGTTTGTAAACATTCGATTTTGTGCATTACCATAATACAGAATTTGATTTTGGCAGTCGCATATGTTATTGGCGCACTGATTGATAAAGTAATTATTTATTGAATTGACATTAGACAGGTGAGGGGGAATTTAATTTGTATTCTTTATATTTATTCCAAACTTTCTTATAGTGTCCCAAGTATTTTTTGTGTTATTAGAATTTTTCAAACAATGCTGTGCATAGGCATGTTTCTCTCGTGTGATGGCATGATTGGTATAATTTCTTAAAGTTTTATAATACTCCCAATCTGTATTAGTCCGTGTTCTCTTAAAAACAGATAGGGCCTCATCTCTTCGCTTCATTAATAATTTCAAAGCAGCTGTTAACCAAGGAGCTGGTTTTTTGGTAAGCCTGACAGTTACGAGAGGAGCATGTCTATTGAATAGGTTTGTTATTGCCGTGTTAAAAAAATCAATTTTAAAATTTATTGACCTTGAGTTATAAAATGTAAACCAATTTATACTATTTAAATCTTCCATAAAAACATCGTTATTGAAATGTTTGAAACTGCGGTATGTGGCAAATTTGTGTAATTTGTTCTTCTTCACAGGCAGATTGCAAAATATAAGATTGTGATCAGATAGTCCATGTACTGGAACAGATCCTGAATTAGTTATTTGCAATTCTCTATCAGTAACAATATTATCAATTAAAGTCTGTGAGTTTTCAGTTAGTCTTGTGGGTTCTGAGATATGTTGCACTAAATCATATGAATTCAATATATTTTTAAGTTGTAAAACATTATTAGCAGTGGAGTTAAGCAAGTTTATATTAAAGTCACCCATAAATACTACATGATCATATTGCGGTATAATTATAGACAACATGTCGTTTACTTGTTCTAGTGAAATTAATAAGTTATTTTTAGGGGGTCTATATAGCACACCATCACCTTTCTTTTATTTTAGTGATACCGACTTAAGAAAAGTGTTCGACACAATTTCGTAACAAATTAGTATTTCCCTAGACTTCATCCAAATTCGGTAGCTGTGGCATCGCTGGTATCGGCCAACGTCTGGATGGTATATTTGTAGACAAATGTTTCGGCAATTGTTTTGGCAATTGTTTCGGCCACAATATGGCCCAACGTGTGGAGCTAGCATAAAGTTCCAAATTGCTATTATTCAAAAACATACATCGTCAATTTTTATTGCACAGAAATGTAAATGTAATTTATTAAGATGTGTTTATGGTGTATTGGGTAGTTTCCATGGTTTTTGAGATATTCGCGAAAAATCCATGTTTGCGGCCATTGCTCAAAAATGGCGTCTCGAATCGAATCGATGAGCTACCGATCACCTATATTGGCACGATTAAACCTTTCTGAAGCTGAGGTACAGATTTTATTGCAGTGTCATGAAAATTATCAATTTGTTCGCGTAAATCAATAGCATTCGTCATACATATTAGACAATAATAATAGGTACAATTCCACGTTGTCTGAGAGTTTATAAAAAAATATTTTTCTTTGTTTCTCGGACCTAAAAATCACTATCTTTAATTAGCTATAGAATAATAAATTAAATAAAAATTATAATAAGAAATGTATACAGTAAAAGTAAGTATGTACGAAATTCCACGATTAGAAATTATTTTTAGTAATTTTCCTAAGCCTTCCTAATAGAAGAACGTTTAAGGTATTTATTATATAGTTTATTAAAAATGTATCGTTTTTATAAAGCTGTTTTCTATTTATAGACTTAATGTAAGTATGGCGTTCATTTTCAGTATCCGTAGCGTACATAAATCTGCATGGAAATCATAAGAAAGCGACTGTGTTTCGGATTTTCCTTCGTTAATTTTGTTTTGAAAATTGTGAAAAGCCTCTCCTATGACTTCCTAGCAGCTTTTATACTATTTACCTTATTATACACAATAATAATTACAGTGTATTTAGTTCTCAATATTTACTCGATTGACTTGATTTTTGAGGTTGTTATAAAAATTGTGACTATCTACTTATACCAAATGTACAAATTTAATAATTTATATTAAATTTTATTCCATTTTTGATAATTTACAGGGTTTTCAAGGAAAATATTCCACTCTCGTTCTCCGATAAAAACTAATTTTCAGAAAACGTCAATTTTGTTTTAAAGATGAAAATTCCGAGGTAAAAAGCATTACTAACTGTATTATAAGTACATATAGAGACAGCAATATAAAACATCTGAAATCTTCATACCCCCCGCCCCAGCAAACGGGCAAAAACCACCCTTTTGAACGGTTTCTTGTGGTAATATTCGGTAATACGTGTTTGGAGGGAAATAATTTCCTAGTTTCATAGGAGTTTAGTGATAAGGGAAGGGTTATGACAGAGGGAGGATTCTAACAACACTTAAGGGTTGAATCAACCCTCCCAGGGGATGGAACATCTTTATTTTTCAATCGGGGAGGATGGGAGGCGAATACAGTTAAAATTAATCGATTCATTCACCTCCAAAGAAGGCGAACCCACCCCAAGGGGTTGAAAAATGGATAATTACGGTGTGTTACCGTTTCTTACTGAAGGAAGGTACTTTTATTTTTACGCGGGTTCACGACAACAGAGAGAAAAGAAACAGTAGGTACACCAGAGGATGAAAACCAAAACCCTTGTACAGAATATAAATATGCCTTTTTAATAAGATTCCATTCTAAACAGAGACACATCACCTTCTCCAAGTTATTTTCATCCCTCCCAATCATTTTCATGTTTCTACGCCTTTATGTTGGATAGTACCTTATCTATCACCTTAAGTACACTCCCGAGTTCTTCTTATGGCTCGAAATATATCTGCTGCTTGTTACTGGCCACCATCACCACCAATGCGTCCACGTCACTGTTCCTCGGTAGCGTTAAGTATAGATGTGTTCAGAACATAGATTTTAATATAAAATACAGATTGAACCCTAATAAGACGAATTCACTCGTACGGAGCTATTTATAAGTGTGAGGTAAGCGGAGTGAGTGATACTTGTGGTGGGACAGTAACAAGCAACAAATGTATTTCGAGCCATAAGAAGGACCCTGGAATGTACTTAAGGTGATAGAGAAGGTACGATTCAACATAGAAGCGTAGAAACATGAATATGGGTGGGAGAGGTGAAAATGATATAGGGGGTGGGATGTCTCCGTTTGGGCTGGAACCTTTTTAAAAAGGTATGTTTATCTTCACAATTAAGTTTCCAATGACTTGATTTCAAATAAGAAGGGGGCGGGTCCCCTCTTTTTCAACTTTCAATACCTAAAACTTTAAATTGTAAGTTCCAGAGACATATATGTTTCTACTGTCTACTTTAAGATCTATATACTCCAAGTTAGAGGATGAAAGCAACGCCAAAATCTCTTTCCGTCTCGAGAACAAAATTGCCGCTTTTTAAAATTTTTCTCATAAATATCTCGCCTACCAAAGAAACGAGGTGAATATTTTTACTTGACCCACCCTTTAGAAAATTTAAGTAACTTTTTATAATTTGGATCAACTGATATAATTGTTTTATAATATGTATTCGCTCAGACTCCACCGTCAAAGGTATTCTGGGTAATTTCTGATTGATTAATTAATTGATATCGTATACTTATAATTAAATCTAGGGTTAATTCTAAAATTGTTGTTATATATTAGCACATATCATTTTTCGATTTATCAAAATTGTAACTTCAAATTTCAGGTTTAGCTGAATTTAAGACAGGCGTGTCTACGATATTATTGCTAATTTGTACAACTTGTCCTTGTGAATTTTAATGGAAAACCAGGGCAGGATACGACCATTTAATTATTTGTAACTATATGTTCAATAAACGTGCAAAATTTGAATTTGCCTCATTTTACCCAAATCACAGCCCGAAGTGGTCAGTCAACCCCAATTCGGTAGCACACAATGTTTGGATCTAGCACAACCTTTTTTAAAGATAGTACACCCCTGAGTAAATAACAGAGGTTGTTCTCCGGGAGGGGCAAGTTGGCGCTAGCCCCCCCCCCCCCTGTTATATGTTCCTCTCGAATTTTCTAGCATACATTATTAACACCTAGCACACCCTAGCACAATTACGTTCGAAGTTAGCATACCTACAGGGGCTTACCGCTATCAAATCTGTAAAGTACATGGGGGTAACAAAAGAAGGCCAACCCTCTATATTAACCTCTCTATTTCGACCCTCTATTATATATGTGATAATTTTTGGTAAGGTAATCTGAATAATAATAGAAAATGTAATAATATATCTGTGAACGGGACAATATTTCTACCCTGTATATTATCAACTCTGTAGGAGCGTTAGCTTGAAAAGTGGTTACGCTAGGGTGTGCTAGGCATACGCATTGTGTGTTAGCAAATTGAAGACAAAAAATAACTGGGGGGGGGGAATTTACACCTGTATATTACCGCCCCTGTAGGTGTGCTTGCTTTGAAAGTAGTTGTGCTAGGATGTGCTAGGTGTTAATAATATATTGGCAAATTCGAGAGCAAAAAATAACTGGAGGGGGCTAGCGTCAACTTGGGTGTGCTAGATCTAAACATGGTGTGCCAGCTAATTGAAGAAAAAAAAATAACTGTTGGGGGGGGGGCAAGTTTACTGACCCATCCCGCGTTCAAACTGGATACACAAGAGCCATGAAAGATACGACATATGTTGCTATATGAGAAGAGATGCAATACTTTATTTTCTCTCTCATTAGGGTCAATCATCAAAATTTCACGTATGCAAAGCAGTGGCGTAGCTAGAATCTTGGATTGGTAGGGGTTCATAAAGTTGGGAATTAAAATACCAAAGAAATTCTCAAAAATTATTATATGCAACAAACAGTTAAATAATTCAAACAGAATGACAATGACTCACAATTCTCTAATAAAAACAGAGATGCGAGACCAACTACCGAGTTACTTGATTGCGCTGAGCCTGTCAGATGCAGTACGCAGTGTTACCAAATCTACCTATTTTCAAGAATATCTACCATTTTTATCTATTTTTCTTTAGACGTTTTACTTACATCGATAGCTATTCCACCACTCAACCAGGACATATACACATAGACATCAACACAACAACCACTTCCCTCGACATTGTCATCTACCGCAGCTGAGACTCGAACTCAGGAGAGATAGCAGCGACTAAGCATGTTGGTGGTTTCGCTCAACAGCAGTCTAGCCCACAGGATTCGTCTTCAGTAAAATTTAAATTCGTACTGGGTGACGCCGAGCCGGTTCCCACGTTTCAAATTTCGATTGAATCTCGCACCAAGTACGTAGCTGCACTATCTACATGGCAGTAGGTCGAGGAATAGATGCCATTCAATAATGTCGGTCAAAATGGATCGTTGGTCTGTGCGGCATACAGATAGATATTGCGGTTCGCTTCCATCACCAAACAAATTCTGTGTGTGCAACATAACATTGCCTAGACTTCACTTTAGTATTGACCGGCATAACCAGATGGAGGATCGTATTGAATTGGGTACGAAAATTTAATAAAACGGGTGGTGTGTTAGACGTGAAACTTAGAACCCTACGAGCTGTACGTACGTCCGAAAATATAGCGAGGGTGAAAGGAGCTTTTGAACCGTGTCGCCACGTTCAGCCCGAGCACCATCCCCCATTTTAAAGATAAACAGAAAAATTTAACCCAGACGTTAAAGATCAGATTTCATCCATGCAAGATCCAAATTGCACAAAAACTTGTGGAAGCGCATGTGGAATTTTGTACTGCTGTGTGGTTTACCAACAGAAGACATATGGTGAATTATCTCCTCAAGTCTGTCGAAGTCACGAACTTCATAAATTAAACTGGACATCATAACATACGCCTCCCAAGCTAAATTATTGACACCACCCACTCATGGTCGCCATGATGGGTCGTCAACTTATTTGAGGTGGTAAAACCCGACAGAAATATCAACTGTCGCAATGTTTGTTATCTGGACATAGTTGCTATTTTACGGCATGTTGTCAAATACATTATATTGTCGTTAGAGTTGAATACTCTTCTCCAGGAATGCTACCTTAATGCTTTTAAGCAGAAATGTTATTAAAACATTTACAGTCATAAAATATCATAAGGAGTACTCATTGATACTTTAGTTTTAATTACCATATTTTTTATAGGATTTTGCAAACAGCGAAAAGAAAAACTATATATAAAAACTAAAAGAAAAACTATACGTAAAAATATTAATGAAATATTTGCATTCTTCTGATAACCTGACTTCCGGTTATGCTAGAAAGTTAAAATTCTAAAATAAATTTGTCCAATTTCTTATTTGACATTCTCGTTATAACACTAGCATCCAACATAGTCCCCTACGGCTAAGCAGATTAAACTAGTATCTACATGACCCCCTACGGTATGAAGATAGTTTTTCTTTTAGTTCTCATGCTGTTTGCAAAATTCTATAAAGAATATGTTTCATTACTATAGGCCAATGTACTTTTGTTTTGACTTGATACGTAAATTGCAATACTGACAATGTTTTCAATCCAGCCACGTCTTTGGGTCAGAAATTTCGAGGTACGTATGTGGATTTAGCCTTGGAGACCTATCAAGGCGCCAAGCATTGGGAGTGTTAATATTATTAGACAATGTGGAGTATTGTAGAGTCCAAATTTGTGGTTGAAGCCCACTTTCATTTGTCGGGCAAACAAAACATGAAGAGATAACACTTCAGAAACTCTAACAAGCAATTGTTGAGGAGGTTGAGACCATTAATCAGGATCTACTACAACGCTTGTTCGAAGAATTCTAGCAACTGGCGAAAGAATGCATCGATTCTAAAGGAGGCAAATGGGCAAATAGCCCAACATAATTTTCAAAAAATTTATTGACATGAAATATATTTATCTCACGTCAATAAATTTTTTGAAAATTATATTCTCTATGGAATATCTGTGCTTTTTTAAAATATGCTTCCCTTATGAGAGTAGTTAATATAACTTCTGGCGGGAACAAAAAATATAAGGTCAGTTGGGTATCTGGGCCCAGGGGGTAACTGGGCCATGGTTTTTTTCCGTAGAACTTGTGGAGCTAATTTCACTTCAAGCAGTTGGCAGCACTGAAGGACAATGTCATCTCACTACAACAATTAGTCTCACGTTTCTGAGTGTTGTTGCTTTCATGTAGCAATTTGTTAAATTTTGTAGTGCAAAATTTTCATAGCAACGTGATGTAATCTTGATTTTTATGAAATATCTACAGGTTTACTGTATATATTATCAACGTCACAGTTAATTTAGCATAAATTAGAATCATGATAATTCCCTAAAATGTTATTGCAAGCATGTATTCTGCGTTAGCTCATAAGTTTGAGTAGGTGGCCCAGTTACCCCCACAATTTTTCAAAAATGGGGTAAGTGGGCCAGTTAATTGGGGCATCTGGGCACGGCTGGGACCAAGTTACCTTAAGCACATTAAGTATGTTGTTTTTGTTTTTATTTATTAGGTAGATCACTGCGCACAGTCACACAAAAAATAGCGATCTGAACCCGGAACCCGACATATTAATCCTTATGTATTTTGATGTGTTGAACACGAATCTGATGTCCGTTTAGCTCCATTACCCACCATTCTTTTGTAAATCGCGAAAATAGCCTAAGCAACCTAATTTCTTTAGATTATTTTCGCGATTTACAAAAAGTTGGTGGGTAGCGGAGCTAAACGGACATTGGATTCGTGTTCAGCACGTCGAAATAAATAGGATTACTATGTCAGGTCCCTGGTGCAGATCACTTTTTTTTGTGGGCCTGTGTTATTTATGCTTACTTGAAATTGGATATTTTTTACATTTAATTTTGCCCTTTTTACTTTAACAGAAGTTGTGTTATTCCTAAATTTGAATAAATTTCACACCTAATTGTTATGTAGTAGTTCTCTTACATCGTCGACAACTCGACTATGGTGTGGTTTAAATGACTTGTGGTAATTTTTGTACGAAGTTTAGATGTTTACCAACACGCCCACTTACCCCAGTTCAAATAACAATCGTTTGTATGAAACCAAGACCCGTATGGTCCAGTTGCCCCAATTTCTAGGGGTAACTGGGCCCATCAGACTTTTCATTATTTAATTATAATTATAAAGAAAATTAAATTTGACTCGGGATTTGAATATTATATATTTAAAGACTGTATATTGTATTATATATAAAAAAATATTTTAGATATTAATATAACTTATTAGTGGTTCTCAGGCAAGTTCACAGTATAATCTTCTCGCTCAGGTTGTAAAATCATGGCCCAAATACCCCAAGTGACCTTATCCTTAAGCAAAAATAATTTATTTTTCTAAATTTGGTCATTATAATTATCGAAATTACAGCATAAAATGATCGATCGCTTCTTGAAATACCTACTACCCAAGTTGAACGAACAAAAATTGTTGGTTGCCTAAGCACATAAACGATTCCGTGATTACTCACGCGCAAGGAGTCTCATTTTAGCAAATCAGTTGGTTCATTTCTTCGCTTGGTTTCCCTTTTGCAATCTTTTATGAATATTATTATTAAACTTACGTTAAAAGATAAACAATACTATAATATCGTTATCGTTAAAATCTTTTTTATTTACATTACTTGTCTAATTTTATAGCCCACAAACAATTTTCTTAAAAAATAAATCAAAGAAAAAATAATTGAATAAAAAAAGAAAAACAAGAATAATTGCCATATACTCCAGTAAGACACAAGGATGCAGCTACGGACATGTGTTTCGGAGTTATTGTTCCTCATCAGCATCGCGTAGCTAAGAGAATATTGTTACAAATTAGGAGCAAAACTAACAAATGACGCGTGTGATAGTTTTTTTTTATTGTATAAAATAAATTATAGAAGAAAAGTATCAAAATTATTGGCGGTGCTATTACTGAAAATTATAGGTTCCTCGCCGGCTGTCTTATTTTGTTAACTCTCTAATCTTTGATTATCCTTCATCAATAACCAATGAAAACACGAATTAGGGTAACAGAAACTGTGTAATTATAAAAAATAGTTGCCACTCAGAAAAAAAAACATCTATAGCATGCATAGATGAGACGTTATGCCTATTAAAATGTGGCACTCTAACAGGGCGACAGCCGCATTAATGACGACATCACAATAAAAATTTTGTAAGATTCACGTTTCTGAGATACTTGTTTTGCATTTAAAAATATTGAATGTCCTTTTGCACTCTTTCTCTAAATAAATACTGGTATGGTTCTGCGATTATAGTTCTCTACATATATTTAAGGTAAAGCTTTGCCGCTTACGTATAGATGGGAAAGTGGGGCATGTTACATATTCATGGAAAATGGTAAATCATAAATATAATGTATTACTTAATAGATATAACAGCATTGTTCTCATGTAAAGTATATTCTGGCATGATTAAAATAAGAAACTAACGGAAATACATCTGTTTCAATTACAATTTCGAATTATTTTGATATAGTTACCCGACTTTCTCCTACCGAAATTATTTTAGGATGTAACGGTTTACAGCAGGTGTGTAAACCTTACCCTCGACCGAGTCGAACTGAATATTGTCAGTGTATTATGGAATCTCGAATTTGTCAATGTTCCACAAACATATAAGATATTATTCCTATCTTGACATAAGCAACACAGAGTAAATTTTTTTAATGTATCACTGTACAAAATAACTATTTATATACCAAGATAAGAGAAAATACTTCCAAATTTCTACTGTTATTGTTCACAAAAATTTTTAGTTCGGCTCTCTTTTCCTAAAGAGACAGTGATTTACGTCGGTTTTCATGGCTTTTTTTAGGTACCTTAAGTATATAATACAATACGTATTATTATACTCTTCGCAGATACAAAGCGAAGAGTATAAAGGTGTGTAAACCTTACCCTCGACCGAGTCGAACTGAATATTGTCAGTGTATTATGGAATCTCGAATTTGTCAATGTTCCACAAACATATAAGATATTATTCCTATCTTGACATAAGCAACACAGAGTAAAATTTTTTAATGTATCACTGTACCAAATAACTATTTATATACCAAGATAACAGAAAATACTTCCAAATTTCTACTGTTATTGTTCACAAAAATTTTTAGTGCGGCTCTCTTTTCCTAAAGAGACAGTGATTTACGTCGGTTTTCATGGCTTTTTTTAGGTTCCTTAAGTATATAATACAATACGTATTATTACACTCTTCGCAGATACAAAACGAAGAGTATATTGCATTAAATCTGGTCATTTCTAAATCGGATAATATCGCTTCTTTTATTTTTATTTCCCTCGCTTATCAAAGAGAAGTGTTGCACTCGTAATAAAGTGATTGTAATGATTGATTGATTGCATTTATCGCACATTTTATTGATTTTGGTACCAATTTGAAAAAATTGTGTTTTGTTTCAAAAACCATTTTGATGAACTTTATTTGCCCATAAATAAAATAATTTAGTATTTTCGAGGGAATTTTCTAGCATTACATGGGTCAATCATAATAAATCGGAACAGTCATGGTACACTTAAAAGGAAAACTAGAAAATAAATTTAAATAAATATTGACGTTTGAAATATCACTTATGTAGTATCATTGCATTTAGAAAAGTATGCAGAATTAAAAAATGCAATAAAATATGGGGTGTTCCATTTAAAATCCAAAAGCTAATGTTATTTTCGGTAAAACCTTAAGTGGGACAAAAATGGCATATATATCACAAAGTAACGTTTATTAAGTGTACTGGATGTTCCAAATTTCAATCATTTATCTTCAAAGCTAAAGGATATAAGGGGTGAACCATAATCGTGTTACACCGCGTATACTCTTAATACCTTTAATCAAATAATTACATTTTTGCTAGTAGGTACTATATTTAACGCAGACATATTTTGTTTAAATAATTTATTACAGGCCATAATGTAGCTTTATGCTTGAGACAATGTTAAACAGAACCAACTAGGTCACTTTTGTTTATGTACCAGTACAAAACCATACAGAAATAATTAACATTGGCAGCTACATTAATTTCACGTCCTCATGTATATTTGCATCAGTTAGCTTGAATGTAAAATTATTTGAATATCACTGGTACTTCATTTATAATGGATGTATTTAACCTTTACTGCTGGCGCTGAGTTCGATGGTCGCCCCTTCTCACATCAAAACGTGATATGATGCATGGCAATGCATGGTCAATGGGATTAAGGCCAAGGAATTTCTGCGACCATGGTAAAACGTTGCTTTATTGTGAACTAGGAAGCATGGAGAAGACCATTGGCATGCGTAAACAACAATATTGCTAAAACTTGGATGGAGCATATATTTAGAAATAACTTCACAGTGGCAGAATGTTCCTTTATTCCAAATACATATGATTTAGGTAATTCAATCACCTACAGTTAGGGTGGTCCATCTTTTGTATGTTTCAGATTTAGGTTCTCAACAAGGTTGCTCTAGTATCAGACTACATAGTTATCTTTATATAAAATTTCAGCGAACTTAAACAATATTTCGGGGTCGCTGGCACTTTTAAAGGTAAGACTAAATTTAAAAAAGCCGTTCTTTTTTTATTAATTTGTTAAATAAACTAGAACATTCCACCAACAATGTCAAGTGCCAAGCAAGAGGATAGTGGGGAGGGAATGAGGCCTTATTGTCTGTTACCACAACACCTTAACGAATATTTTTTGATCTACGTGATAAAAACATGTACTAAAAACCTAAGCAACAAAACTCGACCACAAACATTGCATTAGATCAGAAAAGATAACACAGTCAATAGATACCACAACATCCTCGGTAGATATGTTTGAACTTTGGCTTTTTTATTCTGGTCGAAATAGAAGGGATTATCATTTGAAGAACTGGAGTTGCGTTTCTTAGAATCCGTAATTTGGGGAAACAGATGCTACAGCTTCTTAGCCCCCACGTTTTTCTTCCAAATTGCGTAGTCGCTTGGTCGCTTGTTTCTTCCGCTTTTGTTCTATTCTCTATGTCTTTAAGTCACTCCCTGGCTGCAACTCATTATGTGTTCTCGCTACATGTTTTGTAGACTTCATTTTTCATTATGTCTTTGGGGTATTAGAAAATATGTTGGGATGTTTGCGTTTCGTTCCGTGGCTACTCCATGAACTCATCAGTAAGGCGGGAGTAGCCACTGCCTTATACGCTTCAGAGGGACTTGACGTGGCGGTTCATATATGTAATTAGCAGAGATGATCTGCCTGTGAGGTGTAAGGAGCCGCCACAATGTTCAATGCATCCTCAAAACTTTCAACAATATTATTACCGATGCCATCATCTTCCTTTTTTTGTGCTACGTGCCTCTTTTTAAATTTTTACCCGAGTCCTAGTTTACTCTATATTTGTAACTTCTAACGGTTTCCTATCAGCGCATACGTAGAAAATATACCACTTTAGGCGGGGGTTGCACAGTGAACATACCATCATTCGGAGGAGTAAAAAATCAGTCGGTCTATTAAATGTTCGGCAAATAAGAAATCCAATACTCTTCGATAGAGAAGAAGTTTGTCAAAATTTCCAGGTTGGGATAGCTCTTTTTCTGGAGATAGATCGACGTTAAATAAGTCAATTAAAAAAAATCCATGAACCCACTAACCTGACCAGTGTCGGAGCTAGGGATCGAACCCAAGCAACATTGGCCAGACTGTCTATACAATCTGATCAAGGGAGCTTGCCATTAACATGCTTTAGCCGGCCGAGCCGCTCTTTGAGTAGGACTCAAATCAAATTCAAGTCATTTTATTGGAGCTGTATGCAAAGAATAAATTGCAAATATGTACATACACATATCTTGTAAACATATAAGGTATAAAAAAGACATCAGGAACATAACAAACGAACATTTTCTTATAACATATTAAAATTATACGATAAAAATTCATGAAACGAATAAGAAGTGTATTAGAGCAGGGTGGCCCCATATTTTTTTCTTGAATGCTCGATCTGGTAGGCTTGTTATATTCATTTTAGTCGCGTCATTTTGCCCCCCCCCTCCCCCCCTAAAAAGGAACAGGGTCAATTGACTTCATTTTTGTTGCAAAGAGTTCAGAGAGGCATTTAGGAATAACAGTACCTTTTATTTTTTGGCGGAAATACTTGGTTTCATTTTTTGTCCAATAATTGGTCAATATTAACGGCCAATTTAATTAAATTAATTGAAAAATTTGTTATCATACACAACATGCCATAGAATTAGACGAAAATTGTTACTCGGGGTTTTTTGGGGTCACTGATCACGAATCTGAAGTTCAACTTGGGAAATTCAAAATGGCGGACCGGAAATCGAGCCATTTTCAAGAAAAAATGAGAATGGATATCTTGGCCTTGAAAATATGTACTCGGGGATTTTCAAGCTCGCTTTTCGTTTTTGGGCTGAAAATGAGTACTCGGGAGGTTTCTGAGTTCGCTGATCACAGATCAAACGTCCAATTTACGAAATTCAAAATAGCGGACCGGAATGACAGTTCATTTCTCCGGAAAACTCGTATTCTTTTCTTTTTTGGGCTGAAAGTGGGAACCCGGGGGTTTTCGTTTTCGCTGATAACGAATCTGATGTTCAATTCGGTAGAATTGAAAATGGCGAACCGGAAGTAGTATATTTTTCAGGAAATACTCGTATTTTTCATACTTTTAGCCCGAAAAATTAAAAAATACGAGGTGTTCCGGAGAAATTGACTGTGATAAATTGACTCTACTTCCGGTCCGCCATTTTGAATTTACCATATTAGGCTTCGGATTCGTAGTCAGTGACCTTGAGAACCCGCGAGCACTGATTTTCAAGGCCAAGATATCCATTTTCATTTCTTACGGAAAATGGTCCAATTTCCGGTCCGCCATTTTCAATTTTCCAAACTGGACTTCAGATTTGTGATCAGCGACCCCAAAAACCCTCGAATAACCATTTTCGTATAATTCTTTGGGATATTGTGTGTGATAACAAATTTTTCAATTAATTTAATTAAATTGGCCATTAATACTGGCCAATTATTAAAAAATAAATGAAACCAAACATTTCCGCCAAAAAATAAAAGGTCCTGTTTTTTCCAAATACCTTTCTGAACTCTTTGCACAAAAATGAAGTCAATTGACCCTGTACCTTTTTTTAAGAGGTTTTCAGATTTTTCATGCTAAAATGATGCGACTATTGGTAATTTATTATGAAATTTGGGTGCTACAAATTGGATTCCCTCTTGACTCTTAGTTAATCTTACATAAGGTGCTGTTAACATTTTTTTGTGTCTTGTAATGTAATGGTAGTCACATTCTATGTTTACACTAGGAGGATATAAGTTCTCTTTAAAGCATGTATTTTTCAAAGTTGCTCAAGATAAATGTATTTTTTACTAAGTTTTTTGACAAGTTTTCTATACTTATGTACCTGCAAGTCAATTTATCATCTAGCTAAACTCTCAAGAACTTTGTTGAATCCTGGGGATCGGAAACATTGTGCCCGATTTTACTACGCAGTGAGAAGGTCATATGCACTATTTTTTCAATATTTAAAGTGAGTTTATTTGATTTCAACTACTGTTCTACCTTTGACTCCACCTCACACGTCATTGCAGAAAGTTGTTCAATATTCTTGTTTTGAACCCAAATAGTTGTATCTCCCAAAAGCATATCACTAGAGTATTCGTTTAAATATGGGGAATAATTTACATATATTAAAAACAGGAGTAGGCCAAGTACTCAGCCTTAGGGCACCACTTGTATAATATTTGTTTTATTAGAATATGCATTATTTAGTTCATTGTTTGATATCTATTTATTAAGTATGATCTCAATAATAATACCTATACCGTTATGGCATAACTTATGTCTCTTTAGCTTTTCTAGCAGTACTTCATGGGAGACGCAGATAAACGCTTTACTTAAGTCGCAAAATATAGTGCACATATGTTCCCGACCCTCAAAAGCTCCTAAAACCTATCTAGAATTGCAGAAGTGGTATTTTTGATTTTCTAAAACTAAATTACTTATTATAAAAAATATTATTGGTCTCTAAGTAGTTTGCTATTTTTCTTACTTTTTATTGGGTATTTTGCCACTGAAAAATATTTAAAAATTTTAATGAAAAAACCTCTGCGCCAAACGGATCAGACAGAGGTTGGTTCTTGAGTACTTGACTATTTCAAAAAGTCTCACACCTAAAAATATATAAACTAGAACAATGTTATGAACTAAAAACTGAAAATCAAAACTATAGGTAGTTAACGTTTCGGAAGAGAATCTACTTCCGTTCTCAAAACTTTTTTGGCCGTCAACCATGACAGTTCTTTGTTTATGTATTTCCATAGTCACGCGAGACATTAAATTATATTTATCTTATTTTTACTTACTTCGTCTCTAAGGATGGGCAACCAACTAGTACAAAAATCTATTGAATAATTAGAAACGCATCTATCCTCGTTTAATAAAATAATCGCGGATTCTTTAAGTTTTCTTTTAGTTCCGTTGCTCTCTTTTTCCAAAATCTTCGCCGAGTCCCATTTAATTCTATGATTATTATCCCACGCGTGTTCACAAATTTTGGATTTTTCAAATTCTCCCCTTCTAGCGTAATTTCTATGTTCACCGAGCCTTACGTTGAAAGGTCTAGATGATTCACCTACGTAATGTTTTCCGCACTCACACGGAACACTATAAATACAATTTTTTGAACTTTGAACAATATTTGGAGGTTTGGTTCTTGATAAAACCGATCACTTAAAGAATCCGCGATTATTTTATTAAACGAGGATAGATGCGTTTCTAATTATTCAATAGATTTTTGTACTAGTTGGTTGCCCATCCTTAGAGACGAAGTAAGTAAAAATAAGATAAATATAATTTAATGTCTCACGTGACTATGGAAATACATAAACAAAGAACTGTCATGGTTGACGGCCAAAAAGTTTTGAGAACGGAAGTAGATTCTCTTCCGAAACGTTAATTACCTATAGTTTTGATTTTCAGTTTTTAGTTCATAACATTGTTCTAGTTTATATATTTTTAGGTGTGAGACTTTTTGAAATAGTCAAGTACTCAAGAACCAACCTCTGTCTGATCCGTTTGGCGCAGAGGTTTTTTCATTAAAATTTTTAAATATTTTTCAGTGGCAAAATACCCAATAAAAAGTAAGAAAATCTGAATATGCCACAAATAAACAATTACAGACAATATCTAGTTTGCTATTTACTCTGAAAAGCATTTTTCCACTATCGATGAAAATATCCGTAGTAGTGACACAGGTCTATAATTATTTGCAGCGTTTGCATCTTCTTTTTTAAATATAGGAATTACAACAGCCTCTTTGAGAAAGTCTGGAAAACACGATTCTTTGAAGCACAAGTTTATAAGTTTGCATAATGGTGATATAATCAAATTTTTAATAGTTTTTATTAGAATTACCTATGTTTACACCATAGATGTCTTACTGTTTTTGTTTTTATTCTTTCCTTCTAAAATGTGAAAGTGAAAATCTCTGACAATATCCCCAAGTGATGTAAGTCCTGTTGGTTTTCTAATTAATCACGCTGTATATGTGTTTTTGTAGACCAGAAATACTAGTGAAACCCATTATACCTCATGTGAAACAAAAACTATCTTTGTTTTAAGGAACTATTCTACAAATTCGTTTAGAGGGGGACGGGGACATATCGAAAAAGTGACGAAATGAACGACTGGAAAGAAGTTGATGAAAAATGTACCTTTTCAGAAAAAAATGATTAGTAAATAGATAAATGAACAGTTCAATTTTTTTTATTAAATTTTTCATTTTTAACTGTGGAGGAGGTGGAGAGTTTTCAAACGAACGTTCGTTTAAGGGATGTAAATGATACAAGGTGTTATGAAGGAGACAAGGGGTTAATAGGGTTTTTAAAAATATTCAGTGAATGGCCTCTTAAGCTATATAGCTGTATAGAGCGGCCATTTCTGCTTTCTTTACTCATAAATCCTAGCGACTCTAAATATGCTTAGAGTAGGCTAGTTTTTGGAATACACGCTCAATTTTTGATAAAGAAATAAAAATAAATTTGCGACGGGTAAGCAAAAAAAACTGTTCTTTTACTCCTAAGGAGTGAACCCTAACTTACGGTTTCAAATGTACAAAAAAAAATCTATTCAAACACTTTTTAGGAAATTTGTCACCCTTCAAGTTATTTTCATTACTTCTGGCATTAGGAAGAGGAAACTTTTTACTGCGTTTTTATTCACAAAAAACAAATTATCATTAGATGAAGCAGTTTTTTCATTTCCATTTTTAATATCACCATGGTGTATAAAGTGTTAAAAACTAATTCTATTTTTATTAACAATTTTCACGGCCACCGAACGTAAAATATCATTGGAGATTATTTATAATAAATTATTTATCAACAAAATAATCTATTATTAAGATTACTTATTATTTTTTCATATCTATTAATTTACAAGATCAGAGCTGGATGAGAGCTAATTGGTGCAAGCAGGGGAAATAGTACTTTTTTCTTTGTCCCCGTACCACATAAATATTAAAGTGCAATGGCGCGTTAACAGAAAATAACAAAAGCCGTATTTTTATTTTATCAGGTTTTATAAACTGACTTTGACTTTGAACTCAAAAAAGATTATTAAATTGGAAACGTTTCTCGATAAACTATTTTGTATAAAGATAGGTTCCACACAATTAAACATTTGTATACAGATATTTGTTTCAGATAATTTGGTCTATTTTATGTCTGTATGTCATGGGCATCTTTTCGAAAAAAAAAAACGAATTTATAAGTATCTTGTCTATCTTTTCATGAAATCAAAAAGATTCATGTTCTGTGCTTAGTAGCAACTCACTTACAAATATTAACAAGACATATGCATAGCTACAGAGGGCCAGTTTTAAAAATTTTTGGCCACGATTCTGAAACTTATGGAAACGCCCCAATATCAGCTGGCAATTGCAGGATAAATAATTTGAAAAATTCATCGATAAATGGGGGTGGTAGGTTTCAGGGGGTGGAAATTGAAATAATTGTATGAAATTGTGAAATTTAGGATTCGAATAGAATATTACCTCCAAATTCAAGGAAAAACTATAAAAAACTTTCACTGATAAACAGTGCTTGATTTCAGGTTGCGCAAATGGAAACTCACTGATAAAATGTGGAAATTTAGGATACTAATAGAATTTCACTTAAAAAAAAAACAACTTTTAATAATGCATTAGGGGCCATCCATAAATGATGTCACGCTTTAAGCGGGGAGGGGGGTTCTGAAAGTTGTGACACTTTGTGACAGGGGAGGGGGTGGGGCTGAAGCAAATGTGATATCACAGTACAAGAACATAATTTTATGCCTAATATTTTGATTATTTATTATCAAAGCATCCTTGATATCATTAATTTACATAAAAGTTAGTGTGACGTGACAGGCAGGGGGTGGAGGGGGTGATCGGACGAGCGTGACACCATGTGACACAGGGGAGGTAGGGGGTCAAAAATTTTCAAAATAAGCGTGACATCATTTTTTATGGATGGCCCCATTATTTTACAAAATCAAAGGATTACAATACACTTTGTGGTTCACTCGAACTACTTTGGCTTTGAGATGTAAGTGACTTTTCACAATCAGCTGAGATTTCCATTTCTATATTTATAAAAGGATCCGATGAAACCAAAAAATTTTACGCAACAAATCCTCGTTGGTCACAATTCGTTATTGATATTTCCCTTTAAAATTTTCAGTTTTTCTCTCCAAATCTTGAATAAATTAAGTCGCTTGGGTTTATACGATGGGCGCTAGGATCTGAAAGTAACGCAAAAAAGAAGGTATTATAATGTTTGCCAATTTCATCTGCTTACTTATCTAATGTAGGGGTTAAAAAGTATAGGATGATATACATTAGAAATGTTGTGTATTGAGAGTAAATTTCACTTTGCAGTAGTGATTGGTGAACAAATTGAATGAAATCAGTGACTGCAATATCAATAATAATTATTATTACATTTGAAATTTAATATTTTTCGCCTGTATCAACGTATTCAAAATGCCTTAACTCAAATTATGGCAGCTATAGGCAGTTGCAATTCACAGGACATGTTATGAACACTGCATTCAATTTCATAAAGAAACGGCAATGCGGAAACTTAGGGAAGTAAAGCATAACAAAAACGTAAAGTTTTATTCTCATCAAAATTTACGGCAAAAACCGCTTACTCGGTAAAGGGCTATAACTTAGGTACCAAATGGCAAACAAAATCAACTAATTGCTTATAATAAAGCTCTTACATTGTTCTGTATCGGACATTGCCGATTCATTAAATTGAAGACAAATAAACAAAAATTCACTGTTCGAAAAACACTAAATATTCACTGCACAAATTGGACACAAAACGCATGTTTCATTCTCGAGCCGTAGAACGCAAATGAGGCTGGTATTAGGGTCGAGGTCTTCCGGTCCCCTAAGTATAACAATCACCCTTACCAAAAAGCCTGTTTATTACCTACTTCTCGGAAATCTGTCAAAATCGGTTGAGTTTTGGCCAGAAATGCCTGAAATTGACTCACTTTGCACTGTGATGGTGATCGAATTCTGAACAACTTTCAAAATGTTCGTCCGTCTGTCTGTTCGTCTGTCTGTCTGTTTATCCTGTGTCCGTCCGATAACTTAAGAACGAAAAGTCGGATTGTAATGATGGATGAACAGTATGTTAGTGTTAGTTAGAGGAAAACCCTATTGTTTGGAATAAAATTCATCCATAGATAAAAAAGTTAGTAATTATTAAAATTCCTTAAATTTATATATATTTATATTATATATTGTTACATTGCAAAACCGGCTAATTAGGCAATAGCCCATAATGCTTATCTAATTAACAGCAATAAATTTGTCACAAATGCGATAAGATTATGGAGCAAGCTTTGGCTGCTTTCATTCATCTTGCAGTTAGACAATGCCGTCAGTTGCTAATACAAACTAACATTATTTACTCTTCGCAAGTAAGTATATTCTTATTTAAAATAAAAATGAGGAGAGTATTCTACAGAACGTACAACAATTATATAAAAAGTGCAGTAAATCGGCGAAGAGTATAATGGTTAGATTGTTTTTATAAATAATATCGTTAATTATTTTTCAGTTGCGCCATTCTAACAAGGCTATTAAAATATGTATATCAATCTCGCTAAGGAAAGTGCAGGAAATGGCACATGATTGTTAAGTTTTTTATGGGCACTTTATGAATAGTAATTACATATGTATGTTAATAATACTGTGACAATTTGTTTCTGACCTTACAGAGTTGAAATTATTTCAAGCAGTAGGTATAAAATATGCCAGTTAATTTTCTATTGCTAATCAAAGCCTACTGACTGGGTTGGTTCTATGTAAGATCTACACTAAAGTATGGTTAGCGATAATGAAAATTCATCAAGGAGTGGAATTTTTTTTTTTTGCTTATACATAGCTTAAAATGATGTGAAAAAATATGAACTAGATTGAAGAAAATTTGAGGGTTCAAATACGCTTGAAAATGAAGAGAGTTATTTTTGTTTTTTTAACAATATTTAAATGAGTAAATATTGTTTTACATCTGTAAGGAGCTAATCCTGACAGATGTAAAATTGTTTATATAAAAGTTGTCCATATAAAATATTTTTTAATTATAGGAAAATTTTAATATTTTTCCTAACAGGTTCTATAGTTGCCCTCGGTATATGTCAACCAAATTTTGGGGACTCTTGTACAAAAGCCAAATTCTTTGAAAATTTGAAACGGCTCGATAAAAAAATATTTTGAAATTTTTTTCACCCATTGATTTTTCAAAAGAATATGTTTAAAAGTGAATTATTATTTGATAGCTTAAATGTATTGCTTTATAGGATTTTGCAAACAGCGGGAAGAAAAACTATCTATGAGAACTAAGAGAAAAGCTATGTGTAAAAATATTAATGAAATCTTTGAATTCTTTCCTGAATTCCTGAATAACCTGAATTCTGGCTATTCTAGCAAATTAAAATCCTAAAATGAATTTGTATAAATATCCACACAGTCCCCTACGGCCATGCAAATTAAAATAGTATCTACATAACCCCCTACGGCAATGAAGATTCAGTTAAAAATGAGAATAAAGGCCTAAAATGAATTTATTTACCTACCTTATCTTAAAAAAATTTCAGTCCAATAGATTATATTTTCCTGAAATCTATCATTATGTTTTTGGAAATGATTGAAACGTATTTCGCCCTTATTCTGGAGCTCATCAGAAAGGCACAAGATGTTCTATGCAAAATCGAGACAAATTCTATGAAATAATTATATTTGACGTCTGATAAAAACAACAGATCTATCTATTAGCTAACTAGTATTGGAGCCCATATACTCTATGCATGTTTAAAAGTGAATTATTATTTCTTTGCTTAATTATATTGAAACAGACTTTATAGGATTTTGCAAACAGCAAAAAAAAATAACTTCTATGAGAACTAAAAGAAAAGCTGTGTGTAAAAATATTAATGAAATCTTTGCAATCTTTCGATAACCTGAATTCTGGTTATGCTAGCAAATTAAAATCCTTATTTAAAAATGCTCATTCAACAACTAGCATCCACACAGTCCCCTACGGACATGCAAATTAAACTAGTATCTACATAACCCCCTACGGCAATGAAGATTCAGATAAAAATAAGACAAAGGCCTAAAATGAATTTATTTACCTACCTTGTCTTAAATATTTTTCATTTTAATGGATTACATTTTCATGAAATCTATCATTCTGTTTTTGGAAATGTTTAGCCTTTGAAACGTTTTTTGCATGGGACGTCTTTTATAAGTGGCTTTGTGCCTTTCTGACGACCTCCAGAATAAGGGACGTTTCAAAGGCTAAACATTTCCAAAAACAGAATGATAGATTTCATGAAAATGTATGTAGATGCTAGTTGCTGACTGAGAATTTTCAAATAAGAAATCATACAAATTCATTTTAGGATTTTAATTTGCTGGCATAACCAGAATTCAGGTTATCGAAAGAAAGCAAAGATTTCATTAATATTTTTACATATAGCTTTTCTTTTAGTTTTTATAGATAATTATTTTGTCTACTGTTTGCAAAATCCTATAACGAATATGTTTCAATATCTCTAATTATTCAATATCATATTCAATATCTCTAATTATTATTATTATATCTCTAATTATTAAAAGTGATTTTAAATAAACCGACCAAATGCAAGTCTTACTTGGAAAATTAGTGTTCTGTACCATTAGTGGTTTCTAAACATAGATTCGATAGATTTGTACATACTAAGATTAATTAGGTAGATCGGGCTAGTATCATTCCCTAAGGCTAGCGTCGAAAAGTACTAATAATGTAAACAATGTAAGTTTGTAACTTCTGTCCTTCTCGACACACAGAAGATGTTAATAGATATTTTCCATTTGTTTTTTGATTAGGTTTCTATATAAAAGATATTGCCACTTGGCAACGCTACAACCACACAATAATTATAGAATATAATTAAATGTAAATACAAATTCAGAATTTCACAATAATATTATTGTCACAGTTACCCCATACGTAATGTGCACATTTCTTTCTTTTAATCCAATGTTGTTCGTGACATATAGCCAGCAAAGTATTTTGTTTAGAAAGATATGTTTCTGTACTTATCTATGATAAGTCTTTAGTAAGAGTTTGAAATAATTACGAGTATTTTTTGCTAGTAATATATTTATTTCCTGAGATTCCAATAATTATACTAATATTATTGATAAAGATGTACGTGTTTTAAGAACGAGCAATGCCTAAGTTCAGTAGGAAAGGGGTGTAACGCGCCAAGTGAAGAGAGATCTCCCTAATAAGCAAATTTTAGCCAAAAATATCCCTCAACAATGCTGTAGTATTTATTTATGTACAACTTACACTTATTTTCAGTTAAATTATTAAATAACATCACCCAATTTGCCTAAAACAGCTTATTGCTAATCATAGTGTTAGTACAATGCTGTGTTAGTAGATGGAACCACTTATAATTTAAAATTTAAGAAGAGGCGTTCACGTACTATTTCATTCGCACTATCTCTATCCGTAATATAAAACAAACTTTTATATTTTACAGCTGTTGAATATACTTATAAGACTAAATAACCATAGTAATAGCAAGCGCCATCTAGACTTCATCCTTGATGAAGGGTATTCCAAAATCTTTGTGTATTGTCTGGTGTCTGACACCAATTAGCTCCAACTGAGGATTTTTGATGGCACTCGTTGTATGATATTTAACTTAGTTGGCTTTACACATCCCCATAATTCAAGCCCGTATGTCTATACAGTATTAACATCGCTTTGTATAGTAGGATTTTGTTAGTGAGAGTTTAGATGTTTTGCCGCTAAGCCAGTACATTTAACGATATTTGATATCCAGTTTCCTTCGCTTAGCCTGGATGTGCGAGTTTCAAGTGAGACATTGGTCGAAGTGGAAACCAAGCAGGTATTTGGTTTCTGTTTTGACAGTTATGTCTTCGTTGTTCATTGTTACAGGGGGATAGATACTATGCCGGGTTGTGAATGTGATTTGTACAGACTTAGATTGGTTTACTTTAGTTTTCCATTTATTGTACCAGTTGCATAGTAAATCCAGATGATATTGGAGGTTTTTTTAAGCAGTTCTGGATTATCGCTTAGGGATAAAAGTGCTAGGTCGTCAGCGAAAGATGCAATGGGGGTATTGGCTGTATCAGATATGTCTGCCATGTAGTTTAATAGGAGCAGTGGCCCAAGAACGCTACCTTGGGGGACGCCAGAGTTTATAGGAGAGCAGTTAGATTTGCAGCCAGTTTCTTTACCACGGTGTACCTCTTCAATCACTTTGACAAAAATATGACATAGAGCAAAACATATGGAATAAATCTATATATAAAAATTGTTCCAATTTTCGTTAAAAAATGAGGGGCAAGCCATCCTGTGCTTATCCCGTTTCGTCCTTCGTTAGTTATAGTGCTAATGTTTTTACGATTCCCACAAGAAATAAGTTTATATAATATTGAGACGCATTGTATACCAACAGATTTATGCAACTGGATCAAAAAAATTTGGTAGTGTAAAAACAACAAACAATAATTTATTATGGTTCAATGTATGATCTTACATCAGACTATTAAAACTCAAACCTGCTATGTAACATATGCAACTATGCACTGGGTCAAGGCTTAAAATTTTCGCAAACACTTGATAGTAATTCATTATTTCAAAATTACCGCAGCGTAAACATGAATCTGCAGGAATGTCTACTACCACACTTACAGGGAACCAGTTTTATCTAGTAAAGATAAAGAGGTGGTTGGTAGAAGGCCCAATTAATAGTTAATTATTATTTATTTATGATGAAGTATTATATATCTGCGGATAACGATCACTGCATGTATCTACCGTGTGAGCTAGATAAATAAATAACATAAATAAATACTTTATTGATGTCTCAAGATTGACAGAAAAGGCAAGTAATTAGTCGGGCTATTACATAATAAAAGTTGATGGTACACTATAAATTAATTTCACAATTAACACTAAAATATCTAGGTAATGAGAATAAAAATCGACAAAATGATATTTATACTTCAATGCTCAAATATAAACAAATAGAGTGTAATATTTGAAATTCCACAACAATGGAGTAATCACAAAACATAATTGTCGTTACTGGTCTCAAGAGAATCCTAGGTGGATGAGACATACCAGATCCCAGCATCGTTTTGGAGTAAATGTTTGGTGTGGTATTGTTAATGGTTACATTGTTGGCCCATACCTCTACTACGAGAATTTAACAGGTGAAAGATATTTACAATTTTTGCAAAATGATTTACAAGTACTATTAAGGAATTTGCCCGCTCAGTTCTATAATATGTGGTTTCATCAGGATGGAGCAGGCCCACATAATCATCACAACGTTGTTAATTATTTAAATTAAACATACCCAGAATGATGGATTGGTACCAATGGAGTACTTAGATGGCCCGCTCGATCTCCTGCATTACTCCAAAAGTTTGTAGATCTAAACTAATTAATAGGTTTATGATGTGTGTTAATGAAAATGGCAATAATTTTGAACATCTATTAAAATAGTTATTTTAATTTCATTAGTTCGTAAACATTGCTTTATGTTCGTAATGGTTTTTTTAATGCTTAAATGTTTGAATTATATGATAAATTATATTTTTAGTTTTTTTCCAAGGGTTACTTCAAATATATTTAATTCATAAGATATGAAAAATTCTTTAAATATTTTCTTCTAAAATTTGTAAATTAAATACAGATTGTCCCACTTAAAGGACTGAAATGTTGAAGAGATTACAATTATTCAATATTGGCAAATGCCAACATTTGGATTCAAATATCTCGAAAACGGTTAGTTTTATGGTATTTTTTTAGAACATAATCTGTTTATAAATGTATTTTCTTTCACATAAACCCCAATTTAAACTTTCTCCCATCGAAATATTTCTTTAGAGCACAGCGCCATCTATATACTGACATATTTAAAAAATAATTACATTCAAAAATGAAGCTCTCTTTATTGCTTTACAAATTGGCTTTTACAGAATTAAAATATTCTATTCGTTTAGAATGTATCCGGCCTGGAAGTTTTTATTGGGACACCCTGCATATATGTTACACTTGTTCAACTTCTTTTTAAGTTTTATTAAGCTCTATAAGCATAGGTGTCCTACCGAAAGTGAAAGGTTGTTATTATTTAAGAATTAGAATAGTACAATACCAACATACCATCACATAATTGACATCATAATTTAAATCAATAAATAAACAAGCTAACCATTATACTTTTCGCCGATTTTATATAATTGTTGCACATTCTATACAATACTCTTCGCAGTTTTGTAAATAACATTACTTTTAGACATTTTTAGTTTAATTACAAAACATTTAAAAAAATTATTTAAAAAATTGATAATTTTTTTATTTATTAATAAATTTTATTCAATAGGGTTTTTCTTCTAGCTAACAGTAACTTACTGTCCAAATTTCAATACAATCGGACTCTTCATTCTTAAGTTATCGTGTTTACAAGAAACATGACGGACAGACAGGCGGACGGACGGACATTTTGGACTTAATTAAATTTAGTAATTAGGGAAAATCTTAATTTTTCGAGAATATGAGAAAGAAATTATGTAAAATACGACACATTTTTTTACTGCCAATGAAAAAATATATTATTTTTAATTAATTGCAATTAAATTGTTTAACCAGGAGAAAAAGCACGTTGGTGGAAATTGTTGAACGAGGTACCATTAGTCGTGTTCAACTGCCACAGAATTCAAGTTCACTATTTCTCCGCATTACACGTACTATTTTTTCTACTCTTAAATTAATCAAAACAACTCTTTCATCGTTCATTATTTAAATTCGTTCAATTATTAAAGTTACTGCGTAGACGTTGTGGCTGAGACTAACGAAACCATGGATTGTTTGATTATTTTTACAAAGGTCAAATTCGATTTCAAAATTTAAAAAACTTGACAGGCAATTCTCGATATCTTATATACCCCCTAATGGTTATTTTTAGTACTGTTAAATTTAAATTTTAAAATATACCTGACTACTTATGCTTTTAATTTTATAGAAAATAAAACCCACAGAGTAAAATATTTCTACCCTAGGGTAGCCAAGTTATGCCCTCACAATTATTTCTTGGTGTCCTAGCAACGACTTTATAGGCATACCGGTATATATCATTTTGCGTACCGAAAACATATCGCATTTTCCCTCTATTTACAGAAAAAAAACCTTTTACAAGTCGAGGTGTTACTTCTAAGTACAGGAGTTTCTAAAATTCTATCATTTCTCAGAGGGTCATACGGAAAGTTTATTGTTTCTGTTTATTATTAAAAAAAAACAACTAGATATTTAGTGCAGGATCAGCTAAGATGATGCAAAGGAAAATAAAGGTTGCCACAGAATGGTAGACTTTATCAATGGTTTCTTGTAGAAGTGTCGAAAGAGCTAAGGAAAAATTAGAGATTTCATAAGAAATAAATAATCTCCAAGCGGAAGCATTTTACCATTAGAGGTTATGAAAGAGATGGCGAGTATCTAAAAACATATTTTTGCTCTAATAGTCAGACAGGCAGTACTTAAAGCTTTTGGTCATGGTTATCCCAGATGCAGTAGAAGACTCTTTGTGGTTACTGTGTCGGATTTTGAAGACTCTGAAGGAACTTACCGGACCTTCGAGCGGTGTACCGTAAATTTTGGAGACACTTATTATATGAAATAGACCTTTCCTATTCTTGTAAGAGTGGTGAAGAAACAATTACTAGGTATTATTTTCAAATTATCACGGTCACGAGACAAATAGTTGCCAATTTAGGTCTTGGTATGACCAAACTAGACATTACAGATGCTATCTATATCTACAACCTTGCCTTAGCAATGAAGTAGTCCGGTTGGTAAGCAACAGCCACCTTGCACTTGATGATTCCGCGACGTCGTGTTGCACGAATGTTGTACACACACATTCCTTCGATTTAAGATGCGTTGCTAAGGTGGCACCCCCTGCAGTGGTGTGGTGGTTGCGTACCAATCGAGATCAATTTTCAAAAAATCGCGTATTTGGCGTATTCTAGTGCCATATTTTCTGCTAGTAGCTCTAGTTGGGTGCAAAAAGCCGCTCGTGATGGTGAAAAAGGTCGGAAATGGCCGAACAATGAGGGTAGCGTATCATCAAGGGGTAGGAAACACAAGAATCGTGAATCTTTAACTTCCTCGATCAGCGTCGCTAGTGGACCAAAGATTGGTCCAATAACGAACAAGATGTTCGTTATTTCGACTTCAATGGGGTCTTGAAAGGTCATTTGGAGTGTAGTCGATGCAGGACAACATAATTTTAACCCAATAGTTAGCTCGATATAGTAAAAAGCCTGTGGTTTTGCGAAAAGGGCAAAGATTAAACACTAAGTGCTCCTTGTCATTGTTATCTATAATGTAAATAAATATCTGAATACTTTTTAAAACACGAGCATTATAAAGTGCACGTATATAATTTTCCTTCACAAGCAGTTTATATAATAATTGTACATGTAGCGCTACTGAAAAGAATCAATGGCTGTGGAATCACAATAAAGACTAAATTGAATTAATGTAAGCTCCGTAAAGCTATAAGAGACACAATAGATTGGCTGGTCATTTCGCTTTTGAACTGATGTTGTGCTTGTAGTCCATTTCCTCTCACAATCATTTGACAAGGGTCTTTAAGGACAGGGGAACACTCCGCGAGGAATCTGCCAGAATGAAAAATATCTTTCCTAACCATTTCTGCGGCTTTGGACAAAATATAGGCATCTTCGTCAAAACTGCAAAAGCAATTTTCCCTGACACTGTAATCAACATTATTCCGAAAAGCTACGAGAATGTACCCCTGCTGTACTCGTACTTTCTAAATCGGGGCACTCATCATCAAACTCTCCCTTAAGCACGTAGAGTGCACATCACCACATTCCATGTCAAGATCAGACATTTCAGCTGCGTACAGATGAGCAAGCTGTGCCATTTACCTCACCGGGAATTTTACTTCGTGCTTTTAATTCCTTCATATGACTCAAGGGGGACGAAAGAACAATTCCATGAGCTCAGGTGCTGAAATTCTACTCCTCGTTTTGCTTGGGGCTGAACTTTATTCACGTAGAC
Source organism: Stenurella melanura (assembly GCA_963583905.1). Lineage (NCBI taxonomy): Eukaryota > Metazoa > Arthropoda > Insecta > Coleoptera > Cerambycidae > Stenurella > Stenurella melanura. The sequence continues at coordinate 24,382,852 of OY757316.1, forward strand.
AGTGCGACAGTTCTTGCGGTACTTTGCACGCCCCCGCAGCCCTTTCCTCTAGTTAGTGCAATACGGCATCGCGAAATCATCAAGTGCAAGGTGGTATTGGTATTTTGTTGCTTATCGTCCGGACTATAGGAAAGGTTTGGTGAGTGATATCCGATGAACACTTATCTGAAAATTTCCTGAAAAATAAGACTGAACATTTAGACAATATTTAGGCTACGTTAATTTTTGGAGGAATATGGTACTATAACAGCATTTGAAGACACCTCAACTGATCAAAAGCCTTGTGTCCTTATATAGGAGCAGGAAGAGGGAATTTTGATCACATAGATAATAATTTAAGCCTAGCGTACATAATAAAGCAAGTCAATAAAATACATCGTTAAATATAATAGTAAGTTTTGCCCTTCCCTCAGAGAGGAGATGTATGTTTGATCTTAATTGAACTTCCTTTGAATTTCATTAAGGTGATACTTTGGACATTATAATTATGTAATTGCGTGTGATATTTTAAATTTCATTTCTTGTCAACTAGGCAAGATAGGTGTTTTTCTCACACGTTTCGCAAATTATATGGTAGTATTAACAAGTTCAGATAACAAGAAAACCTAGCGGTCACAAAATAGAATGATTTTTTATGCATACGTGAGGTATCGAATTTTCCAAATATGTACTAAGTTTAAAGGAGGCCCTAGAAAAACAAGAAATTCTGCATTACATTTTTGCAAAAAAATTAAATATCTGATTAAAGTTCGGGCGGGATCAAAGATCACAATCCATTGCTATAACAATGTAACTTTGGTCTTTGATTAGGCTGATTTTGATTTAATCGTGGCTGATACAACATTCACAAATTTTCAGTATCTAGTGCATAACTAAGGAATATGGGAGAAACGCCAGACTAAGATATACAAAATTACTGATAAATCACTAGAAATTATGAATAATAGGAATAATTTCAACTTCGGCTGACTAACACATGGAGACTGAATATTAGTTTTGAAAATGTCAAAAACGGACAAATTTGGTTAGCGATTTTTTTAAATAAAATCTAGCTATACCGCTAGATTCCGAAACATCTCAAATGACAAAATTAATGTAGGTAATATTTTATAATAACTTTACATGATTTTTTCTAAAAATCTAAATATTCCATAAAAAATAAAAAGTATTTCATAAAAATATATGTTATAGAATACTTAGTGATAAGTTATTGGGTGTCCCTAATGCAGAATTGTCAAAAAAATTTTTGGAAAAAAAAAACAATTAAAAAACATATTTCTCTGAAGAATAATAACTTAATTTTTTTATTACCAATCCATTTAAAGTAGATATATATACTACATACAAAGCACTAAAAAATGGGTAAACAGTAAACAGCAGTTTGCCAAAAAATACTATAAAAATTGAGAATTGATTTTTTTACACGAAATCTATAGGTTTTAGAAAGCCAGAATTTTGCAGAATTACATCCCATGGTTATATACACTATACAAAAAAAAGAAGCAATTTTGCTTCAAGGGCAGTTTTGCATTGCTTACACGGTTATGCCCTTTGCAATAAAATTAAAATTAATTTGGGTTTTGGTAAATTTTATTCTTTACAAAATGCACTATTATGCGTGTTATCAAAACAAAAACAGAACAAAACAGATGTGTGATGAATCAAAATTTCAATTTTTTATAGCGATTATTGCCCAAAATTAATCCACCAAATAATTCAATTGTTAATTCGATTTGGCTTTTTCAACGCTCCAAAATAATCCGCAATTATCTTCAGTATGTAACCGAACATTTTTTTCATCAGTCTTAAATCCACAAGTTCGCGCTATTGTTAAATGAAAATTCCACAATGACCTTACAAAAAATAGTGGGAGCGCTGCACTTACCTGGGATATTGATATATAATTGCTCAAAGGTTACCTTATTGGATTTGATACCGGTATCTTTAACTTATTATATTATATACATAGATTTAAATCGGCTGTACCTGTTCTACTAATAATGTTTATTTATTATTATTTATTTATTGTTAGTTTGTGTGTGCATGTGTTGGCAAGCCCTATGGAATTAAAGAAAAACGAAGAAGAAGGTGAGATTTAATTAGTTAATATTTAGGTGATATCAGAAAGGACACTTTTCTTAAATTTTCAAACGATGATCCAGATGAATGAATGTACAAAGACGCTTATAAACTAGATAATCACAGGAATTGAGTTGACCAAATCTTAGAAACTGACAATGACAATAAATATTAGTATTAAAATTATGCAAATAAGTTTACAAGGAATTAAATTTGAATATACAGGGTGCCCCGTAATAACATGCAAAAAATGTAACAACCAATTCGTTATCGAAAATGAAGGTAGGTATCATACTTATACAATTTTTCAAAATAAGCCTTTCTTGTCCAGCTACACCCCCTTAAGGGAGTACATAAGAAAACTGTTTTTAATTTCCATCCGAAGATAACGTAATCGGAAAAAGACGAATACTCTTGAAAAAAATTCATAAAATCAACGGTTTTTGAGAAAAGAGAACTAAATTATCAGATAAAAATTAAAAATCGTTTTTTTACACAGCTCTTAAAGAAGCACAGCTGGGCAGGAGAGGCTTCTTTTGAAAAAAATTGTATGAAGAACACACCTTCTTTTTGGATAAAGAATCGGTAGTTAATTTTTTTGCACGTTATTACGGGACACCCTGCATTGAAGAAAGTAGATTCGTATAGGTCTAATTGGTCATTTGGGAGATTATTGTCGGAAATTTCTTTGGACTTGATAATTTCTATAGATTCTACTAAAAGTTTAGTCTTTTTCTTTCACATGCAATATCGTTATATCGTTTGTATTAAGAAAATCGAGTCTGTTTTTTGAAAATTAAAAAAACGTAAGTGTTCTTTGTACCTAATTTAGAACGATCGTCCTGCTTGGCCTATATGCAAGGCAAGGCAATCCTGACATGTTAGTTTATAAACTCCTGATTTCTTTAGTTGAAAGCTTTTGGAAAAAAGTTATTTGTGTTGTAGTTGATGTGCAACTACAAATAATGCATTAAATAATCTTCATACTATAATAATACGCACCAAAAATCTCGGAAAGATCGAAGAGGTAGAACAGTGCAAAACACACAATAACAATCAGCATAAATTTGCCTTTATTCTTCACATTACATAATAAAATTAGTTAAGAATTAATTAACAAAAAAGAACTTGTTTAAACATTATTAATAACCAATTTAGGCGATTATCCCAATCTGTCAGTTATTGCTTGCGTAAAAAAGTTATTTGTCTTCGAAAATGACAAGCAATCCTTTTACCGACAAGAAATTGTAGCAATATTTCTTTTGCCTAGTAATGGCAAGAGATATTGTGGAGGAGCCAGCGGAGTAAGGAGGGTCGTCTAAGAGCGTACTAATAAAGCAGCCGAAGTCGATAAAGGGCACCGCCACTCCCCTTCAACTATAATTCCAAAATCTGTATCTACGGAACCAACTATTTCCCTGCGATTTTTAAACATAAATTACATTCGCTCTAGGATGACATCATCCACTTTACGAACTTTTTAATGTTGTGTTTCATCTTCAAAACGCAGCAAACACTTTGAAAACAGAAGATTTTGACATTTTAAAAGCGATTTCCATAGTTACCGGTCGTTCTATGCTAATTAATAAACTAATAAATGTCATCCAGTACTTACGCCACAGTCACACAAGAAGTTGTAACTTTGCGAAAAATAATGGAAGCTATTTTATTCGTCGAATGAATTATAGTACAGTTTCTATAATTTACTTACTTTCGCTGCAAATCCATAAACAATTACCGAAATTCAAAATTTAACATATAAATTTCTTGCTTAATATAAGCTCTATAAAAAAGATAAGAGCGATTTGTTCCACAAGATTGATTATAGTCAAGCCTAATTTCTTAAAATTTGACGGATCATAACTTTTATGATGTTGATACCAAGACAAAAACTTATTAACCAAAATTGTACAGAATTATATGCACTACAACATTGTCCTGATGCATTTTTCGATGGGATCAACTAGAATAACTTGTTTGCACCCGTATTCTCAATACAGCGAGTCAGCGGCATACCGTCACACCCGAAAACTTGAATATATTACCCGGGACCGCGCAAATTCCCTATCGACTGTGCTATTATGTAAACACTTAACAAAAAGATTATCTTTCACAAGGAGCAAAAGAATGTTTTGAAATGATTTGCAAATCCATCCTTTCCTTTTATTCAAAATTATATATGGTTGCAACATAATTTATCATTATACATATAAGCCAGTGGAAAGAATCAGCTGAGCAGGATGCCAATTTCCACAGAAATGTCATTAAACTTTACGTGGTGTCATTGAAATTGCTTAAACTGAAAATTTTATACTTATGAATATATAGTTTTTGTACTCAGAATAAACGCAGAAACGGAGTATATTTATTTCGATCTTATACAAAGCATATATGTGTATATTTTATATAAGCGACTATTAAGATTAAGATTAGAAAAAAAATTAGAGTAAACATTATATTCTTCGCTGATTTTATAATTGTTGCATATTTCATGGGATACTCTTCGCAGTTTTTTTTGTAATTAATGTCAGTTTTAAACATTTTTAATTTTATTTTTGTTTAGTTACTAACTATAAAAAACCGCTGCCTAAGGAATCACTACTTCCACATGCAGATTTTCATCCAAATCTCTTTAAAGAAAAACATTTTGACCATATTTTGCACTCTAATATGTGGAAATATTGGTCATAGAATTTAATATTTCAGGCAGATTTAAATAGATTTGAGACATTCGTTTCTGGCATATACGCCAAAAATTAAGTTTCTGCTCTCTTATTGCCTTGCTTCTACTTATGTTCCTCAATTTACACCCCTTCAACGGAATCATCTCAAAATATAATCTAGTTCCAGACGTCGCTACAAAACATACGTGTACCAAATTTTAAGTGAATTTCTTAATTCAATTTTATCAGTCCCTTAATAATGGGGTAGGAGTGGTGGAGGAGTTGAAAAATGTTATAGTAAAATCCGAATCTTTCGCTTCTAGTATATACACCAAATCCCAAGTTTCTGTACTTTTACCAGCTTGCTCTACGTATTTTCCCCTATTTACCCCTACCTCTTTACCGCATAAGTTCCAAATCTCGGTATAATATACACGTGTATAAAATTTCAATTCAATGTCTTAAACCGTTCCAGAGAAAACGCGTGCACAAAAAAATTACAGACAGACCGACAGACAGAAAATGTTTCTCTCTCAAATTTAAAATCTCGATGTTTCATGACCTTCTAAACCTATTTCAACAAGAAAATATTTTTACGCTTACTATACTACCACTCCACTATATGGATGTGGAAGAAATTTTTTTTTTAATTTAAATAATTATCAACTTTTTTATTTACTTATCTATTCCATTCAAAGATAGGGCTCTTATTCTAGACAGCCCTAATTTACTGTCCAAGTTTCAAAACAATCGGACTTTTCTTTCTTAGGTTATGTTGCTTACAAGAAACGTGACGGAGGGACAGACAAATGAAGAGATGGACAGACGGACGGACATTTTGAAACTTGTTCAGCATTCGATTACTAACACAACGGTACGAAAAGAATCTAAAAATTCGCTGGTACGATACGTACATTGCATCACATCGAAGTCGCCTTGAAATTGTTGGTTATGAAATTAGTAATAAATAATTAATATCCGCCATTTTTGTCCTTTGGTCTCTTAAATTATAATTTCACTGAGTTAATGAATCGCAACAAAAAACTGAATTACTACAACGTAGATGAAGCGTATAAGATATAAATAAGTTTCCTAGGAATTTTTCTAAAAATAATACTAATTGTTCTTGTTCAAGTACTGTACCGGGTCAAAACGAGGTTAATATTACAGTTCCAATTTCTCAATTAGGTTTAGGAACAAACATTTGAAATTCGGTAATATAATTTGTGATATATTTTGTGGTATCAACTTATGACTTATAATACCCCTGTAGATGGGCTTCCCACTTAAGAATAGTACATGCTTATAATTGTTTTACTTTGTATCCCATTAAGGAGGTTGAGGCGTTAGACGAAAATAATAATAATAATAATAATAATAATAATAATAATAATAATAATAATAAAGCATTTATTATTTACCCAATTTGACAAATTTAACAATAGTAAATTATACATGTTTACAACAGGTAAATAAAAGGCGAGTAGTTCAGTTTACTGACAAGCCAGTAAACTGTTCTTCCACTATTGCCTATAAATAATATCAGAGGTAGATAAATTAAATAAATATAGGTACTCATATCGAAACAATCATAAAAAAAAAATTAAAAAAAAAATACATCAAAGTAGAATTAAAAAGAGGCAAACTAGAGCTGAAAGAAATCTGAAATAAAGTTTTTTTAACAGATTTTTATATAACACAATTTTCTGTAAAAAAATCCAAAGTCATTAGGAAACTCATCAAGTAAAAAATTTAAAAAAACTTTTACATGTAGTCTTATGGGAAATATGTCAAACCAGCATGCAAACGGTACATTTTAATTCCTAGCAAATAACCAAATAATGTCAGCAGTTCCGAAAATTAACTATGTAAAGCATTGATGTCTTACGCATATTTTAATATTGTTTCCAATTTAATTAGGAGACTTTTAATAAATAAAAAAAATTATTAAACATTTGTAAACTGTCAAATTTCTCTTTTCGTTAATGATTTTTAACTGATTTTTCAATTATTTAATGATTTAATTTTATTTTTTTTTTTAATTATTTACTGAAACAAATTTGTAAAATACACAGATATTTCCATAAATTTATTATTTTCTTAATAAGTTTGGAAAAAACAACCAAAAGTTAGTTCATTAAGTAAAATAATTAAATCTACTTAAATAATTAATTAATAATAAAAAATTATTTATTTATGCCTTTATGACAATAATTATTGGTATCATCGACTATAATCTTTTGTAATAATTTATTATGGAAAAGTTCCGTTTTGGTTGGGACTGTAACGCCTCAACCTCCTTAAGGTATATTCATGGCTAAAAACTATTGTTTCTTTCAAATACAAAGCCACCTGTAATACCAAAATAAGTAAAAAAAAATTAAAAATTATATTAGGCATTTTTTTTATCCAAAAATTTTACTAATAAAATTTATTCAGAATTACCTATAAAGCTTAAATCCAAATTTAAAAAAATAATAAATAATAAATTTCGAAAATACCATTTTAATGAGTTTTTCATTTTGAAAAGCGTGACAAGACAATTTCGTTTGAAATAAAACATGATTTATCAATTAGTTCTCATGTAATTTGTAAATTCCTATTTTCAAATTGTTAACTGTTCTGCGTATTTTCTGCAAATTTTAATATTTTTAAAATTGTATGAAACTTTGAATTTAGGCTTTTTCGGTAATAGCCTAAGAGTTACCGGTTAATTCTAGTAAGGTGTTTTAACAAAACTAATAATTTGTAGATCGATGATTCAATAGTAATTAGACAATAAATCAACAACCTGGCAGGCCTACCCCGGTTGCAACATCAACTTTTAAATTTTTAAGTAAAAAAAAGCAAACTAATCATTATACTCTTCGCCGATTTACGGAACTTTTTATATAATTGTTGCACATTCTATTGTGGCGTTGTAAAGAAGGTTTTAAGTTTTCCCAAGTTGTTCAAGTGTGGGCCACCCTACGAGCGACGTGGTTGGCGTCACTGGTTTTACCTGGCGAGCACAGTAAAGATACGGAGAGCAAAAGGGCGCTGAGTTCAAGGCTTGGGCGCCATTGATTACTTAGTGTAATCATGGATAATTGAAGATAAAGATAAACAAAAGACAAAAGTTACATATATACAATAGTACTATATTACAAAAATATTATATTACAAAAAAAGTGAACTATCACAGCATCAACGATACTGTATAGCAAAGTACCAGACAGAAATATATACAAAAGAAACTATATTACAAAAAAATATACTATATTACAAGATACTCTATATTACAATGTGCACAACGGCAAGGCAAATCTGAGGCGTGTACGAGAACCAAAAATATATTACAAAAGATACGTCTCGTAACCTTATCTCAAAGTTCATAAACTTAAACACTTTCGTGTGAACCACGACTTACGATATCACTAACAAACGTGCATTATAGTACTACAATAAGATATTAATCATGAAGAATCACGACAAAAGCAACTACGACACAATACTACGGCGAAGTATTTGCGACAACGAATTCAAGATACAAGCAACTACGAATAATATTCAACAATGGGTTTAATTATAACAACGGATTTAAAATGCAAGTAGCCAAAAATATAATAGATTTCGCTTGAATCTAATATTTTAATCTAATTGGTTAACCCAATAATCATGTGACAATAATCCCTTTTACTGGTAACAATCAAAAGTACTTATCTTTTATTCTGTTATCCTGAAGGAGAGAACTCCTAGATACGGTCCTGTTCTCCGATGATTAGGGATTTAAAATTTACGTTTCACATGTGGCCGTCTTAATCCCATTGTGAGGTTATGAAATCGTAGAAGATTGTCGCCAAGACAAAATGAAGAAAATCTCTTCGCCCAGAATGTTTTCATATAGGTATTCCAATTCAAAATGTAGTAGCAAGGTTGACTTCATATGAAAATTGCTCGCTTAGTGGAAAACGTAGTAGATATCGCAATATGAATGTGCATAATCTCAAATCTTGCTTAGAGCAAATAATATAACGTTGAAAGACTTCTACGTTAAATGCAAAACTTATAATTATGAGAAAAACTATGAGAAGATTGCGTATATTTATAATTATGATTATGAGAAAAACTATGAGAAAACTCATGAGAAAAAATCTTTAAGAAAAATTCATGAGAAAACTATGAGAAAAACCTCATGTGATCATCACGAGGTTTTTCAAATTCTATTATCCCCTTACAGGTCAAACGAAATTATAAATACGTCTAATTAGTTCAATGGTTCAACGAGAAAGAGTTTCACCCGGCGTTATTTAGTTGAAATCTCATTCCTGGAGCGCTATCTAGTATTCGCGAGCGTTAACTCTGAGAGATGACGTACGTTCATTCATAGTATAAGGAGTAAGTGCACTCTATTAGTACTAAGGTTTATGGGAATAATATTTCCGATAACTTATAATTTCTCTAATAAATATTAACAGTGTAACGAAGGATGCTATTGAGCATTCCGCATGTTACACTATAGGATACTCTTTGCAGGTAAATAAATGACGGCCTTGTCTAACTAAGACATGAATGAAAGTCGACAAAGCTTGATACATAATTTGATCGCATTTGTGGGAGATTTATTGCCGTTAAGTTGATAAACATTAGGGACTATTGCATAATTAGCCGGTTCTGCAAGGTGACAGTATTGTACAATATAAATATACAAAAATAATAAGACAATAATTTAAATAATTAAGCTTTTTATTTATTAATCGATTTTGTTAAAAAACAATAGGGTTCTTCCTCTTCTACTGTCCAAATTTCACTACAACAGACTTTTAGTTCTTGAGTTCTCGTGCTTACCAGAAACGTGACGGACGGATAGACAGACAGACATACAGACAGACGGACGGACGGGCGGACGGACGGATACTTCTAAAGTTGTTCAGAATTCGATCACCCACACAGTGATGTAAAATTTTTTCTCTACGAGCGATATTACCAGTTTTAGAATTGTGCCGATCGATTCGTTTTGTATGTGCGAAGAGTTATAATAAGGTGTAGTTAATTCAATAAATAGAGACATAAAAAGGGATCTTACCTTATAAATTGGCAAAGAAAATTATAGACGACATACTTAGTTCTAAGTTTGACGTGCTAATAGACATTCTGAGGTTTCGACCTTGAGGCGTTACCGCTTGCGCCGCCATGTTGTAAAAATGGAACAAAAATAACTTTTTCGCGAATATCTTGTTTCAGGTGCGAGTTACGTGAAAACAGTTCTAAAAAAATGTAGAACTTAAAATTTCTTAGAAGAATTCTTGACAGCGCTTCAAGGGCGGTGTCCTCTACGGTTATTATTAGAGTAAGGCCAATTTTACTAGTCGAACCATATTATACAGGGGTTCTCCACGATGCGATGATTCAAAATTTTAAACTGTCATAATTCAACAACCAAGCTGCCCTCCAGGAAAGAATTGTTTAAGCAGCTCGGGTGATCACACCATCAGAGTGTCGTGCAGACGCTCAGTCTGTCATCCGTAGGTGTGAGATTTGCATTGAAAATAGTGGCAGTCATTTCGAGCAGGCCTAATCAACATTTTACTGCTTATTTCTAATATATCTGCTACTAAGAAGTTAATTTTAATTTCAAGGTATACTTAATTACTTCCACATCCACGTAGTGGATTGGAAGTATAGTAATCGCAAAAAAATTTTCAAAAATTTTTATTCGTGAAATAGGTTTAGAATGTCATGAAACGTCGAGATTTTAAATTTGAGCGAAAAAAATTTTTCTGTCTGTCGGTCTGTCTGTCGGTCTGTCTGTCTGTAACTTTTTTTGTCCGCACGCTTTCTCCGGAACGGTTTAAGATATTGACCTGAAATTTTGTATACGTATATATTATAACGAGATCTGGAACTGGATTGTTTTTTGAGGAAATCCGGTGAAGGGTTGGGGGTTAAATAGGGGTAAATAGGGGGAAATAAGTAAAGCAAGCTTGTAAGAGTACAGAAACTTGAAATTCGGTGTATGTACTAGAAGTCAAGGCCTCAAATTCTTTTATAATATTTTTCAACCCCCCACCACCCCTACCCCATTAAAGGGGTTGATAAAATAAAGTTGAGATATTCATTTGAAATTTCGTACACGTATGTATTATAACGATGTCTAGAATTAGATTATATTTTGGGATGATTCCGTTGAAGGGTTGGGGGTTAATTTGGGGTAAATAGAGGAATATAAGTAAAACAAGTTGGTAAGAGTACAGAAACTTGAAATTCGGTGTATGTACTAGAAGCCAAAGCGTCAGATTTTTTAATAATATTTTTCAACCCTCACCACCCCTACTCCAATTTGAAAAGGGTTGATAAAATAAAATGGAGATATTCATTTGAAATTTTCTACACGTATGTATTATAACGACATCTGGAACTAGATTATATTTTGAGATATTTCCGTTGAAGGGTTGGGGGTTAAATATGGGTAAATAGGGGAAAATAAATAAAGCAAGCTGGTAAGACTACAGAAACTTGAAATTCGGTGTATGTACTAGAAGCCAAGGTCTCAGATTATTTATAATATTTTTCAACCCCCACCACCCCTACTTCATTATTAAAAGGGTTGATAAAATAAAATCGAGATATTCATTTGAAATTTGGTACACGTATGAATTATAACGACATCTGGAACTATATTATACTTTGAGATGATTCCGTTGAAGGGTTGGGGGTTATTTAGGGGTCAATAGGGGGAAATAAGTAAAGCAAGCTGGTATGAGTACAGAAACTTGAAATTCGGTGTATGTACAAGAAGTTAAGGCCTCAGATTTTTTATAATATTTTTCAACCCCCCCACCACCCCTACCCCATTAATGGGGTTGACAAAATAAAGTTGAGATATTCATTTGAAATTTCGTACACGTATGTATTATAACGACGTCTGGAATTAGTTTATATTTTGAGATGATTCCGTTGAAGGGTTGGGGGTTAATTTGGGGTAAATAGAGGAATATAAGTAAAACGTTGGTAAGACTACAGAAACTTGAAATTCGGTACTAGAAGCCACAGCGTCAGATTTTCTTATAATATTTTTCAACCCAACCACCCCTACTCCAATATGAAAAGGGTTGATAAAATAAAATTGAGATATTCATTTGAAATTTGGTACACGTATGTATTATAACGGCGTCTGAAACTAGATCATAATTTGAGATGATGCCGTTGAAGGGTTGGGGGTTAAATAGGGGCAAATAGGGGAAAATAAGTAAAGCAAGCTGGTAAGACTACAGAAATTTGGGATTCGGTGTATATACTAGAAACCAAGGTCTCAGATTTCTTTCTAATATTTTTCAAACTCTACCACCTCCGCTTCATTATTAATGGGATTGATAACATCAAATTGAGATATTCACTTGAAAGTTAGTACACGTATGTATTGTAGTGACATCTGATTGAGATGACTCCATTGAGGTGGTAGGTTGTAAATAGTGGAAAATAAGTACGGTAAACTAGAAACGTCATGTTTAACGTATATGGTAGAAACCAACTCCTCAAACTTTTCTATGACATCTACCCCAAATATTATTAAAATTCTATGACCAATAATTTCCACATACTAGAGTGCAAATATAGTCAAGATGTTTCCTTTAAAGTGACTTGGACGAATAATCTGAATGTGGAAGTAGTGATTCCTTAGGCAGCGGTTTTTTAATACGGTGTCTATTATGGGTGTTAAGTAATCACAAAATTAGTTTTAGTATTTTTATTTTAGGTTAATACATTATCATTATTATTATTATTTTCTCTTAACAATTGTTTGGCATTTCAAATAATACTTAATTCTTTTAAAATATTTACGCGAAATACTGTCAATTCTCGTCGAGGCTTGCCTTCCGTATGGACGGCACGAGATATATAAGTTAGAATCGACACGGTCCGCATCGCTCTCCAAAAAGTGTATTTTACCAAGAATTAACAATTTTTCTGAGCTCTCTTCGCCACTCCTGTGTGAACAAGGAGTGCCTCTCATCATTGTGGTAAGTCAACACGTATATTGACAGTCGTTATTACTCAATTGTTTATTTAATTACAATTACGCTATTTACTCTATCCATACATTTTATTGCTATTTTTTATTATTAATTGCCTTTATTAGGGCAGCGCATTTAACATTGGTCCTTCGATCCATGGATTATTTATTCAGTTATTACTCGCTAAACAATTGTTGGGAGGAATTAGTTATTATTTAAATTGTTAATTCACATATAAAATATACAGGCGTCCGATAATATATCGCCTTAAAATAGTGTAAGATAAAAGGTATAAACTCTTATCACTATAGTTTCTTTACGCGCTTTTTCTATTCGCCAATATTTGTGCTGTGTATCTTTGGGACATTTGTTTGTCCGTATTCTATTAAATTACTTTGCTTTGAGACTCTTGGTGCATTGTCTAGTTAACTAAAATTATAATTTTACATATACTCAGTGTTATATATACATACCTTTTTGTTGACTGACTAATGTAAAAAGATACCACAATCTTTTAAAAGAAAAACAAGACGCTCTTAATATTAATTAATTAATATAGACGTGCTTATACCGGGTGCGCGGGTATTGTCTTACTAATAATATATATAGGCAATTCTTAATTGTTTTTTATTTTGCATTTATTTATTGTTATATAAGTTTCGGTAGATACAATATTTTTCTTTTTTTGATATTGTATTTTTTGTAAAAAAAAATGGCCGCTAGTTCTAATAAATTAAAACAAGCACGTGTATACAGGGGCACCGCTATTAATCGTATGGCTGAATTGTATAATGTTGCCCAAAAGGCAGTTGATGATGATTCAGTCCATACTATCTTTCAAATGCGCTATGAGCATATAAAAGTGATTTATGATGACTTTAATGATCACCACACTACCGCTCTGTCAATTTTATCTGTCCAAGAAAACATGGACGTTAAGGCAGAAGAGGAAATACGCTCACAATTTGATGACAAATATTACACAGTTCAATCAATTTATCATAAATTGTTTAAACCAAATGCAAATTCGCAACGTCAAGCACAAGTTAAACAAAACAATGTTAAATTGCCAAAAATGCAGGTACCTATTTTTGATGGAAATATATCAAATTGGCACACATTTTATAGTTTATATAACTCATTAATTCACAAAAGAGATTCCCTCAGTAATAGCGAAAAATTTCAGTATCTGTTATCATATCTTGAAAAAGAACCTCTCTTATTAATTAAAAATATTCCCATCAATGATGAAAACTATTTAATTGCATTTGACCACATATATACAAGGTATCAAAAACCTCGTATTCTTGCCACGCATTATTGGGAAAAAATAACTGATGCTCCTAAGCTTACATCTGACTCTCCTAAGGCTCTTAGACAATTGGTTGACACGTTTACTGATAATATTAACGCTCTAAAAAATCTTGATTATCCTACTGAGTCTTGGGATTTTATCTTATTTAGAACTTTAATTACAAAATTAGATCCCGAAACCATGAAGCGTTTCGAGCTACAGTATGACTCATCTGAAAATCCTACCTATAAACAACTAAAAGATTTTTTACTAAAACAATGCAACGCTTTGGATTCTGTATCTCGTGCAACTAATAAAGCTTCAGTTGTTAATAAACGCTCATATAATCCCAAGATAACTTCTCATACGTCACTTGTTTCTAGTACACATAATAAGGGCTGTCCTGTCTGTAATCAAGATCATTTAATTTATAAATGTCCCATATTCAACTCAAAATCTCCAAGGCAAAGATACGAAACAATTAAACACAATAACTGGTGTACAAACTGTTTAAGTTCATTACACACCCTAAAAAACTGTAAGTCTGAGTCAACATGTAGGGTGTGTAGGCTCAAACATCACTCTTTGTTACACTTTGACCGCAATGAAAAGGTATCTTGTCCGGTTGCTGCGCCAGTTGCTAACCCTACATCAACTGTATACAATCAGATGTCTGAATCGGTGCCTTCAACGTCTCAAATAAATACTCTGACTAATATGATTCCTTCCAATTCCACTATACTTCTTTCTACTGCCCAGATCGAAGTTTTAAATGACCGCGGTCACTATGAAACAGTTAGAGTTTTATTAGACAGTGCAAGTCAAGCCAATTTTATTACCACAAAATGTGCCAACAGGTTAGGTTTACCTCGCTCTAACTTATCGCTCTCTATTAATGGATTAGGGCAAATGGGATTTTCCGCTTCATCGGGAATAACTTGTACTATTCGTCCTCAAGGTCAAACCAACACCTCTCTCTGTATCGATATGATTATATTACCAAAGATATGTTCGAATATGCCATCTTCAAACATTTCCATTTGCGATTGGGAACGCCTAGCTAATTTAAAATTAGCGGACCCGCATTTTAATTTGTCTAGTTCCATTGACATGCTACTAGGAGCAGATGTTTTCTCCCTTATTTTAAAAAATGGTATCATACCAGGTAATTCTAAAGAACCCACCGCCATAAATACTATATTTGGTTGGATAATGATGGGAAAAATAAATGATTCTGTTTCATCCCCCTCAGTTAACTCATTTCTTACTCTTTCTAATAATTTATCTCTCGACTCTACAATAAAAAGGTTTTGGGAACTTGAATCGGTTCCTGAAGTTCCAAAAATGTCACCTGATGATGTCCTTTGTGAACGATTATACGTTGACTCTCATTATAGAAACAACTCCGGTCGTTTTACTGTTTCTCTGCCTTTTTGTGGTCCCTCGCCTTCTTTTACTAATTCTCGTTATCTCGCACTAAAAAGATATTATTCGCTTGAAAACCGTTTGCTCAAAAATCCCTCTCTATATACGGAGTATTGTGCTTTCATGAAAGACTATCTTGAAAGTAATCATATGACACAAATAAAATCCGAATCTCTTAATTTGTCCTCTGACAAAATATATTATATTCCTCATCATGCCGTTCTAAAACCCGACAGTACAACCACTAAGCTTCGAGTAGTGTTTGACGCCTCATTTAAATGCCCCATTTCACTTAATGACAAACTATTGGTTTGTCCGAAATTGCAACAAGACATAACCAGTATTTTAATGAATTTTCGTCTTCACACTTTTGTCTTCACTGCAGATATTAAGCAGATGTATAGACAAATTTTAATGAATGAGTCTCACCGTGATTATCAACGAATTCTCTGGAGATTCTCTCCAAACGATCCTGTTCAAGACTTTCGCTTGAACACAGTAACATATGGAGTGTCATCCGCGCCATTTTTAGCTATTCGTTCTCTTATTCAGCTCGCTAATGATGAAAAAGATAAGTTTCCATTGGCTTCCGCCATATTGTCAAAATATACATATGTGGATGACGTAGTTTGTGGGTGTGATTCTCTGGATGACGCAACACGTCTCCAAACACAGCTTATTTCCTTGTTAAGCTGTGGTGGCTTTGAACTCCGAAAATGGGCTAGTGATAATCTTACTCTTCTCGATAATATCCCTCCTGGCAATCGTCTAACAAATAGTCTATCATTTGATAATGACGATGTGACTGTTAAAATTCTTGGCCTAAAATGGCTTCCCACCTCTGACACGTTTTTCTATGAAGTTGCTCCTCTTGACAGACCATGCACGAAGCGTACAATTCTTTCGGAACTGGCCCGAATTTTTGACCCTCTTGGATTTCTCACACCTTTGACATTTTTTGCTAAACATCTCATACAAACTTTATGGAGTTTGGGATTGCAGTGGGATGAATCTCCTCCCTCTGCAGTGCTTAATCTTTGGATTCGTTATAAAACGGAATTATCATATCTCACAAAAATAACTATCCCTCGATGTGTTGTGGAAAGCAATTTTCTGAATTGTGAACTTCACGGTTTCGCTGATGCCTCTGTTAAGGGTTACGCAGCAGCTACGTATGTTCGTTTTATACTTCCGAATGAACGAGTCAAAGTTTATCTTGTATGTGCAAAATCGAAAGTTGCACCCTTGAAGACAATCTCCATCCCACGCCTAGAACTATGTGCTGCCGTTCTTCTTTCCGAACTGATCAAATTTGTTATTGAAGCTTATTCGGAAAAATTAAAATTTTCTAATATGTTTGCTTGGACGGACTCTATGGTAGTTTTGTCCTGGATAAAGTCGTCTCCACATAGATGGAAGACTTTTGTTAGTAACCGCATAAGTTGTATTCAGGAAAATGTATCTCCTGAACTTTGGCATCACGTCATGTCAACAGAAAATCCAGCTGATTGTGCCTCTCGTGGCTTATTTCCATCCGAACTCGTTAATCATGATAGGTGGTGGTCTGGTCCTACATGGTTAGGCACTCTTCAAAATGATTGGCCTAAACACCCTTTAGGGTCATTTATTGAGGGTCATGAGGAAGAAAGGAAAGTTACCTTTTCTACTTTTGTTTCCCTAGATGCTTTAGATAACTTATTCGAGAAATATTCTTCGCTTTCTAAAATTAAACGCATAATCGCATATTCTCTTCGCTTTATTCATAACACAAAACATCGTGCTGATAAAAAATATAACTCTTTCGCGATGTTTGAACTTCAACAGGCCTTATTATGTTTGGTAAAACGAGTGCAACATTTAGTCTTTGCTAATGAAATTTCTAGTTTAGAAAATAAATTGCCCCTTACAAAAACATTTCGTAAGCTTCACCCATTTCTAGACAAGGATGGTCTCCTTAGGGTGGGTGGTCGGCTTTTTTTCTCAGGTCTCTCTTACGACCATAAATTTCCTCTTATTTTGCCCAGAAATCATCGTCTGACTGAGCTCATAATTGAAGACATTCACCGTCATCATTTACATCCCGGTCCCCAGGCTTTGCAGTTTTTGATATCCCAACAATTTTGGATTTTATCTCCCAGGCGTGCTATTCGGCATGTCCTCTCCAAATGTCTCAAGTGCTTTAGGGCTAAACCTTCCGCGGTAACACCCTTCATGGGTGATTTGCCTTCTCCAAGGGTTAACCAGGTAAAACCTTTCCAGTGTGTAGGGGTTGACTTTGGAGGACCGTATTTTGTTACACTAGGCAAACGTAGAGGTATTCAATCGCAAAAGGCATATATATGTTTATTTATCTGCTTTGCCACTAAGGCGATTCACATAGAGTTGGTCTCGGAGTTATCGTCCGACGCCTTTCTCGCGGCTCTACGACGTTTCATATCTCGTAGGGGTCGTTGTACTCGCATATTCAGCGACTGTGGTACAAATTTCGTCGGCGCTGCGAATGAATTATCACAGTTCATGAAAAGGGCCTCTGAATGCGAAAATATTGAGTGGTCTTTTATCCCTCCATCTGCACCTCATTTTGGAGGTCTCTGGGAATCAGGCATAAAGTCGGTAAAAACCCATCTCGTTCGTGTTGTTGGTATGCAGGTTTTAACTTACGAGGAATTGTATACTGTTCTCGTGCAAATAGAAGCTGTTCTCAATTCTAGACCGCTTTGCCCTTTAAGCACCGATCCCAGTGATCTATCTGTTTTAACTCCCGGCCATTTCCTCACATTAGAACCTCTTACCTCTCTACCCGATCCTGATCTTACTAATCTAAACATATCTCGCTTAAATCGTTGGCAGCTGGTCCAGCGACTGCATCAAGATTTTTGGAAAAGATGGCATTCTGAGTATTTGCAGACCTTACAGCAACGCAACAAGTGGACCAAAGATACAAAAGCCATTGAGCCGGGTACGCTGGTTTTAATAAGGGACGACCAGTCTCCTCCGCTACATTGGCGTCTGGGTCGGGTAGTTCAAACTCACCCCGGTCACGACGGTATTTGCCGAACCGCCACGGTAAAGACTGTGCAGGGTCTCTTACAACGACCTGCGGTAAAATTATGTCCTTTACCTCTACAATAATACCCTACTGAAAATACGAAGTATTTTGGTGGGTGGTATGTTAAGTAATCACAAAATTAGTTTTAGTATTTTTATTTTAGGTTAATACATTATCATTATTATTATTATTTTCTCTTAACAATTGTTTGGCATTTCAAATAATACTTAATTCTTTTAAAATATTTACGCGAAATACTGTCAATTCTCGTCGAGGCTTGCCTTCCGTATGGACGGCACGAGATATATAAGTTAGAATCGACACGGTCCGCATCGCTCTCCAAAAAGTGTATTTTACCAAGAATTAACAATTTTTCTGAGCTCTCTTCGCCACTCCTGTGTGAACAAGGAGTGCCTCTCATCATTGTGGTAAGTCAACACGTATATTGACAGTCGTTATTACTCAATTGTTTATTTAATTACAATTACGCTATTTACTCTATCCATACATTTTATTGCTATTTTTTATTATTAATTGCCTTTATTAGGGCAGCGCATTTAACAATGGGGGTGTTTTAAAATTTAATTTGTGTATTTATAACATTCTTCTGTTTATTTCTTACTTCTTGATTTCTATCATTTCAAGCACGTCTAACATATTTCCTTTATTGACATTGTGCAAAAGTCTAATACTACTACTGTTGAAAACATGATTTTTTCTATATAATGCTCTGCGAAACCCGTTGAATTTATGTCCTCGAAAATGAACTTTTTATGTTCATTTACCCTTACGTCTAAGCTTCGACCACTCTGACCTACATCACAATTGCCACAATTTATTTGGTACACTCCCGCTTTTTCTATATCTTCAGCTTTTTCTTTGTTATTAACCAACACGCTAAGTTGTCTTAATTTGAGGACAACGCCAAGTTTACTGAACCTATTACATACTGAATTGATAATGCGTAAAAATATTTTTTCAAAAGTTCTCTTTGTTTATTCTTAATTAGAGATACAGATATTAATAAATATATTTCTAGTTTAACGACAATGTTCATTTCAATCTATTTTACTTCATAACCTTCTTTTAACATGCCTCAACTAAATGTTACGCACTGTTACGATTCCTCTCTCAGTCCATTCTCCAATCAAGGCTGATCCAATTCTTTCCTTATTTCATATGCTGCATCTATATTTAGATCTTTTTTATCATATACAATCGAATATACAATATAGTATTAGTCCAGGAGGCAGCGACAGATTTTTCGCGTTAATATCTATAAAGCTAGATTTTTTTCCAAAGAGAGTTTAGATAGTATCTATATGAAGGTGCATTTCTACCAAACTCTTAGTGGTGCATAAATGAGAAAAAAAATTAAACAACATGTTACATGGAGAAAATTTCGTTTTTCGAAACGTCACGAATTGTCAAAAAATGACGATTCGCCTTCGCTCCTGCCGGCCCCAATTTTCGATTTTCACCTCGCGATTCACGTTGTACGGTAATTGTCGACCTTCTCCTCGCCATCGAGACATAGAACAGGTCTCCGATTGCCGTAATTATTCAGTTCTTGTGTTTAAAAAATTGACTTGCGGTCGTGCTAATCGGCGACTATTTTTAAGTGGTTTCCCAAGTTCGAATCCCGCTCGGGGATACTTTTTTGTTCGTTTCAAATTTTTTTGCAGATATTTTTTATTCTATAATTGCTATTCCCGTTCTATTGCATTATCTCCAGCATTTCTATCCACAACGTCTCTATACCATTTGAAATTTTTATACATGCTTTTTACTATCAAAATTGAATAAAAAGAAGGAATTGAATGATGGGAACTAAATTCTTTATGCAATCGAGAAATAAATTCAGAACGTTACAGATCGTTTCAGTACACTTTTTTATGCCCTGTGACTTTAGCAACGCCTACCAAAGATTTAGCAACCCTATAGCGGAGGTAGAATGGGATTTTTAATCGAAATAGTGCAGATAAATATTCCGCGGCGGAAAATGCAAAACTTCCGCGAGAAATGCATTAGAACGGAGCGAATAGCAATTATAGAATAAAAAATATCTGCCAAAAAATTGAAACAAAAAAAAACGTATCCCAGGGCGGGATTCGAACACGGGAAACAACTTAAAAATAGTCGCCGATTAGCATGACCGCAAGTCAATTTTTCAAACTGAATAAATACGGCGATCGGATACCTGTTCTATGTCTCGATGGCGAGGAAAAGGTCGGCAATGACCGTACAACGTGAATCGTGAGGTGAAAATCGAAAATTGGGGCCGGCAGGAGCGAAGGCGAATCGTCATTTTTTGACAATTCGTGACATTTCGAAAAACGAAATTTTCTCCATCTAACATGCTGTCTAATTTTTTTCTCATTTATGCACCACTAAGAGTTTGGTAGAAATACACCTTCATTATAGATACTATCTAAACTCTCTTTGGAAAAAAATCTAGCTTTATAGAAATTATTTCATGAAAACTGTCGCTGCCTCCCGGGCTATATACAATTGCAACAGAGGTGTCTTTAAAAAAATGCAACATGCTTGTAATATTTGCGTATGTCTGAATTGTTCATTATATTCATCATCGTTTTATCATTAGTCGTTGGTTATTTCCTTATCTTGAACTTCCTCTCGAAATACGCCAGAAACAGATTCTTGTTTGCATGGAAGGGTTAAGGTAATTCAAGGTCAGATTCGTATTTTTAAAAGGGAACCCCTATTTTTAATTGTAAATTTGAATTGCCTGACTAAAAATAGACTACTTTTGTTCGAAACGTTTTTTCTGAATTGTCATTTTTTTCAGTTATCCGGCGAGGAAAAATCAAAATTTTAATTTTTGCGATTTTTTACTCGGAAAGGAAGAAGTTTAAATAAAAACTGCAAGAGGCAAAAAGAGTTTATCCCGGGAATATCCTCATTTTTTAAAAAAATTTCCAATACCCTTTTTGACGCAATTGAAAACTCCACAATGCTTTTTTCTGCAAAGGGCTTTGGACAATTCCGAAAAAATTGTTTCCGGGACGATTCCAAACTCTTTTTGACTTGCAATTTTTTTCCAAGCTTATTCTTTTTCGAGTAAAAAAATCGCATATTTCTAAAATTTTCATTTTTCCTCGTCGGATAACTGAAAAAAATGACAAATTCAGAAAATAAAATTTCCAACTTGTAGTCTATTTTTAGTCAGACAAATCGAATTTGCAATACAAAATAGGGGTTCCCTTTTAAAAATACGAATATGACCTTGAATGACCTTAACACTTCCACAGCAGTGACTCCCAATTCCAGATTCCTTCTGAGTATTAAAAGAAAAAATTCAAATCAATATCTCAAAAATTGAGCCTCAGGGCGAATTTTCTTCATTATGCCACACTGTGCGCCGGTTATGAAACGACGGTAGAGCAAAGTCAAGGATAAATACTCAACAATTAAACATAACAGTCGGCGGCTGCTTATACTTTTATAATAATTATTAACATTACCCTAAACACCTCTGGAAACAAGATAAGAAAATATGTCCTGCATTACAATTAAAATGTTTATTAACTATCAATTAGAAAAGCTGTAGACAATGTATAAAAATAATGTTGCTTCGATGGGGGTCACGGACGCATTGCACCAAAGGAATTGCCGAACACCTCAGTATGAATAGTTTTGTTTGGGTTATGATAATGAAATAGTTTAGGTACTATCGTGGACGATAAATAATAGGACAAGTCTTATAATATATTTTTGCTATTTAGTTATGCACAACTTTAATTTTTTTTAAATTTATTTTAAAAAAATGTTTATTGATCCAAGTGATCATAAAATGACATAGGACAAGTCAATAAACATATTAGTAGATAAATCATTACAATACACCATGTATATTACAATCTCGCACATTCACTCTAAAAAAAATTAGGAAGTTGCTACATGGACGCCGCGGCGGACATCTATCATTTCTTAGTTGTCGGCCGCGGCCGCGGCAATTGGTTTGTTAATTGAGCTATTTTCCTTCCACCAAGAAGCTCCCGAACTAATGAGCATTAAGCTCGATTGAAGCCAAGGCACCACATTGATTATAATTGATATAAATTGCTAAAGAAATATCAAGATAAAATATTAAAATAAAAAGAGCCGTGTTTTTCTAAAGTCTCCAGCCATACCATCGGCTGTGTCATGTTTGATATTATACTTTTTGTGTAGTTTTAAAACATGACAAATAATGTACCGTACGTACCTACTTTTATATGTGATATTCGTATATATATATATCTTTAGAAACAAGCTTAATACAATGTAAATTTTAATTAATAAAATGATATTTAAATGGAAATTTCGCGTTGTGGAGCGACAGGTCCCGGGTTCAAATACTGCCCACTGGACTTTTTTTTAAATATTTTGTAGGTTGGATTTGACGACAGAAATGTTCTTTTTTTTTCATATAATAATTTATCTCTTTCATGTGATGGTAGTTGGGTTAGTTAGGTTGATTTTTATTTTGCTAAATAATTAATAAATTATCAGCGCCGCAGGCAGCATTAGCGTCGCAGACTTTTCAGAAAATTGCATAAAATATTCCTATTACTCTGTGCGACGGTTCAATAAGTGGCGCAAAAGCGAATACGCATGCGCGGCGGACAGCTAAGAAATGATATATGTCCGCCGCGGCGTCCACGTAGCAACTCCCAAAAAATTAACAGTTAATAGCAAATAATTTCGTTATTATTACAATTGTCATTAACAAATGCCACAGAAACCAAACAATAAATAACACAGGTTTACAAAAAGAAAAAAGTTGTCTGGATCTGGGGTCAGACCATATATTTCTTATGTATTTTTCGACGCTGAATTCTAATCTGTTTTTAGTTTTGCTCTATCATGTCAGGATTTTGAGATATTCTAACCTAAAAGTCGGACATATTTGAGGTTATGTAGCTTTGAGATTTTTTTTCTCAAGAAACCATGTGTGGGATCTTAAAGTACAAGTCTTCACCTTTAAAATACTGTTGAGTTTGCTCAAATATCTTTTTTTCTCGCCGAGATATTGCAATTTAAATAATGACCATAAGGTGTCCGTACTAATTAAATGTATTAGGAAATATATGATATGAACACACAATTTTAAAAATTCGATATCTCTACGGTATTTTAAAGAGGAAGATTTGCACTTTAAGATCCCAAACATGGTTTCTTGAAAAAAAAAAAAAATCTCAAAGCTACATAACCTCAAATATGTCTAACTTTTAGGTTAGAATATCTCAAAATCCTGGCGTGGTAGAGCAAAACTAAAAACAGATTCGAATTCAGCGTCGAAAAATACATAAAAAACGTATGGTCTGACCCCAGATCCAGACAACTTCTTTTTTTGTAAACCTATGTAATTAGCATGATTTAGAAAATCCTCGACTGAATAAAATACACTGAAAAAACTAATTTTTCTCGATCGGGTCGTACTGGACGCTGCGCCAGCGAGTAAGAGAATCGGAGCTGCGCTGTCATCCAGCAGCACTGAAATACTTATTTAAAGCAGAGCATAAAGAAGCTCGGGTAGAATTGGTGTAGATTTTTGGAATAATGTAGTCTTTGTGTTTACCGACCCGTCAATACTCGATTCGATGAGAAATATATATCCAACATTCACAAAAGTAGCAGATTTTTCGTTAATACGTAGGCCTGGATATTGGCACGTGGTCCGGGTGCTTTGTGGCACATTGAGGAAGGATTTAATAGTAAAAGGTATATTAGGATTTTATACAAAATTATGCTTCCTTCTGTGTCACAATTAGTTCCAAAAGTGTTGCACCCATTTATTTTTAATGAAACAATTAGAAGAAATAGTAAGTGAATTTAGCTATATATTTGTTTGGCGACTGTACCTCGGTTCTAACCGTAAAATCATTCTCAAATTTTTATTTTCATTTTTCAAATAATTAGAATTATTTAAAAAATCTTAAATAAATACATAATATAGATCAACTAGTGGTCTAACAGATCTTTTTGTGTGAAAAAAAGTTTAAAATATAGTGGTGCCGGTGCATGCTTTGTCAATTATCTGAAAGACCAATTAAGGTCAGGGGCTGAACGTTTGCCAATCGTGTTCTTATGACTTGTCAATATTATAACATAAGTTGCTTTCTGGGGTCGTTTTGCCTAGCTTATCCTGCTAGACCCTTTGTAAAGGTATTTATGCAAGCTTTCCATATTTGGCACCTTTTATTTAATATTGAACTTCTGCTGTCGGATGACCACTCTATATATTTTTTTTGACCAAAAGTTATCAGGTTTTCTTTGTAATAATAGTGATAACAACATTCCGATTATCATTCTTAAATGTCGTTTCGTAATTAATAGAGAGTACCGCCCTGCATAGATAGAGAAGTTCTGTGTAGAGATTGTAGATTGTTTAAGGTGTCGTTTGGCTCTGAACAGCTCTTTTTCACATCGACCTTAAAGATCTTTTGTGAATTCCCCTACAATTAGTTGTTGCCCAGGACTCCCAAACTTTTTCCAAAGCTTGTGATTTTCCTGTGGGCTAATTTTCCTATGTATTCAGGCGTTAATTCCACCTTTTTTAGTTACTTTAGTCTAGTGCGGACCAGCATTTTCCATCCGCAAAAAATATATTCCGCAGTTTCTGTTGCAGTATCACAATATCTGCACGTATCATCTACCTTGCCCATATTATTAAGATGATATCTCAAGGAGCAATGGCCTGTTGAAAGGCTATCATCAGACTTAAGTCGGAATTTTCGAGTTCGAGGAGCCTTGTAGCATTCTTTGTCGAATGAGTTATGAGGGTTAAGTGGAAGAGCGCACTATAAACGAACTTCGCCCAAATAAAGACCTATATTATTATTATTATTATTATTATTATTGTTATTATTATTATTATTATTCTCTTTTGCTTGTCTTTGACCTGGAGTAGGGCCATTTTTGTTCCTTTTCCCATTTTAGGAACTCCTCCATTAGTGCCCCTTATGTACACAAAATGGTCCGGATCCAAAAAATGGGGCTTCGGCAGCTTTCTTTGCAAGGACGTCAGCTAGTTGTGTGTAAATACCTTTACCGATTTTTTAAAATAATATTTCTTATGAACTAATTAAACTGTTTATTCTTAACCTTTTTAAATGTTAAATCCCAAATTTTTATTACAACGCAGTGGAATTGCAATTTGTCTCATTAACCATTCATCTTCTGCAATAGCAATAACTCCAACCTTACCATGGATTCGATTTAAAATACAAAATAAAATAGTGACAATAGTCACGTCATTTTAGCATTTTACCTCTAAAAAAAAAGGTACAGGGTCAATTGACTTCATTTTTTATGCAAAGAGTTCAGAAAGGCATTTAGAAAAAACACTTCCTTTTATTTTTTGGCAGAAATGTTTGGTTTCAATTTTTTTCAATAATTGGCCAATATTAATGGCCAATTTAATTAAATTAATTGAAAAATTTGTTATAATACACAATATGCCATAGAATTAGACGAAAATGGTTATTAGGGGTTTTTGGGCACGCTGATCGCGAATCTGAAATCCAGTTTGGGAAATTCAAAATGGTGGACCGGAAATCAGAGCATTTTCCAGAAAAAATGAAAATGGATATCTTGGTCTTGAAAATCTGTACTCGGGGGTTTTCGAGGTCGCTGATTAGGAATCCGAGATCTAATTTGGCAAATTCAAAATGGCGGACCGGAAGTAGAGTCAATTTCTCAGGAAAAACTTGAATCTTTTTCGTTTTTCGGCTGAAAATGAGTACTCGAGGATTCTGAGGTTGCTGATCACGAATCAGGGGTACAATTTACGGAATTCAAAATGGCGGACAGGAATAACAGTTCATTTCTCCGAAAAACTCGCATTCTTTTTTTCTTTGGTCTGAAAGTGGGAACTCGGGGGTTTTCGTTATCGCTAATAAAGAATCTGATGTCGAATTAGGGAGAATTCAAAATGATGTAGCGGAATTTGTATATTTTTCAGGAAATATACAAATAAACTCCGAAGAAATTCACTGTTCTTCCGGTCCGCTATTTTGAATTTCGTAAATTGAACCTCTAATTCATGTTTAGCTACATCAAAAATAAAACCCCCGAATACTCATTTTCAGCCCAAAAACGAAAAAAACACGAGTTTTTTCCAATAAATTGACTCTACTTCCGGTCCGCCATTTTGAATTTTCCAAGTTAGACTTCAGATTCGTGATCAGGGACTCCATAAACCTCCGAGTAACCATTTTCGTCTAATTCTATGGCATATTGGATATGATACCAAATTTTTCAATTAATTTACTTAAATTGGCCATTAATATTGGCCAATTATTGAAAAATAAATGAAACCAAACATTTCTGCCAAAAAATAAAAGGTACTGTTATTTCTAAATGCCTTTCTGAACTTTTAACAACAAAAATTAAGTCAATTGACCCTGTACCTTTTTTCAGAGGTTTTCAGATTTTTCATGCTAAAATGACGTGACTATAATAATATGTTTTATTTCGGCTACTCATTCCATATTGACATAGGGATAGATTTACACTAGAAAAAAAAGATGTGCTATCATTATTGTTAAAAAAAGTTCAAGAATGTCATCAAATTGCATCGAAACATCAAGTGATATAAGTTTTTGGAAATGTTGTCGGTATATTAACATATTAAACCGAAAGTTTTTTCTCTTCTATTTGAATTCTTTAACAATGTATTTTTTTATTTGACGATTTCATGCAGAATTTGCCACAGTTATCATTTATCAAATATTACTTGATAATATTACGTATATTAGCTAGTTCCGCATTATTTTAATAGCTTACATGTGAACCCTATTAATTTTATAAAGCAATATTGGAGACACTTATAACGCTGTTCGATTTGGTTAATTTTTAAAACGTGATGTTGTTTACATTTTCTTTGGATATAAATAAGTTAATTTGAAACACATGCACACTCAATGAAACAGAGATAAATCAAAAGTCAACACATGTAATTTAAGTGTAAATGTATTAATTTTAAACAATAGGATAAACATGTTCTTTAATAAACAACTAATCATTTGACCAATTAATAAACTAATGTGCTTTTTTTACTCAGATGACGAGATTCAACCTTATCCGAATAGAAAGGTGAGAGATAGAAGCCCAGAAGAAATGGAAGCAGAAACTGAGAAGGAGTTCTGGAGAAATAATGCAATTAAGGCTGTGAAAGATAGATTATACAGAAATATAAACCAAAGTTAGTATGAAGCACTCTATAAAGTTTATCATAGATTTGTTAAATATTTCCATCGTGCTATATGAAAGAAATAAGAATATACTAACACCAACAAATTTAAAGGAGATTATTTGACATTTTTGCTACATAATGTTTTAACTAATAGCTAGCCAATTACAGTTTGTTTTACAAAGCTTCATGTCATTTCGAAACAATTATAAGAAAATGGTAGAAAACACTGTGTTTGCGAAAAAAATTAATAGTACATTTTGACTTGTTTCGAATGAGTTTTCTTCCCATACTCATGACGACCTTATCGATCATTTCCTGAAGCATCTTCTCGAATATTACAATTAGCGCAGCACTCGCTTCTTCTGTGCTTTGGATAACAAGAATTCTTGACACAAGTCATGTTTTTTTATTTTTTTCGGGGAGGCGAAATCTTCCAAAGACATCCCTCCTGCTCTTTGTCGGCAGAGTAGTGTGGGATTTCCACCCACTAAAATCCCTCCCCTTTTCATCCACCTCATTCCGGAACCGCGCAAGCATTACTTCATATAAGTGGGTACTAGCCTATTCGGCTAAGCTTTCTTTCTCACTCTTAGCATTTATGATGGCACAGCACATGTCGTTTCTCGTCTCCCAATTTTTCTCATCGTAAACATGATGTTGATCATGTTGTTACTATTTACTTATTTACTCTTTTTTGCGGCCGTCCGCGAAGCTACCGGGGCCACTTAGCACCTGCGCAAGATGGTCATTTTCGAACTTTAGCCTAGCCATCAGACCGGGAGGAGCTCCCTATTGTGCATGAACGCGACTCTGAAGGTTTAAATTTTTGAAAACTTGAATTGAGTAAACGTCTAATCTTCGGACACCCGGTTCTAGGCGTGAGGCCTCTCAGTGCCGCAGCGATCTTCCCCGCATTTACTGAGCACCCCTCGATACGTTTCTTCCAGGATAGGTTCTTGTCTATGTCCACGCCTAGATATTTAATATTGTCCTTTGTTGCAGTTTCTACCCCCATAATGTTCAATGTCATATCATGAACCTTTTTACGTCCGATGATCCCAACGTTCTCCGTTTCTTCGGGTGCTATTTGTAAATTATTGTTAGCCATCCAAGGGCTAATGGATGCAATTGCCTTCTCGGCCTTTGCCTCCCATACATCGTCGTTTCCGCCTACTACCACTACTATCTTGAATCAATAGAAAATTTTCTCAGATATATGGGGCGAAAGGTAGGATCTTGCAGAACGCCCTCTATATCCCATTTAAAGTACCGCCATCAATCACCACCAACTTTATGCCTGCTTCTAAACATATGTCACCTCAGCCATAACCAAGCCTCCACCGAAAGTGGTAGTACGTAGTACGTCTCTGGAATTTTGGGGCCTTTTTTGTCTATATGTCTTCAAACCAACTTCTTTGAGTCTCTTTCTACCTGTATGGTCATTTATTGTGGTTCTCGAACTTATTCCAGTTCGTTTCTTGTTCAACTGCCATTTGGCGCCTATTTGGTAGCGTTTGCAACCTTGAAAATCGATCAGCTACCGTGATTTAGTGTTCTCTGTCGTGACTTCGTCGTCTCATATACTCTAGAGTTAGCTAATAAAGACTTAATATAGAGAAAATACATTAAAATAGACAAAAATTGATGTAAGAAATTCATTCATTAATTCATTCTTCTTAGGAGAAAATAAAATATGGAATAGAAATTGTCAATTTATCGTCGGTCCTTTAAGTTTGCCGATATGTATATTTTTTAAGAAATGCTTACGATTATTTGAAAGAACGCAAGGTGGTGTTTACTTTAAATTATTTCTTTCAGTAAACCTTAATAAAAATTTGAATTAATTGTCCTGTTTTGAAATGGTTTTAAATGATCAGAGTATCTTGACCTTCCCGTTTGGTGGATATAACAGCTAATGCATGCTTATAAAAAGAGCTAATAATTTTTCCCATTTTTATATACAGGGTGTAATCAGTTTCATGTCATTAAAAAAAACTGGTAATGGGGACCGACTAGACAAACAAAAAACCTCTATGACTTTTCTCTCTAGGGGCTCTTTGAAAAAAACTGACCTAGGTCAACATTTTAAAATATTTTTTTTTTTTTTAATATTAATGTAGAAAATAATTGAGAACCATTGCTTTTCTTGGTCAGTGGACTTGTACTTCCCAATTATACAAGTTTTAAATTGTCATAAAAAAGTGCCGTCCTTGGCGTCACACGCGGTGTCAAAGCAAAAGCTTTTGATCATCGACCGCCTTTGATGGACCGCCTCAACCGAACTGAGACAATTATAAAGAGGTAAATAATTCGTTATCTTTTCCAGCACAATTGCAAGCAAATAATGGCCATAGAAGTTTAAACAGAGCATTTGTTTACATGTGTGTCTTTTAATTTGGAACAAAATATTTAATTAATGTTTATAATTTAGAATATTTAAATGTGATTTATTAACGTTTGTAACATAAATTAGTGTCCTGGGTTAAAAGCTTGCCTAAGTAAATTATTCGAAATCTCTGCATCTGCATCAATACACAGTTCGGTACGTCGAATTAAGGACATACGTGCTCCGTTCAACGCTAAACAATAAACTATCAACTAACGTTGTCAATGAAGAAAAATAAAAGAAAAACTTGGTCCAAAATCCAAAACGGAATACAAAAAGAATGAACAAGTAAGTTGTGTCTGTACATAATCAAGAATTTAACGACTTGAACGGTAAAGTCAATAAAATAAATCTTAACTATAAATACACAGTGACCCGAAATTCAAAAATAACAAAAACAACGAATAGCGGGGCGGGTTGGACGTGTGTACATAACGGAATACCCACAGTAACTAAAATATTGCACAAGGGAGAGTCAAAATGTAAGGCAAAAACACGCGCGACGATCTAAACCTACCTCAATATTCCAGCAGTTCTCAAAAGATTTTATTGAAAATTTGCGAAATTTTTGTTTATTTTTTTTCTCCAAAACTATGAGCTTTAGTCCCCATGTTATATAAGGTTTTTTTGTTTGTCTTGTCGTTCCCTACCACCAGTTTTTTTTTAATGACATGAAACTAATTATACCCTGTATCTTTTTGCATTGTAAAAGTTATTCTATATTTTTTTGTTATGTTTAAATGAGATTTGAAAAAAAATTAACAGTTTACATTTTGTGCACAGATATAGCGAAAAATGTGATACTATTTCTTGGCGATGGCATGTCTATTCCAACAATAGCAGCAACTAGGGTTTACATAGGTGGAGAAGAAAAACAATTGACATTCGAAAAGTTCCCCTTTACAGGACTTTCAAAGGTAGGTAGTAAAACCAGACAGAAATTGTAATATGTGTATTGTTTAATGTAATGCATTTTTCCACATATTCAAAAACAAGAGTAGTCAAGAATTTTTTTTGAAGTTGATAACAACATAGTTGTCCATATGGAGATTATGATAGGAGTTGTCCAGAATGTCCAGTCATTAAAATGTCGTTTTGCTCTTTAGGGGTCTTCCATAAACCACGCAACGCTGTTGAGGGGGTAGGAGGGGTGAACACTAATGTCTACATGTAGGTACAAGGAGAAGGGGAGGTGTTTTATGTATTATTGTCACATAACTCCTCCCTCTTTCTCTCTATCTCTGAAATATTAAATAGGAGTTAATTTTCGTCATTTTTCTGTGACACTAATTTGATTATTACGTAAAAACTATTTGAATTTTGTAAATTTCATTCAAATTTAATGTGAAAAATTACGTTACGGAGGGGAGATGGATCAATCTGAATGTCTATATGGTGTTATATTGAGGGGAGAGGCTAAAAAAAACGTCAAAAAAACGTTACTTGATTTACGGATGACCCCTTATACGTGTATATGTACTACTTTTTTACAAAGTATGATTAAAGCATTATTTTATTAATTTAAACTTGGAAAGAATAATATACAACAATTATTTATACAGTGCTGCGATCAGATAAGGTTTTATTACACCTTATTGAAAGGATTGATCCAACCATGCCAATTTAGATTGAGAGTGGTCATAAGTATGTAATTAAAAAATGTAATGGCACATTCATTATTTCAAATTTGACGTCAGGCAGAAAATACATTCAGATCACGACTTTATTAGTTGTTTCCAATATGATTACTAACAAATACGATTTTTAAATGTTTAATTTTCTCCGGAATCTATTTTGAATGCGTTAAAATCAGTAAAATAATTCAAATAATTCGAGTTATGAAATTCTTTTACAAAATTTAGCATTTTTAATGTCTAAATATTTTTTTGTTTTTACCAATAGTAATACATAATATCCAAGGTTAATAGCTAACAGTGTAGGAGTTAAGTGATTTTTTTGACACGTCATCATGTGATGCTCTACCAAGTATTTTTATCGTTTCTTTCAATGATAAACAGAGACACGTATCTAGTCGAATTTTGAATATGCAAACAGGATGTTTGTTTATGGTTTCTGCAATGGGAATACTCGTACTGCGGTTGAAGAATATCGACAACGACTTACGATTAGTCTACCGCCGGACAATAGTGTGAAAAATTTAATAAACTTATTATGACAAAGAAAAGTTACTCCACACCTGGAAGTCCACGTTGACTAGATCGCTTATTTCAACGAATCATCTATGTGGTAGGACAAATTTCAACCAATTATATTCAGTGGGATTGGTCCACGTTCTTAACTCGTTAGGAAATATTTATGACAATTTTTTGTGATCATAATCAAAGAAGCCGAACACCTTCTTTATGACCTTTTTTGTATATAAATTGAAAACTAATTGCGGCCTTTAAACTTTAAACTTTTTTGCAAATTTTTCTTATGGCTGAATCATATACAGAACCTACTATACCAGTACTTTGTACTGATGATGCTACCTTCATTCACTGGTGACGCTATCAACAATACCCTTAACTCTCATCGATGGTCATCGATCCACATGCAACTGTAGAATCAAATGTTTAGTAACGTTTTTCAGTTAATAAGTGATGTGGTAACATTGATAATTATAATTAATTTACTACGTTTTGAAAATCGCCTATTGGGAGAAAATTACCAGTCACACGGCTTTTAAGTAGAACTTTTCGAGGACGATGGATTGGTCTCTGTGGTCTTATTAGCTGGCTGGCAAGATTTCCAGACCTCGCACCGTTAGACTTCTATTTGCGGTGATGGATGAAAAGTGAAGTGTATAAATCAAAAGTTGATAATCACGACACATTATATCTTCGCATTTTAAATGCTACAGCTCATCTAAAGGAACATCAAGATGAACTCGAAAGAGCAACACACTTTCTTCATAAAAGAGCTATAGAATGTCTGGAGGTCCACCGAAACGGAATTATAGAATATTTTTTGTAGGTTGAACTTCTATAATTTAACTTTTCTGATATCTTTTTATTGATCATTTGATGATGTAATTCAATAATCAATCAAAATCAGATTACAACTATTAGGCGTTTTAGTAGTACATTTATGTGTAGTATACACTCTCGATACACATGTATAAAGTCAATATCTTAACCATTCCTGAGAAAACGTACGCACAAACTACAGACCGTGCGACAGACAAACAGACCAATAGACAGACAGAATTTTCTCTTTGCTCAAATTTAGAATATCGACGTTTTGACATTTTAAGCCTATTACAAGAACAAAAAATTTTGATTTTTTTTTACGATTACTATACTTCCGCTTCACTACGTGGTAGTGAAAGTAATTAGAGGTCCATCAAGGTTTGCATAAATTTAGGACTCTTTTTCAAAAAGTTATTGACATTTTCCCCCCGACTCTCTTGTTTTTTCATATCAAACATTAGATATTGAGTATATGGAAAGTTATCAGATAGATATAAAAAATAAAATTTTTCAACATTATCCATCTTCGAGTACGGATTTCACTGTCCAATACTGCCTTATTCGTCCATTGTAACAAAACATCTAATTTCAGACGTACTGTGTGGACCACCAAACCGCCGATTCTGCCTGCTCAGCAACAGCCTATCTAGGAGGAGTCAAAGGAAATTTAGGGACGATAGGAGTATCTGCTGCTGTCAATAAAAAAAATTGCACGGCTATGAACAATGTGGAGAACCACGTAGACTCTGTTGCCAGGGTGTTCCAACTTAAAGGGAAGAGGACCGGATTCGTGACGACCACACGAGTAACGCACGCCTCACCAGCAGGTATTTTAAATAGTTTTAATAATAATAATAATAATATAGTCACTATGTTCGGTTGACATGAATTACATGTTCAGAGAAGTATCATACAGAGAAAAATAATAGCAGTAATGTGAGTTAGTGAGTCAGTCATTTACATGGCAGACTAATATATCATTACCTATCTTGGCCGTTTTTGCAGCTTCTGAAGCCAATAATTCAAAAACACAGCTATAATGTTTTTCAAGGTAGTAGTCAGAAAACGCACTAGTGATATCTATTTCATTAATGTTATAGTCGGGGCAAACTAAATTTGAGCACGGAAAAATAGAAACCAGAACTAGCCCAACGGGAAATGGTTGGGGGGGTTACTAACATGAAAAAAAAAATAAATGCGGTTACTGACCCTGGGGACTAACTTAAGGGGGGGGGGGGGGGGGTAAAGTGAAAAAAATTCAAAGTCAATAGTTTGGATGCGTATTACGAGAAAATTTGACGTCGGAGATAAAAATGTTCAACAGCAAAGTTGTAGGTAATAAAAAGATCTTTCATTTTTGTTAAGGGTACTTTTCATCATAACCTCAAAATTATCGAAAAATTTAAAAATTTTCCAAAAAATTATAAAATTTTCGTTTTTATATTATAACTTTTATAAAAATTAATGAATTGTTATGAAACTTGGTGAAAAGATACCTTTATATATTATAAATAACCAAAAAAATTTCAAAAGAAAATAATGGAAAAATTTTTATTTTGAATTTTTTCAAAAAAAAAAAGTCCTTTTTTCAGACGAAAATTGTATGGTGAAAAATCATCGTAAATAGATTTTTCAAAGCTCATTTTGTTTGTTTTTTCGTCTACTTTTTGATAAATCAGAGACACAATATAGCTTATATTTAAGAATATGCTAAAAAATGCAAAAAACGAAAAAAGTCAATTTTGAAAAAAAAACTTTTCAGTAATTGTTGATAATTTTGTTTAAATTTCAAAAAAATGTTAAAATTAATTTCACCAATCGATTCTACGTGAAAAAATATTTAAGAAACTGTATTTTGTTGTTAAAAATTACTCCAATATTTAGGGGTGGTAAAGGGTTGCTTCTGGAGGGTGAATAAAGTAATGATCGTTCTCATGCAATTTTCGGCTAAAATTGACGTTAAACAAAAAATTAGTAATCAATAAAAGTTGTAGATTTTGAAAAATTCTTCAAGTTTTGTAGAGGTCATTTTTACCATAATAACGCAGCATTGTTATAGAGTCTATTTTCAAATCCAAACGTGGCTTGGAAATAAACTTGATCCAACCAAGTGGGGTTGGAGAGAAGTTATTCACTCTAATTGTAAATTATTAATGCCTCGCTTTACGGAAATGTCAATTATACCAGAAACCTTGTTAAAAACAGTCTCTTGCAGTTGCAAAACGACTTGTTCTACGAACAGATGCGGATGTAGAAAAGTTGGTTTACAATGTACAGATCTCTGCACGAGTTGTCAAGATTCTGGTAATTGTTGCAATATACAACAAGTTTCAGAAGATGTAAGCGATGGTGAAGACGAAGAGCCAAGTCCTCAAAATAATATAAACAATGAGGAAGTCGAAGATGATTTTGAAGAAGAGATGGAGTGTGAAGATTCGCAGTTTAGCGAAGAATCGGAGGGTGAAGAAGAAGAACTGATTCATGTAAATAAAAGAAAAAGATTAGTGTAGTTTGCAATGTGTATTTTTAAGATTTAATCATTTTTTTTATAATAAAAAGTTCTTTTTTTTAAGTTTTGATCATATTTTAACAAAATAAATACATATTTTCCTCATGAACTTCCTATGAGTTTCCTCAAAATCTTGAACATTTTTTCCAAATTAAAGTTACAACTATAATACTTTTATTCAACCACACATTTTGTCTACTAAGTACACAAAAATAAGAAGAAAAGAAATAATAAGAAAGTTTAAAAAAGTAAAAAATGTAAAAAAATACATTTTTTGCATTTTTTTTTTAATTTTGATATTATGGTAAAAATGACCTCTACAAAACTTGAAGAATTTTTCAAAATCTACAACTTTTATTGATTACTAATTTTTTGTTTAACGTCAATTTTAGCCGAAAATTGCATGAGAACGATCATTACTTTATTCACCCTCCAGAAGCAACCCTTTACCACCCCTAAATATTGGAGTAATTTTTAACAACAAAATACAGTTTCTTAAATATTTTTTCACGTAGAATCGATTGGTGAAATTAATTTTAACATTTTTTTGAAATTTAAACAAAATTATCAACAATTACTGAAATTTTTTTTTTTCAAAATTGACTTTTCGTTTTTTGCATTTTTTAGCATATTCTTAAATAGAAGCTATACTGTGTCTCTGATTTATCAAAAAGTAGACAAAAAAACAAACAAAATGAGCTTTGAAAAATCTATTTACGATGATTTTCCACCATACAATTTTCGTCTGAAAAAAGGACTTTTTTTTTTGAAAAAATTCAGAATCAAAAATTTTCCATTATTTTCTTTTGAAAATTTTTTTGGTTATTTATAATATATAAAGGTATCTTTTCACCAAGTTTCATAACAATTCCTTAATTTTTATAAAAGTTATAATATAAAAACGAAAATTTTATAATTTTTTGGAAAATTTTTAAATTTCTCGATAATTTTGAAGTTATGATGAAAAGTACCCTTAACAAAAATGAAAGATCTTTTTATTACCTACAACTTTGCTGTTGAACATTTTTATCTCCGACGTCAAATTTTCTCGTAATACGCATCCAAACTATTGACTTTGAATTTTTTTCACTTTACCCCCCCCCCCCCCCTTAAGTTAGTCCCCAAGGTCAGTAACTGCATTTATTTTTTTTTTTTCATGTTAGTAACCCTCCCAACCATTTCCCGTTGGGCTAGTTCTGGTTTCTATTTTTCCGTATTCTGATTAAAATTATGTTAGTTTGCCCCGACTATTAATAGAATTTAAATGTAAAATTTTATGATTTTAGTTCAAAATTTTTGCAGGAGTGTACGCTCACACGGCTAATAGACAATGGGAAAGCGACAGCGGAGTGTTAAAATCAGGTCTGGATCCCAGCACGTGCGAGGACATAGCTCATCAACTTGTCTTTGGAGACACCGGTCGAAACCTTCAAGTGATGATGGGTGGGGGGCGGAAGAATTTCTTGCCAAAAGAAGTGAATGACGAAGAAGGGCAACCTGGCGAGCGGTCCGATCATGTCAATTTAATCGAGGAATGGAAAAAGCAGAAAGAGGCAATGGGTGTTAAATACGAATATGTATGGAATCGAGAACAACTGCTGAATGTTAATAACGATACCGAGTATCTCCTGGGTAAGTGTATTTTTGCAAAATTGAAATAATATAGAGTTAAAATTGTTCAGCGGAGAAGGCGTGATTTTATTTAAAATTCCTTGATATAATCGTTTCTTGTGTTAAACTGCAATGTGCCAGTGAAGGTCGCGCTTGGCATTCCCTGTTTCACAACATAGACAATTACCTGTAGGTACGCATCAAATTATATTACGTTCATTCGGCGGTAGAGATCTGAAAAGTGGTACTACGTCAGAAATACGTTTTGGAACGATCGCCATATTATGTTCTAGAAAGACGTGCAGGCGCGGCCAACCTTCTGTAGTTCGTAATTCGCTACGAGTAACCAGTTAATTTAGACAGGCTTGACGGTACCTTAACTAAAAATTTTCACCCATCTCTAGTCAAGCAACACGTTGTAAACGGAGCGATTATTTCATAATATGAAAAATCGCATCAGTCCTTATCAACATGGCTTCACGCGTGGGAGGTCAACTGTTACTAATCTCTTATCTATTACTCAAACTCTAGCTGACTCATTAGATGCTGGCATGCAGACGGACGTAATCTATACAGATTTTTCCAAGGCCTTCGATAGACTGGATCATAACATCCTACTGAAAAAACTTGCTAATAATGGATTTTCTCCAATGCTCCTTGAATTTTTTAAGTCTTATCTTACCGACAGAAAGAAACTCGTGCAATGGCCTCTACCTCTGGAGTTCAACAGGGCTCCAACCTGGGTCCACT
Source organism: Stenurella melanura (assembly GCA_963583905.1). Lineage (NCBI taxonomy): Eukaryota > Metazoa > Arthropoda > Insecta > Coleoptera > Cerambycidae > Stenurella > Stenurella melanura. The sequence continues at coordinate 24,420,786 of OY757316.1, forward strand.
ATTGTTTAACATATTTATAAATGATATTGGATCTGACTTAAATGTCTCGTTTATGCTCTACGCTGATGATATGAAAATCTATTCTGCTGTCAACAACGCAGCTGACTGCGATAATTTACAAGAAAATCTTCTCAAGATAAATCTATGGTGTTCAGAAAACAAATTACCATTAAATGTTAAAAAATGTCATGTTATGTCTTTCACAAATAAATTGCATAGAATAAATTACAACTACTCAATAAATCAATCAACGTTATCTCGACCTGACACCATCCGAGACCTGGGAGTCACCTTCGATGATAAACTCACTTCCAACAATCATATTAATAATCTAACATCAGAATTCTATAAAACCGTAGGCTTTATCGTTAGGAATTGCAAAGACTTCACTAATACTAGTACATTAAAGTTGCTATATATCTCGTTTATAAGATCTCGTGTTGAATACGCTTCAGTAATATGGTGTCCTTATTATGACCTCCATGTGAATACTGTAGAAAACGTACAAAGAAGATTCTTAAAGTATGCCTGCTATAGAGAAGAGTGTATATCCCGCTATTGGCTTTCCTAATGATCGAATGGACAACAGGTTATCCATCGAAAGTCTTAAGAATAGGCATACGACATCACAAATAATCTTCTTATATCAGCTACTGAGCAGTAAAATAGCCTGCAGTGATATTCTTCATCTTATTAACTTTCAGGTACCTAGAATTACCTCTAGGCATTCACTAACTTTTCGTTTGCCGACGCCGAGAACAAACATCAAAAAGTTTTCTCCTATTAATCAAATATGCGACAAATATCATAAAATTCAAGATAAAATTGACATATTCAACTGCAGTGTAGCCTCCATAAAAAAACTGTCATGAGCTGTTTTGTTGCTTATTATTATTTTCAATTGTTACTTATATGTCACTTATGTTTATGTGCACATAACACCGAATTACTTTGTAAATTGTATATTTAATAGTTGTATTACTTTTGTACCAATTGGGTTAACACCTGTTGAATGGTTGTATATTAAATAAATAAATAATTGCGGTGTTTTGGTTATGTTTATCTGTGTTTATTAAACTGAAAACATTCTTCCAAATGTGCCTGAGTACGCCTCTCATAAATGTGAAATGGTATGCTCTGATATCCGAACACTGTTTATTAGTTAAAGTTAAAACCTGTTTTGGTTATGTTTTGGTAAACACTCTTGTACTGAAATATCTCACAATCATATATTTGTCAAGGTCTGTTCGAGCCCGGACATATGAAGTACAACGTGGATAGGAACCGTGAAACCGAACCGTCTTTAGAAGAAATGACCCAATCTGCTATCAAGCTGCTACAAAAAGGGGACGAAGGTTTTTTCCTCTTTGTTGAAGGAGGTCGAATTGACACAGCCCATCACGACAGTTGGGCACACAAGGCCCTAGATGAAACAGCGGAATTCTCAAAAGCAGTACAGAAGGCTATCGATATAACTGATGAAAGAGAAACCTTGATCGTGGTGACTTCAGATCATGCACATACTATGAGCTACGCTGGGTATGCTCAGAGAGGTAGCGATGTTTTTGGATATGCTGGTATGGCCAGCGATGCAAATCTTTATACAATTCTGAATTATGCAAATGGTCCAGGATACAAACCGATGTTAGATGGAGGACGATACGTACCCTCAACGGACGAAATGAGTAAGTATCTTAAATGAAATAGTTTTAGTAAAGACTTTGCTGCAACATTTTACTGACTAGGTGGTTTATTGGTTGTGATGATAGGCTTGAAATCATGGAGACCGGGCGTGGCTGGTTAATGACGTTTTAAATGTATTACTGAGACGGTATCAATTGGGCTACACCACACTTAAGTAAGACAACACTAGTCCGAGTAGCCGTAGCAAGTATCAATGTCACACAGTGGTCAATTCTCAAGTTTTAGGTGGACAAAATTTTATAAATTTGGAAATGAACAGAAATATTCGTTATAAAATAAAATTTTAGACACTAAAGGGGTGGTTTTTGAGGGAGTTTAAAACATTTATTTACTTTTAAAATTCTGAAACTTTGTAGGTGTGATATTGTACTCGTGAATACAACAAAAATAGTAAAAAAATACTAAGGACCCAGGGGATGCTTTTTAAGTGGGTTGAAAATTAAATATTATTTTAAAATTACGTAACTTTTTGAATAAGACTTGTGACAAAACCTACGAAAAAAATGTAAAGTAAATATAGTAAAATAAATGTAAGTTCTTAAGGGATGGTTTTTGAAGGGGTGCAGCGAACAATGTTATATTGCTAGGAGGACGAAATTATTTCAATTATCTCTTTTCCGTTTTTGGCGCAAAATGGTTAACTTTAAAATTTTAGGTTGTTCTTGAAATAATATTTAGATGTGTTGTAACTTAACTTGTATTTAAAATTAATTACTCATATATCAGTGGTAATAAAAATAAAAGTAAGCAAGCAAAAATATTAGTCCCAGTTGCTTCGGAAGTTGTTGGATGATTAGGCGTGTCCTCTATGAACTCTTCCAAATCACTAAAATCAATTTCCTCATCCAACCAGGAATCATTAGTTTTTAAAAACTTGACCTTAATCCTACAACGTTTTCGCTATGTTTCACAAATTTGATATCCATTTTTTTTTTAAATTTTGTCCATTATTGCCTGTTCTATAGTTCCTTTACAATGCTGTACGCCAAAACGATTAAGGTATGCAAGTACATCCTATTATTTTTTGTCAGATTCCGTTGACCATACCTAAAAGAGATTTCTCCGTGGTATAGCATAAGTAACTAAAAAGTAAAATAATGATTGAAGTAGCAGATGATAGCAGCTTTTTTTTCCTTAAATTAATAAAGTAGTAATGGGTGATTATAGTTCTTAAAACGACAAAACATGAATCAAGATGAATAAAACTATACAGCTGTAAGAATTTGTAGACATTCAGAAAATTACAATTCTCGTTTGGTTAAAAATGACACCGCTATAAAAAGCACTAAAAGCTAAATGTTGGCGATTTGGTTTAAGGATTATAAACTACGTACTTTATCGTACATTCTCCATGACACAGAATAACCTCAACACAATACCACTTTAAAGCACCTTTACTGAACAATGTCTAATCGTACACCCAATTTTACTTGACCTGCACCAGTTCGCAGTCCAATATAAAACGGCGAAAATTCTCAGAACTATTTAGTTTAGGGTATTTATTAAGGGCCGGTTTTTCAATGTCCAGTTAAATAGCTTAACTGTCAGATAAAATTTATCTGGCAGATAAACTGTTTTTCAATGTGCAGGTAAAATTTACCGTAGGGTTAAACTCACTATCTAAAAGTAAATTTAGCAGAGAGTTGAAAGTGCCAGTTAAGGACTATTCTACTGTTAGTGGATTTGCACATGCGCATTCGGTTCAATTTCTGACAATTCTAAAACATTCTAACCTAAAAACCAACGTGATTAAAAAAATGTTTTCTTAAAATGTTTTCTTGACTGATATGTTCGTTTTTAATTTATATTAAATATATTATTGCCAATAATGAATAATAATAATAATATTCTGGATATGAGTGATGATGACGATGATATTATATAATTTATAAAGTATGAAAGGAGACCTTATACCATAAGTGAACGAGAAAATAATTTTGAGAGTTATGATGATAAAGATTTTTTTAATAAGATAAGAAACTGTTTTACATATCGTTAAGTGGAAGTTGCAGGAATAATTCTGTTTCTCTAATCACTTAAAGTGTAGTTAGCACCTTTTTTCCTTTTTACACTCTCTATTGCAATTATTGCACACGCACAAAATTAAGAACAGAACATCAATCAACACGCTAGATAACGCAATGAATTTTGAGGTTAAATTAGATAAACTGTCACTAAAACACGCGCGCAATTTGAATTAAACCAATTGAAAGAAACTTCAGGTAGAATCAGTAGTACCAACATAGCTAAGAATTAATTCAACTCATGAATACGTAGCTGGCAGTTAAATTACTGTTGACAAACACTACCATAGATATAACTGCTAGCTAAGCGTAACTAGCAGCTACCTATCTGGTACTTACTTTTAACCGGACATTGAAAAACCGGCATTAAATGATGAAAAAAAAACAAGTTTATATATCACCATACACGTCTTAAAAATCAAAACAAAACCGGAAAATAAACAAAACACCAGAAGAAACTAACCTAACTGATTTTATTTCAATTTTTATTTTATTGTTTGAACAATATATTTTATGTATGTAATGATACGCTGGTTTTTCAAATTGATTTATTTAGTTAGAAATCTTTATAATAAATTCTGACATATGCTATCAAATTATATGAACTATTACAACTCATGAATGTCACCATTAAGCTGACTTGATCAGTCAAAAACGCCTCTTAGTGGTAAATCAGGGCTAGACAACACAATTTTCATTATGTTTAAATTAGTCTCAAACATGCCGGCCCCCTTAAAACAACGTTTTAATATTATCCATCCTTAGGCAAAAGACACAGTTTTGTGATAGGTCGTTTCAGTAATCCTGAAGAAGATCGGACGGTAGCCACTCTCACTAAGTTGTCACGTCCTCGATGAACTTCCACAATTCGTGCTATTTTCCATTGTAGAGGCGTAATATTGTCTTCTTTGATAATAACCATATCTCCGATACATAAATTTGGTGTTTGTTGTGGCCACTTGAAGCGTTGTTGTAAATTATGTAAATATTCCCTCGACCATTTCTTCCAAAAATGCTGGCTCATTTTCTGGACAACTTGCCAACGTGACAATCGATTGGTAGGAATTTCCATCACATTTTGATCTGGTGATTGGGTTAATGGTGACCCAATTAAAAAATGTGCAGGAGTAAGTGGAGAGAAGTCTGTAGGATCATCGTGGATTGGGGTTAAAGGTCTGGAATTAACACAAGCCTCGATTTGTACTAATAGTGTATACATTTCTTCAAATGTAAGTCTAGTCTCTCCAATGACACGCTTTATATGGAACTTTACAGATTTTATTCCTGCCTCCCACAGGCCTCCAAAATTAGGAGAATTAGGTGGAATGAAGTGCCATTGGATCCCATCTGTGGCAGCAGAGTTACATATTTCCTGTATGCTTTGATCGTCTCTTAATAATTTCTGTAATTCACGCATCTCACGGTATGCACCTTTAAAATTGGTGCCATTGTCACTGTAGATGTTGGCGCATTTACCTCTTCGTGAAGTAAAACGCCTGAATGCACTTAGAAAATCTGCTGTAGATAAACTGGATACCAATTCTAGATGAATTGCCTTCGTCGCCATGCATATAAATAAAGCGATATAGGCCTTTGTTATGGGTGATTTCCTATGAGTACCTTGTTTGACATATATGGGACCACCATAGTCTACTCCACTGTTTAAAAAAGGCCTTGTTACTTGGATTCGACACTTAGGTAGGTTACCCATGAGCTGGGTTTGCTCTGTTTGAGCCATACGGAACCTGAAGCATTTATGACAACTGTGAATAATTGCCCTAATTATATTTCTCCCATTAATTGGCCAATATTTTTGCCGTATACTGTTTAAAACTGCCTGAGTTCCTGAATGACAAAGTTTGATGTGTTCATTTCTTACGAGAAGTTTGGTAAATACATGTTTTGATGGTAGTATTATCTGATGTTTTTGTTCATACAATACATCTAAATTTTCTAATCTTCCTCCCACTCGAAGTATACCATCCTCTGCAAGAAATGGATACAATGATCTTAGCTGACTTCCGGGCATGACTTTATTATGTTTTTGAAGATTTTGTATATCGGAAGTAAAACATTCTTGTTGAGATTTCTTGATCAAATAATAAAGTGAAGACTGTAATTCGATAACAGTCAAAGGGCCCACCTTCCTTAACTCACGATTGGATTTTATATTGTTAATAAATCGTAAACAGTATGCAGTAACTCGCTGAAGTTTGTTGAAACTGGAGAACATTGGGAATAAATCACAAGCTTCCTCTACTGCTACATGACTAGAGTTACTTAAAAGTTTAAGTTCACTTAGTTCATCTGGAAATTCTAGTTTATTAAATTCTTGTGTGGGCCAGAAATGTTCATCACTGGTTATCCATGTAGGACCATTCCACCATAGCTCTAAATGAATTAGCTGCTCTGCAAGACAACCACGAGAAAGAATATCTGCTGGATTATCACTTGAGCTTATATGTCTCCAATTGTTCATATCTGTTAGATTCTGTATCTCGGTTACTCTATTAGCAATGAATGTCTTTAACTTGTGTACCGGTGTGTTAATCAGTACTCTTCTAGGTATTTTCAAATTTAATAGAGAATTTAGCTGAAAATTATACTCTCTCCATTTTTTAGATATATGTTCGGGAACTTGTTCATCCCAACTTGTTTTAATTTGCCATAACTCTTGCATTAAAATTTTCGCCTTACAAATAACCGGTCCTAGCAGTCCCAATGGATCAAATAATTTGGCGATTTGGGATAATAGGTAACGTTTTGTTAAGGTAATATTTTCTGTGTTTGAATTTGTAGTATATAAAATGACATCGAGCTCGGCATTCCAATGTAGTCCAAGAGTTTTGATAGTTTGTGATATATCCAAGTGGAGCAATGGATCCACTGATTTCTCAGACATTTCACTCAATAATTGGGGTTCGTTGGATAACCATTTTCTTAGCCTAAATCCTCCTCGTTGTAATAAATTTGCCAAGTCTGTTTTCAGTTGTAATATTTCCTTGAAGTCATCTCCTCCAGTTAGAAGATCATCGACATAAAAATCTCGTTTTAATATAGCACTTGCTTGCGGAAAATGTGGTGCTTCCATTTCAGCCAATTGATGTAGACATCTGACAGCTAAAAATGGTGCTGGAGCAGTTCCATAAGTGACAGTGCCTAAACAATAAGTTTTAATTTGGTGATCTGGATGTTTTCTCCATAGAATCTTTTGATAAATTTGGTCTTCTTCGTTTAATCTAACCTGGCGGTACATTTTTTCGATGTCCGCAGTTAGGACAAAGGCGTGCATTCGGAATCTCGTCAAAATGGAGAACAAACTGTCTTGAATAGTAGGCCCAACTAAAAGTTTGTCATTTAGTGAAACTCCGGTTGAACTTAATGCTGAGGCATCGAACACAACTCTAGTTTTAGTAGTCAAACTGCTTTCTTTGAAAACTGCATGGTGGGGTAGATAATAGCCAATTTGTTTGTCATCTATATTTAATTCTCGCATGTGTCCTAATTGAATGTACTCGTCAATAAATTGAATATAGTGATCTTTTAATGCTGAATTGACTGTGAATTTCTTCTCTAAATGATTAAATCGTTTAAGTGCAGTATTGTATGATTCTCCTAAAATCTTCTCATTAGATTTAAAGGGCAACTTGACGATGAACCTACCAGTCTCATCTCTAGTAGTGTTGGCTTCGAAGTGTGCTTCACAAGCGATTTCTTCAGGTGAAAGGATTTTATCATTCTGCATTTCTTCAATCTCCCAGAACTTGCGCAACTGTGAATCAAGGGGCTCGATTGTCAGGTAACATGATCTTGATACGTCATTACCTTCATTACTAAAGGTTTTCCCAGAGACTACCCAGCCGAATTCAGTATTTTGCATGATTGGCATATTTTTACCTGGCCTCAGTTGCTCGTTGCACAGTATGTCGAAAAATATTTCAGCTCCTAGAAGCATTTCAATCTTCCCTGGTATGTTAAATTGTGGATCGGCTAATGAAATGCCTCGAGGTAATTTCCAATTTGTATAATTGATTAATCTTGTAGGTAACTCATTGGTAATGTTTTCTAAAATTAAAAATTCTAGCCTCCTTTGATATGAACTCACTCGTGACGTTAATCGTAACTCAATTGATTTATGTATTCTAGTTTGTATTTGATTAATACCGCTTAATGGAAGATTTTTTGATTTGGGTCTGAAGCCTAAGCTCTCAAAAAATGTCTTTGAAATGAAATTTGTTTGACTTCCGCTATCTAGCAATGTTCGACATAGATGCCACTCATCTGAAGAATCTTGAATTTTAATTACTGCCGTGGCTAGCAATATTTCTCTCGGCTGACTCATATTATGCAACGCAACATTGGATTGTGCCTCGGCATTTAAATTTTGGGCATCATTTTCCTCACCTATATTTCTTGTAGACACATTTTCTATATGAATCAACGTATGATGTCTTCTTTTACATGTTCTACAAGTAAACGTTGATTTACATTGATTAGCAGAATGATTAGCTTTAAGACAATTAAAACACAATCCCAATTTCTTGACGCTCTCGATCCTCTCATTTACATTTTGATTTAAAAAGGTATCACACTGTGATAAAGTATGCTGAGATTTACATAGTATGCAAGCATTTTGTTGATATTGTTCCGAAGCCATATGAGTCATCTGTCTCCTTGATTTGTCTTGAAAATGTTGCTCAGGATAATGTGATACGCCATGTATTGCTTCAAGGGCAAAACATCTTTGCTCTAAAAATTTTAGAAGTTCATCTAAAATCGGCAAACCTCTTGCAGCTCCAGAATTTTTGCTTAACTCCCACTCTCTTCTACTTGAGTTGTCTAATTTTCGTTTTAGCAGGAAAATGATTATAGCATCCCAGTGTTTGACAGGCAAACCTTGAGCTTCTAAAGATCGCACATTTTGTTTAGTCTGTGTAATTAAATTCCTTAGTGAAGTCACTGATTCTTTCATAATTTGTGGTTGGTCAAAAATAGCTTCCAAATGCGAATTTACAATAAATTCCTCATTGTTATAACGCTCGTTAAGCAAGTTCCATGCGAGAGAATAACTTTCTGCAGAAGAATTAAATGAACTTACTATTTGTAAAGCCTCTCCATTTAACGATGTTTTTAGATAATGCAACTTGTCCACCTCAGACAATCTTTTACTTTGATGAATTAACGATATAAACAAATCTCGAAACCCTAGCCAATGTATGTAATTTCCAGAAAATTTTGGTATATCAAGTAGTGGTAACTTAACCCGACTCTCATTGTCACTCCAAGCAACTAGTTGTTTGTCATCACATGGTAGATTTTGCCTTTCACGTTGCTTGTTTATTTTCTCTATCGTTGCCTTTATGAAATAGCAAATTTCCTCGATTTCTGCCCTGTCACCGCAATGTTTATCAAAATCTATTTCCTCTAAAGACTTTTGACAGGTATCATATTTCTCCATTAACTCATTTAAAGTTGTATAACGGATAGCTAACTGCTCTATATCACCATCCTCAAATTGTTTCACAAAGGTTTCGATTCTTGCTACACTTGCCTTTAAAGATTTACGATTTATTTCTAATTTATTTTCCTTCTTCTCGGCCATTTTGCTAGTGTTTTGATAGAAGGTTGCTCAGTGACTTGTAATATTACTGAAAAATGTGTCTGACTTACTGCTTGTAGGAAATTCTCAATCCTCGTCCCCAATAATTGTTTGTAATAGATATATATTCGCAGGTAGAATGTTGAAATATTAGCTGTCAACTCGTTAACTCATAGACTTGTTCTGTAGAAATGCTTATAGTAGATGCCTCCTCTTGTTCTTGATGTTTCACACTACTCCTCAATAAGAATGTACTCACACTACACTGATTGTTTTCTCACTAAATCTCACTGAATAAAAAGTTCATCCGGCTCGAAGGACCAATTTTATGTATGTAATGATACGCTGGTTTTTCAAATTGATTTATTTAGTTAGAAATCTTTATAATAAATTCTGACATATGCTATCAAATTATATGAACTATTACAACTCATGAATGTCACCATTAAGCTGACTTGATCAGTCAAAAACGCCTCTTAGTGGTAAATCAGGGCTAGACAACACAATTTTCATTATGTTTAAATTAGTCTCAAACAATATATATTAGTTATTAATCCATTCTGTATAAATCTGAAGGTAAAAGTGACTAATTACTTGATGCCTTTATATTGCATAAATGGTACGGATGCTGTATAAATATATAGAGGCCAAATATAGGTCAATGCATGATATAATGCAATAAAATACATACAAATACAGTGCAGTTGGGCATTGTTGGTTGCCCAAAACGCCAAAAAGGTTCTAGTGTATTTTCTGATTAGCTTTATGGTGTAAATGGGATTTCTATATTTACTTACTCCTCCTGGTTTAAAAACAGACTATAGTGAAGTTTGAAACTCAGTGCTGCCACACATGTATTTCATCTACGCTATACTGCGCATGCGAAAACATGAACGTCACGACTGTTCGCGGGAACTAATATTTTCAAATTACAAACCGAATTTAAAAATATGTAGCAAAAAAAATTGTTTCCAAATATATTGACTTTTTAAGTGTTCCTGAGTGTACAACATAAACATAAATTGTGAAATAAGTTGTAGAGCCTCTGCAATCTTCCAAATGACGCCGGCGCCGCAGGAGCCCTTTTTATGTTTTCAGTACAATTTTAGAAGTTAACAAAACCTTAAATCAATATTCAGATGGTACCATTCTCTAGAGTAAAATCTTCTTTTTCAAAAATATAATTAAAATCGATTTCGTCCGGAATCAGCGAATTAAAAATGACTTATCAGCTAAGCTAGGCTCCGGAAAAATGTACCGATAATACAACATAACCCAAACGAGTTGTGTAATAATATTTAATTAAATGCGCTAAATTCAAAAGTAAATATAATTAATTTCTCACAACAAACAGTTTTTAATTTACTTGTTTGCTTGCAATTAAAATGATTCGCGTATGGGTAAATGATCAAGAATTTAGATCGTATATTAATAGTGTTTAAAATTTATTTTATCATACCGCATTTTAAATTGCATTTTAAGGAGGCCATGGCTAAGAACTAGTTTTAAAGCTGATTTTTTATTATCTAAAATGTTTTGTATACAGTATTCCAAATTGAAATTTTATTTTGCCAAACCAAATGATAATTTAAATGTAAAATTAACATAGATTGTACTGATATTGGATATGTAGTTACACCGGTATAGTTTAAATTCTCTCCATATGATGCATATTTGATTAGTGAAATGCATGTCGAATGCAGTATTCAATGTTAAATGTGGATCAAGTCAGTGTGACAACAAAGGTTCTAATTTTTTTCTGGGTTGACATGATAATTTAAATCAGTTTCTTCTTCACCTTCATATTTACAACGTCTTGGCAAACATGTTGTGATTCATGCGTTATTCTAGTTGGCCTCCTTTTGCAGTATAGTACGGCTGACAGCATCACGCCACATGTCGTGGTTGCATGTCAGGCCTCACCAAAGCTCTTTTCTATTGATTGCTCGGTAACATCGCTTATAATCTGATTTCCCAGAATTGCTAATTGTTCTCATTTTCCACTTTTGGGTTGATGCGACCAAACGGACATGGGAGACTACAATCCTGTAGAATTATTCTCGGTGGTGTATTTCTTAAAGGATAGAGCTTTGTGGCACGATGTGTAGTCTTAGTGTTATAATTATGTTAAGTAACAGTATTCGAATCATTTTCTTGCAATAGAATATTTATGTTTTCCTCATTTTGCTAATCACATATCCATAATGTTCTTTGTTGTTCGAAGATAGTGTAGAGAAATGAGATAGCGATAATGAAAAGGCATCTAACGAAATTATTTTATCCGCCTAGTGTATAAACAAAGGGGTGATATTATAACTACCCTTCTTATAATATTGTAAGTATCTTTCTGCCTGCTACATTCTCTTTCAATTAAAAAAATAAATAAACATTATGATTCATTTAGAAACTTTTTTAGCTCTTGAAAAAATTCCGTAAAATCGACCGTTTTTTGAAAAAAAGAAACTAAATTACATCTGCCTAAGTGATCAATCAACAGCGATGAGCTCGATTATATTAGTCAAAACACTAATAGGCTGTTGACTATGTGATTTAGTAAGGAACAGTTATTGCGTTAAAGGGTTTTTATTGTTTCATCCGTTAGTTGGTCCTATAATAATGATAAAATCCCAAAATGCTACTAAATTTAGGGGTGCGTTTTTGGAAACGAGGTAAAAGAGGTGGTTGTTTTTAATGTAACTCAAAAACTAAGCGGAATTCGAAAAAATTACAAGAACACCTTTTAGAGAATTGAATTTGCCATTGAAACAACTGTTTGCGATATTGAAGTAACATTTTTATATGAAAAACAAGCATAAAGAAATCTGCAAAAAATCCAAAAAATCGCTAAAAATTTATTTTTAAATAGTTTTGATTATAACTTTTTTTATGATCAGATATAGGTATATGGAGTGCTTCATGGAAAATAAAGTAGAGATTTCAATTGTTAAAATGAGCTTTAAAAAAATGTTGTATCATGAAAATTGACGGGGATGTTGCCGCTCAAAGTTGGCCATTTCTTGTCGATTTCTTACGACGCGTCGTCGCTTGTTTTCCCTCTTGTAGTTAATTTTCAACGATAAACTTTATTTTTATTAGGTATAACGCTACTTTTAACCCCCACACAAAACAAAGGGTGTTATACCTTTCAATCCTTTATCTCCTTGTGCGTGCGTGTGTGCCTGTCTGTCTGTGGCATCGCAGCTCCAAGACGGCTAAACCGATTTCAAAGCGGTTTTTTATTTCAAAAGCTAGTATTCACGAGGAAATGGTTCTTAGCTATGTTTAGTGGTAATCGGGTAACCCGTTTACATGATCTTCAGGTTTCATTGTGTCGAGGTTTTTAAAATTTTTAATTTAATTAATTTATTGAGTGATAACATGTTTTATTTTAATTTGTAAAATACAATAATTACAAATAAAAAAAGGAAATAATACAAGGGAAAAATTTTTAAGTTCTTATACATAAAAGTTAATCCGATGCCTCATTAACAAAACTGCAATTTCTCCATCGATGTCTGCACATCTGTCACATTTGCGCTTTCGCAGTTGACTCCTGTGCATTCTTTGCAAAAAAATGGACACAGCTGTGGTTGCAGGAACCCAACTTCCTGCAACCACAGTTTCCAAGGCAGCCTTTCAAGCATCCACAAGCTATCCGCTCGAGCAAAATCTGTGGTGCAGCAGGCTGTGTTGTGGGGATCGACATCCATCCATCTTTTTTGTTTTTTTCAAACTCCATGTTTTCTTACCATTGCACTGCTTTTGTAAATATACTCGCTGCCCATGTAATTTTGTAGCGTAAGCTGTTGGAGCCAATTCCGACAAAGTAAATTTTGTACTTCTTGACAGTCTTTCGAATGACACACGGCGGCCTAAGAAATTTATTTTAGGTAGAGAACCAGTAATATAACGCATAAATAGAAGAACTTCGATAATACAAACTGTTCAAAGTTGAAGGAATCCCAATAACACAAAAACGGTTAAAAGTTGTGTGTTATTTATTTATTTATTTTCTATTGCAAATGGGAAATGTATACTTTACATTTCCTGTTGCAAAATTTTGGCCAGTTATGTATTTTTTTGTAATTAAACTATATTTTCCCTCTACTATTATTATTAGATACAACAATTTACAGAATGTGTGCTTTTGGTTGTACTAACGATTTTGTTAAATAGTTTTACTAAACAGCGTACACAAATAACTTTTTATTTCTGTACTTGCGTTAATTGTGAAGAATGTGAGGTAATTTGTATAAGGTAAACTTTGTACGAAAACAAATATTAACATAAAGTTGCATTGTGTCACATTTACTTTTAATCACGACATATCGTACAGAGTGAACCAGAGTCAATCGGGAGACAGAGCATTGATAGAACTTCCCAACAGATATCGGTATGTCATATCCAATAGCTTGTAGCTAATAATGTTTAGTTTTCGTTAAAGAAGTCAAGATTTGCGTCGATTTTCATTCCAAAATCCATTGGCAAAATCTTAAAGTTTGCCTGTTAAAATTTGACCCACAAGTCGAATAATAAATATACCCACTTAATATATATACTTAGAGGTAATTAAAATTATCTCTAATTACATCATTAATTTTCACTTTCAAGGCCAGTGTCCTACATTCTACTGGAGAATATGCTGTGTATGTTCTCATAAAACTGTATGAGTTTTTTCAACTCTTCCAGTGTTTTTCTAATCTCACTTTTAACTCTGACATGATTCTACCGTGTCTAATTTTGATAATATGTTGTTTTTACAAACATCCAATTTAGTTTTGAGTGCGTTTTATATTAAGTAATGTGTATTGAAAAAAACAAGTCTATCTGCAAGTGAAAGGAATTTTAAATCATTTTTAACATGTACCTGGAAACGAGTCTTTGAAATCTGCTCAGTAGATTATCAGTAGACATAATGAATATCTAAGTAGGTAATTTGTTCTTTCTCATATTAAATGTTAGACAGAGTGTATGAAAATTTGTCAGCAGAAACAGAAATATAAAAAATACGTTATGCATTATATGTATAGTAGAATGTAAGGCACTGGCCTTGAAAAGTAATAATCAGCTATAATTTTAAATACCGGGAAAAACCCGCGGTCTGACCCTGAAAAGTGAAAGTGTAATGACGCGCCAATTTAATTGAGTTTTTTAATTAAAAGTGAAAGTGTAATGACCTAACAATTGGTGGAATTTTTTGGGTAATTAAAAAACTCGAATAAATTGGCTCGGCTGGTTTATGACGTAACAACTTGGTGGGATTCTTAGGGAATAAAATTTTAGCATATTTTTCTGTTATCATTAAAAATGGTTATATATTTTAAAGAATATATATATTTTACGCATGTCATGGCGCCTGGCGTGCGACGTAAGAGTTGATTTTTCTGCTATCATTACAAAATGGCGGGCATGTTAATTATATCCAATACGTGTACATTTCACCGCTTGACCCGGATGAAGACACAAATGAATTTTTATTTTGTTAATTCAAACTGGATCCATTGTAGATGGCGCTGTAAGTATAACAGAGATGGATCACTTTATATAATAATTATTAAAAACATTTATAATTTTATCTATTCCCCCGGACTATTCTACTCATTAAAATGACAGCAATCAAAGGCCAATGTATCAATCGAATGTTATTATTAGTAGCGAAACAAGTAAATCGGCTTTTACCAGCACGATCATGCAGTTTTACTGGTGTAAAAGGCCTACCTCAAAATAATACTGCGCTGGAAAATCAGCACCTTTTCAGCATCATAAATAAATATAGAAACATCATTGAAAACAAAGAAAAAACAGACGCTGTATCTATTGGGGATAAACATAATACGTGGGTGAAAATAGCAGAGGAACTTAATTTTGGTACACGTAATTTGTGTAACCGATCCGCAGAATCATTAAAAAACTATTACGAAAATCAAAAGAAGATAGTGAGGAAAAGATTGTCGATGAATGAGCTCATTGCATTGCAAACTATTTCCAGTGAGCATAAATACAGATTCGTCTGTGCCTTAAATTTAAGATTACTTTAAGCCTACAAAATCAGAGGCATAAATTAAAGGTGGCTTATGGGATTAAAACCAGGTTTTGGTAATGGCTCACACGAAATTTTATTTTAAAATAAATCTTAGCGCTAAGCCACCCTTAACGAGAACGGCGCAGACGGCCGTAAGTCTAGTAAAATTAATGCTAGGTATTTAATGTTCATATCAGTATTTAAGCATATTAATGGCGAAAATAAAAATAGTGTTTCCAATATTGACCCTTGGGGTACACCAATTGCAATAAAAAAACGAAACCGCAGTCTTTCGACTACAGTATACTGCAATCCAATTTCAACATAAATCATTCTAACGTATGAAGAATTGCTATTTTTCTAACTCGATTTTTGTTTTAGATGAAATTGGTTTCAAGTGGCCCTCCACCTCACCCCTCAAATCAGAGACTCACGGAGCCGATGACGTTGCAGTTTTCGCTCGAGGCCCGTGGTCCCACTTATTCACTGGCGTGATGGAAGAAAATGTAATCCCCCACCTTTTGGCGTTTGCGGCCTGCGTCAGTGATAAACTACCATGTGAAGGATACAGGAAGGAAGCGTAGAGATCACCAAATTGTAGTAATTTAATAAGTTAAAGCGGTACTCAAACAAAGGTGCAATAAGTAAAGTTCAGTTAATAAGGCAATGTTCAACTGTTGTCTTTAAAACCATACCCTGTGCATAGCTAAACATGTTTTTCAAATTAGACTACAAATACAAATAAATATGCCTGGTTGACGAATGAGTGTATATGAACCCCAGTTGGAAGTCAGAGGTTTGACAATCTATGAAATTGTTATTTTTCTGGAAAATAAAGTGAATTCTAGAACGTTCGATGCGTTGCTTGCATTCATTGGTTTTACACAGATCAGTCAACACCTAATACGCAAAGAAATTATATCAATTGACGTTTGCCCCTTAGGTACATTATAGGCCAAGAGGGAGATGTACAGAAAGAGCAGAAACCCAGCACAATATTTATACTGTAGTATGGTGGACGACCACAAGTTGATAGTTAATCGACCCGCATCGGAAATCATCGTATCTCAATTAGGCTCCTGCCAGTGGACGAAAGTCAACTGGACATATTACATCTATGTTTGTATTTGGATGACAGATCTGTATATTTAGCAATGTCATTTTTTAATTAGTGATCATTCTTTATACTCCAATCAAATTAATAAATTTTTTAACAAAAATTATATAGTCTGTTTTAGCATGTGTATTAATAGGGGGGTACTTCCTGAGTGCGAAACCAAAAAGTTGACCTTGTAGGGCATCAGCGTTGGCCGCCATATTGGAAAACAGTTTTTCGCTATTATCTGGGAGACCTACGATAAAATTATTAAGGACCATTTTTGTTCAGAACTAAATTTCCCATTTCTTTTTATTGACTTTTTTGTAATTGGTTGTATAATATGGGTAAATAGCAAAAGTTTTTAAAAATGAGTTAATGTTATTGTTTCATTGGGTAGACTTTTAGGAAATTTTAGAAATTCCATTTTGTAGCAAAATTATAAGACCTCAAGATGTATTTCTCATTATTCGCGTTATATATCTGATACTATAAAGGGCATTGTACATATTTAATAAGAGTGAGCATACCACTTTACGATGAGCAGTTTCAAAGATATAGCGATTCAAACTTTGACTAAAATAAAAATTAAAGTCATGTAAATTTGCCAGTTATATTTTGCCAATTTTCAGTTTTCCGAAACTCACTGGACTACGAAAACACATAAGTAATCGTTAAAGTATATTATATGATCAAAACGTGATCAATTGGAGTTCTCTGTTATCAATAAAACCTGAAATAGGATTCACCGATTTTATAGATATCCATTATTTAACTCCACATGTTTGTCAGGGGTCAGTCAGTTTAGTTCAGATCTTGCAAGCTGATTTTTGAACCACTTCCAATTCACGCACTGCCCTGAAATTTTGCATACTTAACATACTTGAAATTCTCATTCTACAACTAGCATCCACACAGTCCCCTACGGATGTTAGTTGTTGAATGTGAATTTTAAAATAAGAAATTAGACAAATTAATTTTATTAATATTTTACATATGGTTTTTCTTTTAGTTCTCATAGATAGTTATTTTTTCTGCTGTTTGCAAAATCCTATAAAGAATATGTTTCAATACAATTATAAGCAAACAAATAATAATTCACTTTTAAACATATCAGCAATACTGATGAACTGCTTGGCCTCAATGGTAGTGAGTAGCATCCATGGTTCATGACAAACTTGTTAGTTCAAATGCATTTTTTTTTCGCTGACCTTGTGAAATACACATGTTGGCAATGTGACAGGAGCAGATCATTCGACAGTCTCTTCGCACAGTACAAAGTGCCATAAATGTCTGTTTCTTTATCGTTATCTTTATGCTAAAAGAAAGTCATTGTGTTCTGAGGCTCAGTATAATAGAAGAGTAAAGTGATTATTTCCTCTTACTCATACAAAAATAATTTGGCCAACTGCACCAATGAAATACAATTTGCCCACTTTCTCAATTTTTTACCTCTGGACATTGGACCTAACATATCTTCCCTAATAGCGCAAGCTGGCGTAACCAACAAAATTGCAAAAGTTGAGTTACGTCGGTTACAACCTTATATGAAGTAGGGTTTATCTGACAAAGTGGCGTAACTGAGATCCTTATAGTAATCGCACAGTACAAGTTGAATTCAAAAGCATATCTGAACAAATGCCGAAACAAAATTATACGGAGTGGCATAACTGCAGAATCCACAGATAAGTCATTTCGTGCGCCAAGTTTGATGTTAATGTAAGTAACGTTAGTGGAGGTATGCCGCGAGAGTTAATTATATATACATTATATACAAATTTATAGGTTTTGGTTGAAAAATAACCCAATAAATGTACAAGAATATGACATGCTCCGCTGAGTCGACCCATTTCAATTGGTATAGGCATATACGTTTTCTCTTGAATAACGCGTGTTACGATCTGTTATTATTTACACTACACTTTTTATATAATTGTTGCACTCTTCACATCTTTAACGTAAATAAATAATATTAGTTTTAGACATTTAATCTAATTACAAAATATTAAAAACAAGTACTTTTAAAATTTAAACAATTAATAACTTCTTTGTTTATTGATCAATTCTGTTCAAAAACAATAGAGTTCTTTCTCTAGCCAACACTAACTTCCTGTTCGATTTTTAATATAATCGGACTTTTCGTTCTTAAGTTATTGTGCTTACAAGAAATTGACGGACTGACAGACATACGCAAGGACGGACGGACATTTTGAAAGTTGTTCAGAATTCGATCACCAACACAGTGATGTGACTTGTTTTTCTCTACGAGCGATATTATCAGTTTTAGAAATGTGCCGATCATATGCAGTATACTCTTCGTTTTGCATTTGCGAAGAGTGTAATAATGGAACTTAATTCTAGTACATGTTTTGTGTGTCAAAAACCCGTTTTAAAAAGTCATGCAAGTAATGCTAGCAACTAAAGACTGGTTGTCTAAGATTTAATCTTAGAATACGCACAAAAACAAAAAGATGTCAACAATACTCTGGCGCATCTTACGTGTCTCAAATTGATCATTAATAAAAAATATTTCCCTTAAAGATTTATTATCCAACATAAAAATCAAGAAGAAGCTCACTGAATACCTCGCCAAGAAAGTTCGGAATTGAGAAAGGTTTAAGTATGTTGTAACTTCATATATCTCGCTGATAACCATAGAAGAAAATAATCATGAAGAAGCTGATACTATTCTAATACTTCGTGTAACTCAACAATATGGAAAAGGCATACAAATTTCTGTGCACAGTCCGTATACAGATGTGCTTGTGCTTCTGGTTAGTTTTTATGAGCAATTACCAAAGAAAGTCGTAATGGTAACTAGTCGAGGAAAACCTGAAAAAGAAACAGATATTGGAAAAGTCGTCAAATCATTAAGTATCGAACACATGCATCATAAATTTTTTTCATGCATTTGCTGGGACAAATATTACCGGCAGATTCTCAAGAAACAGCAAAGAATTTTTCAGTAAAGTATTTTTGAATCTGTAATCAGCAATACTGAAATCGCTTGCGTTGTTGGAAACTCTGAATACAATTACCATATAACTTGAAGACAATTTCCACGAATTAGTACCTTTCCTCTATAAAAATGAATTAATAAAGAAGGTAACTGACTTGTGTTTTCCACCAAAAATCAATAAGAAGATAACCTACCACCCACAGTTGATGGGTTTGGGGTTGATTGTTATTTTATTTTAGGGTCGATTATATTGCAACAGTATGGAGAAGTCCGAATAAAAATATCCAAAATTTGCCAGGTGCTAGTCTCTGTGGGTGGAGAAAAAATCAAAAATATTTAGAACCAGTCTCCATGCTTAACCCGCACCTCTCAAGAGCTGTAAAACTAAGCTTGTCAAATCTAGCCGCAAGAAGGCGAACAATGATACGTTCCTGAAAAAAAATGAATAATTTTCACAGAAGCTTGTCAGTGTTCTGCAGGAAATTTCTTTTGTGCAAATACCCCAGATTCAGTAACTCCATCGATCATGGAAGAATATGAAGATAAATCAGGAAAATTGTGGTACTTTTTCCTTTAAATTGCGAATAACCAAAAACATTCTTTAGAAGATGATGACATGCAGATAACTTCAGAATTATTTTAAGTCTAATAAGACAATTAAAAATGCAATTTAGGTCGCTAGATTATATAAGATTATGTCAAACTATTAATTTATGATGTTGTGATATTAATAATAAAAACGCATTTATTTAATCTGCCGTTTTGAAAAAGCTGTAATTCTTTGCCACTAACAAAGTCAAAACATTTCTGACATGGCCTGAATGCAATTTTTATCTTAGAGAAGCTATATTATCGTATAAGTATCCCATTAATTAACTGTATGCCCGACCGAACTCACCTGCGCAACGCAATGCTCTTCCACAATACCTGTAGCGCGCCATGATTTTAAAATTTTAAAGTATTATTGTTTAACCAATACTAAATAAACGAAATATCGTTGCATTTAGCATTAAATTCTACACATTTTTTGTTTAAGCTGTATGGAAACCAGTCGAAATTTATCTAATGGTATTCCCAAATTAATAGTAAATAATGAATAATATGGACTGTAGTGATAACGTGTGATATAACTCACCCTAGTGATCCTTTGGACGGAGTATGCCGGCCGTCCAGTGTAATCGCTGTCCTCCAAATCCACGAAGATTCGTCACTTTACACTCAGGTTTAATAAATAGCGTTTTTCAATAAATAATTATTAATAATTGCGAATAGTTTTTAAACTGCGATGATTGACTTTTCACTCTCTTGAAGTCTGTGTCCTCGTGGTCAGGTTTTTTATATCACATAAAACGCGCAAGATAAGTTTTTTAAAGAGAACAAAAATATATATGTTTAAAGTGAACCAAGTACATAGGCAACTCTATATACGTTTGATAACTAAGATAAACAAGCAAAGATTTAACTTGGGGATTATCTAAAATAATAATAATAATAATAATACCACTAATAATAATAAAAACAATAATAAGTACGAAACGTAAGCTGTTTCTCCATATAACTTATTGTTTTTCAAATAAAAAATATTTAAAGAAGTTATAAAATCAAAATTTTATTTTATTTGCAACATTTTTAGTTAGATATTAAATATTCTTAGATCTTGTATTTTTTATAGTAAAACATATACTTTTTGAACTATTTCCTTTTTTAGAAATCAATGATCGGACAACTACAACGGGAGATACAATTTTTTTTTCAAATAGCCCTAACCGCCATCTTCATTTGTATATTACTGGAGAAAAATCCACTTTCAGAAATGCCAACATGCCATTCGGTGATCCAATAGACCTAAATAACCAGAAAATAAAGAGTTTTCAAACTTGGCAGGACATCGACGCGAGCGGACCATATGATACTAGACTATAACAGGAATTTTACAGAAACTTATAACACTAATTAGTAATGGAATGGGTTGGAGAATAATCTTACTAAAGTATATTGCACTTGTTCAATTGTTCTATAACTTATATTAATAAAGGATTATAGGTATTATCATTTGACATATCTCTATTTACAATAGTGTATTTACAGTGTCTTAAGAAAAACGTATCTTTCATTTGAATAGTTATGATTTATCACGAGGTGGCATATGTCAGATTTTAGCATTGGAAATGTTTATGTTCGTATATGGGGGTCGAGTTACCAGTTTTCGTTCAAGGTCAAAAGACAGCGGTGTCGCGGTCGAGTGAGACTGTCGTATATGCAACGGCTGATATATGCAAATGTAATATGGGTTGCATATATTACAGGGGGTCAAGTTACCAGTTTTCATTAAGGTCGAAATACAGCGGCGTCGCAATCGAGAGTGGATCGTAGTTTATGTTTTATGTATGGTGTTACCATTTTCAATGTACCGACGGTTGCAAGAATTGCGAAATCTGTGAATTTTTTTATAAGTAGGAAATATACATTTTTCTCCTCAATGAATATTTTAGTGCTCAATATTGACAATAAGGTGGCAAAAAACTAGAACACACTTACTAATGACAATTTCAATAAATATAATAAAATGTTAAGCAATATCGTTTTTTAGCTTCTTTTAAAATTCGTAAAATGCTGGTTACGCCAGTTTCTTTTTAAGGACGATATGTTTCTTCTGAAATAGTGCTTTTTATCTACATAGTCAGTTTATGCATGAATGATAATTGATGTTTATAAATTGCAGTAGCACGCACAAAGAGAAGGAACAAGGTATTTCCAATGTCATTAAGGACAGCACATCAATCCAATTATTTTTTTTTAGTTTTAAATTATAAATTAAGAATTATCTAAATCTATACCTATTTACAGGTTGTCCTTTAAGGATATGACACAACATCATTCCAATATCGTATTGGTTATATTCAGAACAGGTACTTTACATGAAATTTTGTTTACTGACATTCATACCTTTTAACAATAAGTATTGTTTATTCTTTTATCAAAATGAAGGGCAGAAATAAGCAACAATTTAAATACCCAACATTTAAATCAGGTGAAATTGTAAAACAAACGCCAATATTAATTGACATGTTAATTTAAAACAAAACCGAAAGTTTATTTCATTATTTACATAAAATCTAAAATATTTCACAGTTTGAATAAATTAACCTCTCATTCAAATAACGGGACTGATATTAAAATGAAAAAACAATGTATGCATAAATACATGATCACACAACTTTAAATCTTCCTCTACCCTTGACACTTGATTTAAAACAGTTCATCAAATTCTTGGACTTTTCCGACCAGTTAAGTATAACGAATAATTATTTCTAAAGTTTTGGTTTATTACACCAATATCAGATTTGATGATTTTCTAAATTAGTTTTATGTCCCACTGTAGTATATCGGATCTAACGAGCAGGGGTCGGAATCTTTCAGAGACAACAGGGTCACACTCAGAAGCATTAAATAATGTACAATGAATTATATTAACAAATACATTGAAAAATAAAATCGCACGAAACATAAAGTAATTTTCGGTTAACAATAATGTAAATCGAAATTACTTATAGATATGAAGTTAAATTAGCTGTCGCGTCGCACTATTTATATACCTACTAGCTAATAGAATGAATTTAACTGAACAAATGCTATTACAACCCGTATTTATATTTGAAAAATAAACTACTAATTATCAAATGACAGAAACACGGTTAAGGTGGCCATTCCCTAGAAAGAGACATCCGATAGGGAAATATTTATTATTGTTGCCCATAACTTTTTTTCTTAGTATGTATATTTAAAAAAACTATAAGAGTACCTAAGTAGAACCATAACTTAAAACTACGAAATAGGAATATTAACATAATTTTTAAATTTAAATCTAGCTATTTTGCAACCCTCTGAAATTATCGAATGAAAATTCATAGTAATAGTCTTGTTATGGTTCTACTTAGGTACTCTTATAGTTTTTTAAAATATACGCACTAAGAAAAAAAGTTATGGGCAAAAATAATAAATATTTCCCTATCGGATGTCTCTTTCTAGGGACTGGCCACCTTAATATAACGATTACATTAGCAGTCAACAATAAAAAATAGAAAATGGACAATCTAAGTAGACAGATCATTTGCTTATTTGCAAAACGAAAGTTTAAAATTAAAAGGTCGAAAATATTTAAAATTTTGTGACCTTGACAGTGATTTTCATTGGCAAAACCTATATTTTTTAGTAAAAATACGTCTTTAGATGATAATTATAAAAAATTGGGAACGAAAATCGAAACTCCTGCCGGAAGCATTGACAGAGAATTTCATAACGCACCAAAAAAAAAAAAAGCATCTTAAAGTCTTTAATTTTACGATCTAAAAGTTGACACCTATGGACTTTCTTGTATGGGTTACGATAAAGAATAAGGTTTAAGCGAAGCCCGTGAACGACGAAGCTGCCCTCCAGGAGAAGCAGTCCGACAGATCACACTGGCATTGTGTCGTGTAGCTGCCCAGTCTGTCGTCCGTAGGTGTGAGCTTTGCATTGAAAATTGTGTGTTCTGTAATAAATGCCATGAAACGAGACGAGACGTATTTTTCTCTATTTTTTCCCCTTTGTTCCAGCTCGGAGGGGGTGATACACTTTTTGAAAAAAGTTTATAGACGGAAAAAGTCTCATTTTAACCTGAAAAATCAATCCTGGATCACCCCGTATATCCATTATCGATATCCGCATCATATAAAGTTTGACCAGGAAAAATATGAAAATAAACCGTATTCGGGA
This sequence comes from Stenurella melanura, assembly GCA_963583905.1. Taxonomy (NCBI): domain Eukaryota; kingdom Metazoa; phylum Arthropoda; class Insecta; order Coleoptera; family Cerambycidae; genus Stenurella; species Stenurella melanura. The sequence goes on from OY757316.1 coordinate 24,444,945, forward strand.
AATTTTCGCTATTTCTTAGACACATTTTTCTTTCATAACTTTTTTGTTTTTGGATCAAATCTAGTAACGGATATTTTACTATTTCCCGTATACATTCAACCCTGAAATTGAAACATATTCTTTATAAGATTTTGCAAATAGCAGAAAAAAATAACTATCTATGAGGACTAAAAGAAAGATAGTTTTTTTTTTCTGCAACATCCTGTAAAGAATATGTTTCAATACAATTATAAGCAAACAAATAATAGTTCACTTTTAAACATGCATAGACATATAGGCTCCAATACTAGTTAACTAATAGAAAAGCGAAGATGTGTTGCTTTTATCAGTCAATGTCAAATATAATTATTTCATATTTATTCATAGAAATTGTCTTGGTTTTGCATGAAACATCTTTATGAGTGGCTTCTGTCTTTCTGATGAGCTCCAGAATAAGGGCGAAAAACGTTTCAAAGGTTAAGCATTTCCAAGAAACATAGATTTCATAAAAATATAATCCATTAGAATGAAAAATTTTTAAGACAAGGTAGATAAATAAATTCATTTCAGGCCTTTGTTCTCATTTTTAACTGAATTTTCATGACCGTAGGGGGTTATGTAGATACTAGTTTAATCTGGGACTGTACCGATGCTAGTGTTACAATGAAAATGTTCAAATTAGATATAAAACAAATTCAGGATTTTAATTTGCTAGCATAACCAGAATTCAGGTTATCGAGAAAATGCAAAGATTTCATTATTATTTTTACACAGTTTTTCTTTTAGTTCTCATAGTTATTTTTTTCTGCTGTTTGCAAAATCCTATAAAGAATATGTTTCAATACAATTATAAGCAAAGAAATAATAATTCACTTTTAAACAACCTTAAAAGACACAATATCGCATTTTCGACGACAATATACCAATTAAAGATTATTTTCATCAATTAATAAATTAATGTATTGATATTAGTTAATCTTTATTTTACGCCAACTGCGAGTAAGACGGACGATGAAGGCCAGTTTTGCTATTAGTAGAAGAGCCAGTGACATTTTTCAGTGATGATTTAGTTAAGGCCTATTTTTTGAGAGGATGTTGAGGGGGGTATAACTAAGTGTCATCCGTGAGGATTAGCCCTGATTCCAGTCGTAAGGGGGTGGCAGAACGCCCCCCATGTGTAAAAAAAAATGCATCTTTTTATTACTTAGTTAAGGATGAAATTTTTTCCAGTACTCCTCTGATAGCCCACAAACATCGATCCAATATTGGCAGAACGATTGGCCAGTCGTAAGAGGGTGGCAGAACACCCCCAACATGTCGTGGGAGCAATGAACTTTTTATTATTTAGTTAAGCTTCATTTTTTAGTATGTTGCTGTAGTAAATGTTCCATGTATATATGCAAATTGGCAGAACAAAATAGCGGTCGTAACTACCTGGCAGAACGATTTAAATGTGCCGTATGCCGTGACTTCGTGAGTTCGGTCTCAAATTAATTTGTATTATGAGTGCTTTAAATATAAACGATAATTTTGCTCATTTATTTAGAACCATTCTAGTAATTACAGAACTTCATTTACCTTTGGAGCTGGTATTTTAATACTTATTCGATGGAAATGCGACTTGAAAGTTACAAAAATTTGTTTTTCATTCGAGAATGACTTTGCAACTATAAGGGACACGAAAAATTGTACCGTTGTTTTTTTTTTGGAAATTCAATTCTCTACAAGAAAGAAGGTCTCTTGACATTTTTTCGTATATTGCTTAGTTTCTGCGATATAGTGGAAATAAAAAAAAAATCAAATATTTTTTACATTCAAACGCAAATATCTTTTGAACTATGCTAGCTAGATACAAGAATATGACTTGAAGACTTTTTGTAGAAAAGCTTTCTAAATCATTTTCCGTATCTCACTTCATTTCGGAGATAAAGTGAAAATAAAGAATGTTCTTTTCGGATTTCGGAAAAATATAATCACTATCGACTGAGAACCACAAATTATGATGTATATTATTGTAATTGTATTGTCATAATAACTGAAAAATGCGATTGTCAAGAAAAGCATTACAATTTTTTTTTTTAAATTGTGAATATTAAAATTCCATGTTCCAGATAGATAAATAACATTGTGAATATATGTAGAATCATTTATATTATTTTGGATTATATCAAAAATGTTCCGAGACAGGAAATACATAAAATAAATAAAATATATTTCAAGAAACGTCGAAATTAATTATTGCAATGCTAAAAAAAAATTGAATAAATCGTGATACGTGAATTAAAAGAATATTTCTAATACATTTTTTATAGAGAATTAATTAATAAAAAAATGTATTTGATAAACATCATGAATATATATACTTCATGATGTTTATCAAATAATTTTTTTCAAAATTAGTTCTCTATAAAAAAATGTATTAAAAATATTCTTTTAAATCATGTATCACGATTTATTTAAATTTTTTCTAGCATTGCAATAATTAATAGCGATGTTTCTTGAAATACGTTTTATTTATTTTATGTATTTCCTGTCTCGGAACATTTTTGCTATAATTCAAAATATTATAAATGATTCTACATATATTCACAATGTTATTTATCTATCTGGAACAGGGAACTTTAATAATCACAATTTTTTTAAATTATTTAGTAATTCCTTTCTTGGAAATCGCATTTTTCAATTATTATGACAATACAATTACAATAATATACATCATAATGTGTGATTCTCGGTCGATACTGATTATATTTTTCCGAAATCCGAAAAGAAAATTCTTTATTTTCACTTTATCTCCGAAATGAAGTGAGATACGAAAAATTATTAAGAACGCTTTTAATTAGAAAATAAAATTTTCTACAAAAAATCTTGTAGTCATATTTTCGTATCTAGCATAGTTCAAAAGATATTTGCGTTTGAATGTAAAAAATATTTGATTTTTTTTTTATTTTCACTATATCGCAGAAACTAAGCAATATACGAAAAAATGTCAAGAGACCTTTTTTATAGAGAATTGAATTTCCAACAACAGTAAGTAAAACTTTTTCGTGTCTCTCATAGTTGCAAAGTTATTCTCGAATGAAAAACAAATTTTTGTATCTTTTAAGTCGCATTTCCATTGAATGAGTATTAAAATACCATCTCCAAAGGTAAATGAAGGTCTGTGATTACAAAAAGGGTCTAAATATTTAAAGCATTCATAATATAAATTGATCTGCGACCGAAGGCACGCAGTCACGGCGCGTATACGGCACATTTAAATCGTTCTGCCAGGTAGTTACGACCTTCATTTTGTTCTGCCAGTTTGCATATATACTTGGAATAGTTGCTACAGCAACATACTAAAAAATTAATCTTAACTAAATAATAAAAAGTTCATTACTCCCACGACATGTTGGGGGTGTTCTGCCACCCTCCTAAGACTGGCCAATCCTTCTGCCAATATTAGATCGATGTTTGTGGGCTATCGGAGGAGTACTGGAAAAAATTTCAGCCTTAACTAAATAATAAAAAGATGCAGTTTTTTTACACATTGGGGGCGTTCTGCCACCCCCTTACGACTGGAATCCGGACTAATTCTCACGGATGACACTTAGTTATACCTCCCTCAACATCCTCTCAAAAAATAGGCCTTAACTAAATCATCACTGAAAAATGTCACTGGCTCTTAGTCCATATTGGTACTTTCTTTAAGATTAAGATTTAAAAAAATGTATAATTATAATTATAGCTATTTACTCGAATTTTCTGCTCTTTTCTAACAAATGTATATCCATATTTGTTACATAGTTATATTTCTGGTTTACCAAGTCTTAATGCGCATAGTAAGTAGTAAGTAGAACGCTTATTTCAACAAATTATGTGATACTGTATCAACCGATCTGATAATAACTGTTATTAAATATGCTAATTTCTAATAGTTTACGACAATTTATTTTATATTACGTCACTTGCAATTCGTTGGAAACGGCTTTTTCACACAAAAAATCCGTCATAAATAATTATTTTCCTATTTACGCAGAGGGACACAGCCTCTTAGGCCATACCCAAAGCAAATTGCCAATATGGTAAATAAAAAAAGTATATTCGAGATAATGTAATTTATTAACAAAAACACATATTAAAAGTTCCCATGAAAAAATCAACATTATCACTTCACAAAAGACCGATAACCGCCTGTCCTAAAAAATTACTTAGAAAAGTTTTCATCTCGAGGACGACGATCAATCGCCATTGAGCTCAAAACATTGATTTGAAAAAATTTCAAGATGTACAGGGCGGAAAACCGCTCCGTCCAACAAATTTTTCGAAAGAACCACGAATCTATTTTTTCGAAAGTACCACGAAATTAATTTTTCGAAAGTTCGATGAAGAGGATTGCACAGGGCGGAATTCTCAGTCAGGATGCAGCGAGTAGCTATTTTAAATGTCAAAATTTAAGAAAAAATCAATAGGACAGTTTTTCCAATAAAAACCAAAATCCACATTTAATTATTTTGCAAGTCGTGGAGAATACTCCATGTCCGAACCACAAGAAAGTCCATAAAAAATAATCAAAAAAATCAAAGTCGGAGATTCTATTCCGACGGACCCAAAATATTCTCAAACCAGGACCAGGCGGGAATCGCCATAGTAGTCGCTCGAATACGAGTCGACGGAAAAAAGGTATCTTTGGGTTCAATGCCGTTAGTGCGTTTTTTCAAGCCGGAAAACCATTGAATTCATATAGATAGCTTCTTGAAGCATGCTGACAAAGATACAAGCAATTCGAAAATTTCAGTGCAAAATTAAAAGTGAATAATTTTCAAAAAGTTCGACATACATCTTACAATCATAATTAATTGGAAGTCTGAATCTTTTTGTACAGTCGATTGTTATAGTTCTCTCGACTCTGGATGAGTTGCGGTCCTACGGGACGTAAGTCTTGCCAACTGGTAGTGCTATCTGATGTTTGCCTTATATACACCAGATATTGAGTATTTATAATTTTATAAAATTATTTCAATAAATGAAAACATATTTTGAATTCGAGTTCTTATTGATCCACTAATTATAAGATTGACGACCAGGGTGCGATTCTGTGGCGTGAATTGGATAACTACTTACTACGGGTCACTTCTGATCCCGTCAAGTTTGTGTAGCGATTCGAGTACTCATGGAATCTATCGACGCTCTTAATTATTAAGAAGTGTCTCTGAGAAAGTGCTAGTCATAAGATATATTCAGTAGAAGTGCACCGCTCTACATCAGATTACGACGGAAAGAACAGACTGTACCAATCACAGTAAGTATAATTTTATCTATTTTCGTTTTGGGGAGTTTCAAGGGTAACTGGAATCCCCCTTGGGAGTAGAGTTACAAGATATTGTGGCGAAGACACGGCTACGGCCTAATTAATATAACATTCTTGTCGTGTCCGTCCGATACTAAGATCATCTACAATAGCACAGGAAAGTTAAAAAAGCAACAGAAAATTCTGTATTTCATGTTAATTACTTTGGAAGATTGAGATTGTATGCCCTCCAATCTCGGCAGCTTTCAAATTATGCACGCGTCCTATTCTTCTAATTTTCTTTTTGGGATTTCCTATCACATGAATGTTTAGTTCTAAAAATGGCGTTCGAGGAATCTACAAAAATTAACCAGTAGCTATATTATCGGGAAGTAACCTCTACGCCGTAGCACTAGAGGTGATTTCCCAGTAATCTACTGGTTAATTGTATTATTTTGTATATTCCTCGGACGTCATTTAGAAGTTCCAAAAAGAAAAGTAAAAGAATTAAGAGAATACCACAACTAGCATTTAGACAATAACTTATAGTAGTATTATACGGAACGTTAAAGAATTATGTAAAAAACCGCTGCCTAAGGAATCACTACTTCCACATCCAGATTTTCCTTCCAAGTATCTTTAAAGGTAAACTTTTTGACTATATTTGCACTTTAGTATGCGGAAATAATTGGTCATAGAATTTTAATAATATTTGGGGACAGATGTCACAAATTTTTTTACAGAAGTCGCAATTTAGTAAGCTTCGTTAAGACACTGATGATGACCTTGGCTAATTTTCAAGCCTGATATGATATTTACAAAATCTGCAAAATATACAGGGGATAGAAATAAAGAAAAGTTTTAGACGTTTTCACTTTTAAATAAATACAAATTAAAAAAGTTACACAACTCAGAGTAATTGTAATAGACTTTACATTAATATTCCACAAAAAATGTGTTTCGTAAAAATGCGAGAACATGAATCTAGGTATAGATATTTATCAAATACACGAGTTGCACAAAAACGATGCTAAGCGTCGGTCGGCGTCGAGACGTAAAAATGGAAGAGATATCAAAATTTGTCAAATTCAAAAGTTTTACAAAAACGACAACTCAAAGTTGATCCTTCCCTGTCCAAGTGCATTGTTGAGTTATTCCCGATGAAAATCTTTCTAGGAACTTTGAACTCCTCAAATATAGAAAACCATTCTCGATGACGAGTTAAATGATCTGTCGAACCAGAATCAACGATCCATGCCTCCGAATCCACTTCTAAAGTTAAACATTCACTTATATAAGCTTGATCCCTGGTATGTTGTATCTTAACTTTTCCAGACTTCAAAAATGGGCAATCTCGACGAAAATTACCTATATCTTGGCATTTGTAACACCTGAACGTTGATTTCTTCTCCTCAGACTTAGAATGAAATTTCTTCTTTACTTTGTCATGATTTTCCTTTTGAAAATTCTTTGCTTTTGTTGCAACCAAAGCTACCAACTCTTCTTGCTTCGCTGATCTCTGCTGACGACGTCTATCTTCTGATGTCAGCACACTTATGAGGTTAGTCAAAGTTCGCTGATCTTCAGATCGCACCCACCAAGCTTGACGTAAGCTTTCAAATTCATCTGGCAAAGTATCCAAGAGCTTCACCATGAGGGATGAATCATCAGGCTTGACATTCAATTGTTGCAACCTCAAAATTACACTTTCAAATTTTGAAATATGAGTAACCATGTCATCAGCTAGATTCATGCTAAAATTGAAGAATTCTGCTTGAACAGTATGAGCTGCTTGTTGCGTCTGCTGTTCAAAAATAGCGTGTAATTTCAGCCACATTTCACGAGCAGTTTGACATGTAACCAGCAAAGACATAACTTTACCTTCCAGCGTTTTCACAATTACTTGACTAGCTAACCTGTCCGCCTTGTCCCAAGTCTTTAGCTCTGCAGCATATTGATTCCTCTGATCTTGATTTGCCGCTGCTCCAACCGCTTCCGGTTTGTTCAACTAGCCAATACAAACTTCATGCGCGTTCTCAGTTCCTTTTAACAAATTCCGCACAACAAACTTCCACAAATTCCAGTTGTCAGCTCCACGTAGTTTTTGCACGCCTTGGAACTCCATTTCCTATTGTACTAATTACCAGTTTCGAGAATTCTGGGAACCACACTCTGCTAACATATTAATGAAAACGAAGTGTAATTTATATGAAGTTTATGTTTAACGACAGTTCAAGTTTAAGTGACATAACACACACTAGTTAGTGACAAAGACAGTAAGTGACAAAGGTGTTCTATACGAATTATCAACAAAAAATGTACAGTTAATGTTTTAACTCAACAACGACAATAGGCGTCGGTCGGCGTCGAGACGAAAAAATGGAAGCATATGAATCTAGGTATCAAAATGTATCAAATTCAGAAGTTTTACAGAAAACGACGGTAGGCGTCGGTCGGCGTGCAGACGTGAAAATGAAAGAACATGAAATTAGGCATCAAAATTCATCTAATACGTAAGTTTTACAAAAACTGCGCTAGTCGTCGGTCAGCGTAGAGACGTAAATGTGCAAGAATATTATAAAAAATGCTGAGGCCCTTGCTTCTATACATCAAATCCCAAATTTCTGTACTCTTACCAGCTTGTTTTACTTATTTCCCCCTATTTACCCCTATATAACCCCCAACCCTTCAACGAAATCATCTCTAAATATAATCCAGTTCCAGATGTAGTTATAATACATACGTGTACCAAATTTCAAGAGAATAACCTCATTTCATTTTATCAACCCCTTTAATAATGGAGTAGGGGTGGTGGGGGGTTGAAAAATATTATAAAATAATCTGAGCTTTGGCCTCTAGTACATACACCGAATTTCAAGTTTCTGTACCCTTACCAGCTTGCCTTACGTATTTTTTCTCCTATTTAACCCCCAACACTTCAAAGGAATAATCCAAAAATATAACCTAGTTCCAGATGTCATTATAATATATACATATTCCAAATTTCAAGTCAATATCTCAATTTTATTTTATCAACCCCTTTAATATGGAATTGGGGGGTGGGGGTGGGGAAGAATGGAAAATATTATAAAAAATTTCGAGGCCTTGTGTGGGATGCTCTCTCATATGTAGTTAACACTACATCGCCACCGGGATAGTTCATGCAGAGGTGGCGAGAATATAAAAAAAAGCAGAAAAGAAAATAAATATAAATTTAAATTTTCGATTAAAAAAATAAATATTCGTACGGGTACCCGTACGAATAGGAAAGGACGTCCCCATTCGTCCGGGTAGCCGGACGAATAGCCAGTTCACTTAAGATGTCCCTATTTGTCCAGCTACCCGGACAATTAAGAAAATAAATATTCGTACGGGTAACCGTACGAATAGGGACACCCATTTATAATACATAAATATTGTGGGTCAATACTCCACAAATTGGTGACCCCGCTGTTTGAATCCCGCTAACGTTTCCCGACGTTTGATTCCCGCTGACGGGAATACATTTCCCAGTTTACCAGCGATATTCAACATATAAGTGGTAAATCAAACGTAGTAGCTGACGCCTTGTCACGGATTCATGACGTTACAACGATAATTGCATCTAATACAATACCTACCTCTATTCCGGACATATCAAACAATTTCAGTTTGCAATTGCTTTGTGATTCACAATTAAAGGATGAAGAACTTACCACTTTAATTTCTAAAAGTCCTGAAAATAAATGTAAACAATCGAGGTATGTTTTAGAACACATTTTTATTCCTAATACAAAAAATCGCATATGGTGTGACGTATCTACTTCACACTATCGCCCTTTTGTCCCTAAAGTCTTACGCCGATCCATTTTTGAAATTTTTCACAACTTGACACATGTAGGCATTCGCGCAACTAGGAAGCTAGTTGCGGCACATTATTTCTGGTCAAGAATGAACAAGGACTGCGCTTTGTAAGCTAAGACGTGTTTAAATTGTCAAACTTCGAAAATACATCGCCATACGGTAATCCCGCTTGCGAAATTTCCAATACCGAAGTGCCGTTTTGACCATTTGCACATTGATATAATTGGGCCTTTTCCCCCATCGCGTGGATGTTCTCACATCCTAACCATGGTTGAAAGATTCACCCGCTGGCCCGAAGCTGTTCCTATATCAGACACTTCCGCTGAAACAGTTGCCAGGACACTTTTTCAAAATTACATTTGTCGTTTTGGTGTTCCGCTTTCTATAAACACGGACCAGCGCATCCAATTCGAATCGAATTTGTTTCGCGAATTTGCAAAGTTTTTAGGTTTTAACCGTATTCATTTCACATCATATCACCCACAAAGTAACGGAATGGTCGACCGTTTCCACAGCACTTTAAAAACTACATTGCTAGCACGTGCAAATTCTATACACTGGTATGACGAATTACCAATAGTCCTTTTTGGTTTCAGAACAGTTCCTAGATCTGACTTAGAATGTTCTTCCGCTGATCTCCTTTACGGTCAAAATTTACGTTTACCAGGCTCATTCTTTTTACAACCCCATTTCGACGTGAATACTCCTGATTTTGTTACTAAAATTCACTCACATTTTGACAACTTGACGTTTCGAAATCCCAGGCATAGTGATCTCCGAAGAGTTTTCGTTAGTCCTGACTTGTCTACTTGTGATTATGTTTTTGTTAGACAAGACCGGATTAAAAAATGTTTCACCCCACTGTTTCAGGGGCCCTTTCGCCTAATTTCTAGAACTGACAAAGTCATTACTCTGTTGATTCGTGATAAGAATGTCACTCGCAGTTTAGATCGCGTTAAACCTGCCTATGTTTTAGGGGATTCTGTTGATTCGCCTGTCGCCACTACCAAAAAAAAAAAGTTAGGTTTAATACTGATTGTTTGACAGGCTGAGTTTTCTTCTTTTCTTACCGAGGGAGTATTGTGGGATGCTCTCTCATATGTAGTCAACACTACATCGCCACCGGGATAGTTCATGCAGAGGTGGCGAGAATATAAAAAAAAGCAGAAAAGAAAAAAGAAGACAATATAAATAATATATGACAGATATTCAGATATTGTAAAAAATATTATTGCATCATTAAATGTGATCAAAAGTATATTTGTTAATATTAATTTATTTGTTATTTACAATACATAAATATTGTGGGTCAATACCCCACACCTTGGCATCTAGTACATACACCAAAGGACCCCGCACGGAACATATGGAAATTGGCCCCCGGTTAAAGTGTTTAATACTCGGGGATATTATCCAAATATCGATGTTGATCAAAAGTCTCTATGGGCTCAAGGTCGGAAATTAGACGGTTTTCCAGATATCGGGGGTGTAAAGGGGGATGCTCATTTCTTGTGGGAAGTGGCCCCCGCTCCAGTAAAATTCGCTGGAATCGATATATGTCATTCCTCTCGACCTCCTGATCAAAAATTCTCAGGGGCACAAGTATGGAAAATAAACAGTTTTCTAGATATGGGAGGTGCAAAGGGGGGTGCTCATTTTCTATAGGAAGTGACCGCCAGTGAATTTCACTGGAATCGACATATGTTGTTTCTCTCGACCTCCTGATCAAAAGTTCTCATAGACACAAGGTCGGTAAATGCACAATTTTTTCGATATCGGGGGTTTAAAGTCGACTTTGCAACCCCCGATATCTGGAAAACTGTGCATGTACCGGCCTTGTGCCCATGAGAAATTTTCATCAGGAGGTCGAGAGGAACAACATATGTCGATTCCAGTGAATTTCACTGGGGGTCACTTCCTATAAAGGAAATGAGCGCCCCGCTTTGCACCCCCCATATCTAGAAAACTGTCCATTTTTCAAACTTGTGCCCCTGAGAATTGTTATCAGGTCAAGAGGAATAACATATGTCGATTCCAGCGAATTTTACTGGAGCGGGGACACTTCCCACAAGAAATGAGCATCCCCCTTTACACCCCCGATATCTGGAAAACCGTCCAATTTCCGACCTTGGGCCCATAGAGACTTTTGATCAACATCGATATTTGGATAATATCCCCGAGTATCAAACACTTTAACCGGGGGCCAATTTCCATATTCCTTTCAAGTTTCTGTACTCTTACCAGCTTGCTTTATTTATTTCCCCCCATTTACCCCTTCTTAATCCCCAAGTCTTCGCCGGATAGTTTCAAAAAACAACCTAGTTCCAGATCTCATTAAAATATATTAGGAGCTCCTACGATAAAGTCATTCAGGCTGGCAATTTGTTCATAGGCTACGATAGTTGCACTGTTTTCGATGCTTTAGATATTTACCGCTGTTTCAAGTGTAATGAATTTCACCATTCTTCTAATAATTGCGACAAACCCGTGTCATGCCCAAGGTGTGCTCAAAATCATGAAGTTCATTTATGCACCTCTGAAACTTTAACATGCCCGAATTGCTCGAATTTAAAAAATGTCCCCACAGATCACGCTGCTTGGGATACTAATAAGTGTACTGCGTATATTTGTGCACGCGATAAACTTCGTAGTGATATACTAGCTTTAACCATTCAATAGCAATCAGCGGCAAGTCCCTCAATGGAAGCTCATCTCACGAATGTAGGTCGCAATACGAGTAGTGGAGAATTTTTAATTTACTATCAAAATACGCGAGATGTCAGAACTAAGACGGTCGAACTTTACAACGCATCGGCGTGCTCCGAATATTCCATGATAGCTTTAACCGAAACCTGGCTAGATTCCTCCGTTTTTAATAGCGAACTATTCAGCAATAAATTCAATGTTTTTCGTTCAGATAGAGATTTTGCTGCCATTAATAGATCAAAAGGTGGAGGGGTACTATTAGCAGTAAATATAAAATACACTTCTTCTTTATTAAGCCTTGATACTGCAGATTTTAACAACATACCTGCCATCGACATCTTAGGTATAAAAATTTCAAATAATGATCAGTCTCTTTACATATTTGTTATCTACATACCACCGAGTATACCTGTTGCCGATTTTGAATATTTTTTTGAGACACTAGGTAAGCTGAAGTATTTACAAAATAGCGATAATGATATAGTCATTTTGGGCGATTTTAATATCCCCAAATATGCATCTTACCTAAAAGACTCAAAATCTAACGCCCAAATTAGAGCCTTGAATAATTTTCTAGACACTAATAATTTATCTCAATACAACTCAATATTTAATGGCAATGGCAATATTCTTGATCTAGTATTACACAACAAAAACTGTGATGTATCTCAATCTCCTGATCCGTTAACTAATGAAGATTTTCATCACCCTGCTCTGATCATATCAACTGAAATAAGTACTGTTAAGAACCTTATTAATAATTGTCCAAAGAAATCATGACGTTAGTTATAATTTCCGCAATGTGATTTCTCCAAATTGTATGTGGTTCAAATCCGACGGTACCTATCCAGTGATTGGTTTTCCGCACAGTAACTTGCTTGAAAGATATTCTGTGACTACTCTTGAGGATAGGCGTACGTACTTTTCTCAAGTATTTTTGTTTAAATTACTACACAATGATTTTGACGCACCCGAAATAATTAGTAAGCTTAATTTTCACGTTCCCAGATTAACCTCTCGTAATCACCAAGTGTTCTATTTACCTACGCCGCGTACCAACGTACTAAATAATTCACCTTTATATACGATTTGCAGTACTTCTAACAAATTATGTAACGACTTCGATATTTTTAATTGCAGCCTTAGTGACATAAAACAAAATGTTCTAAATTAAATAACCAGTGAGTGTCTTTGTTTTCTTAATTTGCTTTGAATCAGATATGTGTATATATGTATATATAGTTTTTATATTTAAACATTTCCCATGTTATTTTTTTCTCTTTCTTCGTATCATTAGTCATTCATAGTTCGTACATTTAAGTAATTTTTTTCTTCATTTTACTTTCTTTCTATGTTGTTGTATATTATGTAATTAATGCTTTGTATGCCTTTATTCCTGTTCTGTAATTGGGTATCTTACCTGTTGAACAGTGTATGCAATAAATAAATAAAATAAATAAATAAATATACGTGTACAAAATTTCAAGTCAATATCTTAAACCGTTCTGAAGAAAACGTGCGGACAAAAAAGTTACAGACAGACAGCCCGACAGACAGACGGACAGACAGACGAACAGATCGACAGACAGATTTTTTTTTCGCTCGAATTTAAAATCTCCAATCCACTACGTGGATGTGGAAGTAATTAACACATGTGAAGATTATTTTATTTAAATCTAGTTTACACTTTACAATTATTACTCGTAGTGGAAACCGGTTAAACATTCCCCACCTGGGGATTTCTAGAATTATATATACATCATAATTTTTTCCGCGGGGGTTATTAAAAAATTATTCCTATTATGCTGAAGAATTAGTAAGTATACCACTTCCGACTCCCACATCATGAATAATCATTTATCTTTAAGAATTATCATACTATTACAATTGCTACCCGGAAACCTTGACTTAATTTATCATTGTTTTTACATATACAGGGTGTATTGACGTTTGTAAACAAGCATATATTCATTTACGTACTAAAATCTTTAATTAATTATATTACATAAAAAAATCTTATTCACCAACTATGGGGGTGGTAGATATTAATCTTCTTCCCAGATTGTATATCATTTCCAGTTCTCTGGGGTTTTTGTTCGATTGTCTTTGGGATCTATTTCTTGTAGTTCCTATTGTAGCTAAATTATTTTCTTAAAGTTATGGATTCAATTGCCTCCCTTCTTATGCTTTTGTAACTGTAAATATTCACTCCAGTTGTTGTTCTTCATGGCACACTAGATTCACTGTGTCGGACTTTGACAGGACTACTAAACAATCCATCAACTCTTAATATAAACAGAAGTATAAGTCGAGTATAAACTCGACTACCACTCAATCAGCAATAAGAAATTCTGTGGGGAATGCTTTTTCTTCAATGTTCTCGGTTCCTTGATTTGTTACTTGTCTAGTTTAAATTATATTCTGTTTTTTTACTGCTTTTAAAACAGTGAAGTGTCACAAAAATAATCTAGCCATCTCAAAACAATCAACCATATATACGCTGTTGCTCTTGTGTTTGAATGAATATGAACAGAGAAAGATGCAAGTCTTTAAAACTCACCATAGTTAACTTTCTGCCTATAATGAATATAGTTTAAACGGCTGGTTATGAATTTCCTTAAGTAGCTGAGATAAAAATAACAGATTCTCAAAAATCTGAGCAAGAAGAGCAAATTTACATCTAAGTAATTTTCTAAAGATGTCCGACTGTTTGACAACATTCAAACAATAAGCTCCGAGTAGGATTTGACACTATATATTTTACGAGATTAAAATGGTAACTGTAGACCGAAAAAATGAATAGGATAGGTGAGTATGAGGTAGTAAATAAGATGATATAAAGCAATTGTATGCAATACCGAATATGAAGTTCGACAAAGAATACAAATAGTAATATTGTCAAATTGCCAATCGAGCAATGTTTGCTGTGACAGAGACAACACGCACAATGATCAAAGTTGCTAACGCCTAGTTTTCTCCATCTTTCTCTTCATCTCTGAGACATGGTCCATCAGGGAGGCAGACCAACTATCCTTGATGCTTTCGAGGCGTTTGTTATGACACCAACAGCTCTCAAATTGTCTCTCAAGCAACATATTCCAAATCCTAACATATTTTGACAACATCAACCAAAGAGAAAGCAATACAGAACGATTGATAGTTCAAACACCACTTGGTAAGGGGCGAGGAAAACGCGTCTATTGATAGTGAAACCGTGCATCTAACATATGGTGATATTGCTCTCGGACGTGCCATGCCCCCCCTCCCCCCCCTTACTGCATACAGTCAACTCTAATTTCACTAATCCCCTGGCATTACAACAACGAATGCGGCTTTGTTGAAGCCTGTTCCAGGTTGTTGGGCCCTTTTGGGAGGTTGGTCATGTCATCGCCAACAAATAGTAACGAAACTTTAGTTGCGCTGAATAAATTGTCACTACAGTACCTGGACTATCATATATTTGACGCATATTTGGGTTAAAGGATCACATGTACGGGTAGGCATGCGCGAAAAAAGAAAGAAGGTACCGCAGTCCTTCCCGCGAGGACCGACGATTTTTTTATTCATCGCCGACTCGGTAAGACGTTGGTGTGCTTAATAAAAGATTCTAGATTTTATCTGAGTAATGCCTTAATGATTTGTTATTAAGTAGTTGATTATTATAGGATTGTGGTTATAGAGAATTTATTTTTGGTTCATTAAGTAGTAGGTACCTATTGAATGTATTTGGCGAATTTTAGAGGCACCAGTGTGTGTGATTATACGCCATTGCAGGGCACGGATTCGGTCTGCGGTGAATTCGCTTAGGAGAGTTGCTTCTCTGTTATTTAATTTCTTAGGATCAGATTGTGTATCGAAAGGGAGCGCGCGTAAGTCCGTCGTCGAGATTATAGAATAGGAGGCAGGACCATAAGGTGCAAGCAGCCACTAAACTACTTTCCTGGAGAAATCTGCCTGACGTGAGTGAACTTTTTTCTTTAATTAGATTAACTTCTTATTAAATTTGTACATTTTTTCACTCATCTTGAGGGTAAAGTTCAGTAGTGTTGCTCATAGCTATTGGAGAAGTCTCCTGAGTCCCTGTGCCATGCCCAAAGTTCAAATCTCACCAAATGTGACACTTTTACTACAGGAACTTCTTTTAAATGTGCGCTGTTTCCAATAGTGTGCTTTTCTGCGCTTCTTGCTCACTCGATTCATCTGGCAGCTATTGCAGATTCCCGCCATGGCCCTTCTCAACAGTTTCGAGCACTCCTACATTATTGGCACTACCGTGGACTATGCATTCCTCATTCTCCTTACTTTTATTTGGAGG
This sequence comes from Stenurella melanura, assembly GCA_963583905.1. Taxonomy (NCBI): domain Eukaryota; kingdom Metazoa; phylum Arthropoda; class Insecta; order Coleoptera; family Cerambycidae; genus Stenurella; species Stenurella melanura. Next base: position 24,461,060 of record OY757316.1, read on the forward strand.
CCTTTTCACTTGCTCAACTTATCAGTTTTCTTGAGCATCAGGCCGATGTCATTCGGGATGGACACACCGATCCGCAAACAGGATTTCTCCTTTTTAATATCTGGTGGATTCGCACGTAGGCACACTTTTTTAGAGTATGCTCACAATATTTCTCATGCGCCGGTATACCATACTGTCTACACAAGACCCACTGGATATAACTGGCCATTATGTTGTGTCGATGCGTGTATTCTGAAGCTACCAAAGTAGTACATATCGTCAACAAGTGACTTACATGTTTCTCTGCCAGGTCGCACATTCTGTAGCTGCTGCATTATTATTATTATTTTTTTAATAATTTCTAGTCACGGATCTTCTCCGGTGTGTCAACAACAATTGGTCGAGTGTACAAGATTGATGTTGGCATCTATGCTTCCAAGAACGATCTCACGATGTGCGTCCCATCAAGAATAATAGATTTCTGCATGTTTCGATATAAGTATCCCGGTATTCCAATTTCGGAGAGGGATCCTTTGGGTATCAGCCCATGGTAGATAAGATTACTGGGATGCGGTGCGCATGTTTCACATGTTATTATTATTATATAATGGTCAATTTCTCGACTTTTTTATTATTGTTATTATTATTAGTGTACAACTAATCATAATCAAATTTAAGCTGGGAAGAATGTCAATCCTAATAACAAATGATAAAACATGTATTTTAAGTCAAACTGTGCATAAGGATTGAAAAACTTATTTCTCAGTGGTCGGGTATGTCTTCGTTGAATATGCTTGAGCTCAATTTGTAAATGGCTAGGCTTAGCTCGAGGACATTGTGCTCTGCTAAGATTAGAAACCATTGAAAGTGCTGTTCAGGTAGGTCTTAGAACAACCAACAATATTTTTTCTATAAGATATTTTAGGGTTTAGTGTTGAGTTATTACAAAAAACTTATCGTAGATAAGTAAAGAATTATAAGAGAATATGCCCGTTATGTTAGTACAATGCTCTTTTTAATCTAAATTAGCCTGTTCAATAAAACCAAAGGCGAACAAAACAAAAGCACTTACCAACATAGCAGTAATAACAAACACTGAAACATCTACAGGCACGAGTTTCGACATTGATATCTCGTTAGTGTGGTTAGTTCTAAAGTTTAAAACACACTGAGAAATATTATAGCCAATATTCTCGTCACAATTATCAATGGTTTACCAAAACTAGATATTAAAAATTGGAATTGGATTTTTGGAATTTTCCCGTGAAGAGACAATTATAAACGTAATAATAATAATAATATTATTATTAGTTCTTAGTACAAAGTAATACAATACAATCAAAAGGACATCGACCTAGGTCCTTCAGCCAAGGAGATAATAATATTATATATATTCTCTAGTTTTGTCCCATTTTAATCATTGCGATGTGGTTTATGGCCCCTGTATTGACAGCGTCGAGACCCGGCGCATACAAAAAGTACAAAATGCTTGTCTTCGCTTAATTTTTGGAATTCAACGCCGTCAAAGAATATCTCATAAATTGAAAACTGCAGGATGGCTGAATATGTACAATCGCCGCAAACTTCACATGGCTTGTTTTTTTCATAAAATTTTAAAGTTTAGATCGCCACCTTATCTCCTCAACAAGCTCTCTTTTAGAAATGATATTCATAACATTAATATTAGACGAAGAAATATTCTCACCATACCACAACACCGTAAGGAAATATTCAAAAGGTCATTCTCTTATAACATTGCTACTTCTATAAATACGCTACCCTTTAATGGACTCACCCTTTCGTGTGTAAGTTTTAAAAAAACATTTAAAACATATTTAATGCGAAATCAGTAATAATAAAATCTTACCTTTTCCCGTAATTTCTCTGTTTTTAAACTTTGTTCCTTCTTTAATTTTCTTTGTTTCATTTTTTTTCTAATTTCTTTTCTTTCTCTTCCTCTCATTTCCTACTCTCCTCCCTCCTTCAGCTCTAGTTTGCCTCTTTTTAATTCTACTTTGATGTATTTTTTTTTAAATTTTTTTTATGATTGTTTCGATATGAGTACCTATATTTATTTAATTTATCTACCTCTTATATTATTTATAGGCAATAGTGGAAGAACAGTTTACTGGCTTGTCAGTAAACTGAACTACTCGCCTTTTATTTACCTGTTGTAAACATGTATAATTTAATATTGTTAAATTTGTCAAATTGGGTAAATAATAAATGCTTTATTATTATTATTATTATTATTATTATTATATTTAACATTTTGTATAAAATATGGAGCAAAACAAGATTGATTACATAGATAAATTGTATAAAGGAAACTAATGAGGGGCAGCGCTTCATTACTCCTGCGACATCAATAGCATCTATTCAAAAATTGGTCTTTTCGGATATGTGAATCTGGGCGTATTGTTGTCGAGAAATTATGAGAGGTTCACTTCAATATTGTGGCTTCTCTGTGAAAATTTTTCCTTGAGAAGTTGTATTCTATCATCGATCAGAAGTTTTTTTGCACCAATTCATACAAAAGTGCATTAGGAGGGTTGTATTTACACTACCCTCCTAATGCACAATACTTTAGGATTGTCAGGGTGCCGAATCCTTGTAATTTTCCTTATTATAAATATAATTAGATGCAAATGGAACTTTTAGAAACTGCAAAATAGAAATAAACTAAATATGTTACCAGAGAGTACTAGCAATTATTTTAACTTTTACAAAAAACTTATAACAGATAAGTATAAAACATATATCATTCTGATAGAATTTTAAGAAAATATCTTAATTATCTACAGGACAGCTGTTATCATTTTTAATCTAAATTGTAAAGGTATACTGATAAATTTCCAGTAGTGACGTATAATTGTTTATTTTTTGAAATTATAATTTTTGAAAAATGCGTTTGTGAAATTCTCATATATGATATAATTAGTCTATTTATGCAACCTGTAATAAATATTCAATATCTGCTATACACCCGGTACGTAATATACGTACAATTGCAGAGGTGGGAGGTAAATCGTTATTTTGAAATTCATTTAATAAATCGAATTACAATGTATTGAAACATTAGTGTCAATTCCTTCTGAAATGGTGACATCTGTAATTAAATTATTAGCCCTGTTGGGGTGTGTTCTTGTTGGACTTGAGGCTTACATTGTGCTGGGTAAGAAATTATTTTTTTAACATTTTATAGCAAATGCTTTTTTTTTCAAACGTCATAAAAAGATCACATTTCTTAACTAATTTCATAATATTAAACTTTGACTGTGCTTTGCCATTAGCAGCGTAGGTAAAAGTACTTTTTTATTATACCTAAATTATAATCTCTAAAGTAAAAATCGGACCTCCAAAGGACTAGTGCTTTAAAGTTGCTTAGGTAAGAACCAATTTTAAACAATGATAAATACACAAGTATTTAGCAACCAAACAAAAAAGTTCTAACCGCCTGCGCCTCTATATTACCGATTAAAAATGAAATTCAGAAATTGCCTCTTAAAAGGAGTCTACATTAATTAATTTTCTAATCTTTTCTAACTTTTACTTTGCAGTGCAGGTATAATAAAAAACAGCATATACAGTGGTGTCAAGATAGACTAAAAAACCGAAGAAGTTCTGATTTCTCATAGCCATTACCGATTTTCATATTTTTTTTTTAGTGTTCAGAAACATTTATTAATCAAGTTTCACATGTATTTAGGACTTGCTTTTCATTTTTCCTATTATTCATTTAACAATTGGCTATTTTTTGTTAACAATTAATAAACAAATTATGGATCTCGGCAAACAATCAACAGAATTAGATCAAAATCTATACTCGGGGGTTTTCGAGGACCCCGATCACGATTTTAAAGTAAAAATTGGAAAATTCAAAATGACGGATCCAAAATAGCCGATATTTCAGGTAATACCCGCCGAGTTACAGGAGATTGAAAACGTTTTTAAACAAAATACACTGATTTTTCAAAGGTTTTAAGCAAATTACTCAAAGAAGATCACATTTTCGAAAAAGTTTGTCGTGACAAGAAGGTTGTTAGATGTATTTTAACGTAGCCCACAAAAGGTCATCCTCTTCAGATAGTCATAACTCTGGTTTAAAAAGCCTTTTAACATATACCTTGAACCAAATTGAAGTTTAAATTGTCTTTTGGCAAATTTTAATATCTCTAAAATACAAAATGATACAAGGAAAATAAAGGCAAAATTTTGTTATTTTACACATAAAAGTGCCCGTTTTTTGGTTCCAGTAAATTCCAAATTGAAAAAAAAAGTTTTTTGTAGTTCTAACCATTATGAATACGCTCTTTTTTTTACCGCGATAGATGCACTATCTAAAAGATTTTACACTTCTAATGTATTTTGAATATTTTTGAAAACATGAATCTTTTTGTCTTTAAGGTAAAATAACTTAGCATCTTAGCTGAATGCTACTAGAGAAATAATATATATTAAAAGCGGTGCTTTTTTTTATTTATTTGATACAGATAGAAGTGTTTGAAGCTAACTTTTAACTTTTTTTAAAAATTGATGCATTTAAGATGAATATAGAAAAACTGACAACCTGTGTACTGTTTTAACCTACCTGACCTTAAAGGGGATTAAAAGATCTTCAAAATGCTTTTTTTAAATGATTTATATAAAGGCCGAAAGCTGGCTGTACATAATTCCTATGAATAAGATACATGAAGAACTTTATGTAACTGAGTAAGTAATACCACAGACCTACAGGGAACCACTTTTCATATAAGCAAATTTTGCACGCGTCATAGAATTTTGGCGAGAGCGAGGGAATGCGGGTGTGGGGTAAGAAAATATTAGCGTTTCGTTCCGTGGCTACTCCGTGAACTCATCAGTAAGGCTGCCATTTTTTTCCATTTAAATATATTTTATTAATTTAAATATTTATAATACATGGGCCTATTCTAGAGGTACATATGAAAAACATATAATAAAGTGAGTACATTGTACGATATAAACTGTCACGTCTTAACACATGCAAAAAACATGCTATTAAACGTGACAGAGCCGATGGTATGGCTGGAGACCTCATTTGAAAAACAGCTCTTTTAATTGTAAGTTTTTTAATTGATACTTCTTATTAAATTTATATCAGTTATTGATAAAGTTTTTACCTCACGGTTTTAAGTGAGCTGAAAGCTCTTTTATAATAAAATTTCATGGAAGGAAAATGTCAAATTAATTTATACAGGAAAAATAATGACAAACCTGTTTAAGTCCTAGGTCAGGTGTATAAAATATTAATTTTATATGTTGTATATTAGAGTTAAATAATAACAATATTTATATGGTATCGACGGGTAGGGGGCAGGGGTTGGTAGTGGGATATGAAAGTTGGGGGAGGGTTTGTTGTTTTAGTCAGAGTAATGAGTCTTGTCGGGTTAGAGTAAAGGTCATCTTCTTTGCAAAAATATAGGGAGTCGTTGGTGTATTAGTCTGTGCGTGTGCGTTGGTTCATCGTGTATGCGTATGTCTGTAATGTTAGATGTCAGTGCCGATAGCTGACATTTATTAGCAAAGAACTCTTGAGAGAGTTCGTCTATGTATTCCCGAATCATGGGAAGATTCGTTGCTCGGTGTAGTTCAGCTATCGGCGTATAGCGATCAGCGTTTGTCAATAGTCTAATTAATTTGTTCTGTGTCGTCTGTATCCTCTTACATTTGGTGGCGGAGATGTTATTCCAAGCGGCGCATGCATAGGTCAGGATCAGCCTAAACATGACTTTATATAACATGAGTTTGTTTTCTGTGGACATCAGTAAGGCTGGAGTAGCCACTGCCTTATACACTTCTCCAACGAACCCAACATGGCCTCTCGTATATATACTTAGTGGGCCAAATGATGTGGCGGTGAAATATAAGCCACAGCGGGCAAGTAAGAAGAGGTACCCTATCTTTTTTAAAAACTAGAAGGTTTGTACCTTCATTTAAAAAAAAAGTATCATCCATGTATTCGATGGCTTAAGAAAACAACGAAAAAAAACTTTAGTTGAGGGTGTATCAGGGTTGCGGGCAAATTAAGCATGGACCCCATTATAGTCTCATTGTATGCCTCAAAACCCTACATCTTGACTTAAGTTTTATTCATATATTCGAAAACATAAAAAATCGTGACCGGAAGTGACACCAAAATTCCATGTCGCGGGCAAAATTTGCTTATATGAAAAGTGGCTCCCTGTAGGTCTGTGGTAGTACTTACTTACTCACTCACAGAAAATTTCTCATGTATCTTCTTCATAGGAAATCTGTACAGTGGGCACTCTACCTAACAGCATTAATTGCAAAGAAATTATGGCCGAAAAAAGGAGCGCGTCTCGTTTTAGTAAATTATGACTGCACGTTTGACGTCAAAATTGCACAATGTTTTCAATTACAAAGGAGTAATCAAAATATATTTATACTTTCTTGATATTCACGCACATTTCTTAAGTCGTTGGACATCGTATACATGTGTGTATTTGTGTAAATATGTATATAGTAGAGCGCAAATTAATTTCTATCTTTCCCCCCGTTGGCACTTTTAGATATGTTACTTATGCCCTGTAGATTATGAATCCACTTGTCGTCAAAAAACCGTCATGAATATAAGGGCACAAATCAAAATTTTCTAACTAACCACACCACGCGATAGAGTCAATCATGAAGCGTATTTTATCCAAAAATCATTAAATTCTCTGTAGAATTTCTATTTTTAAAATAAATAAAGAAACGATCTTTTACATAGGCTTATATGGCAGTAAAAATCAAAAATCCTCATTTTCTCTGTTCGACTACGGCTGAAAATAATTATTTTTCGTCTACTTTTCCATTCCCACGACGATATCTCCCAAACTATTATATTTATCAAAAAAATATATTCTTTATAAAATACTTGCCATATTTTCTATATTACAGTGGTTTTTAAATCAATTTTTTTGAGAATTTAATAACCATGATATTTAATAATGTGTAGCGTGATATTAATTTTCGAAGCTTATCAGCGGCATGCGTTCGTTAAAGATTCTCGCTCTCCTATTCTTTAAAACTGTTTCAACACACTCCACTTCGCACCCGCAATGGCCTATCGCAAGATAGATTAGCGCATGGTAACTCTCGTGGTTCATATTAATAAAATTTATATCTTGAAATTGATTACTATGGAATGAATAATATAAGTAGGTATATTTGTTTAATTAATAATTAATTCAGTGTTATTTGGCCTTACATAAAATTTTTGTGTGGTGTATTAACACGTTATAAGAAACTCGGCAGTTCGATGTTAGCAAAATACTTTCAGCTGGTACGTATTTTTTTAACAGAATTTTCTACCATATAGGTAACTGAAGAAGAAATGAAAATGGAAAGTACTACTGATAGCGCAAGTTCGGAAAGTGAGATTGAGACAAAAATAAAATTTAAAGAAAAACAGATTCGTAAAATATTATGCTTAAATTGTATGAAACCGGGCCCTGTAAACAAAGGTTTTGATAAATCGTTTGCAATATTTATTGATTGTTTAAAACTCCGTGCAAAAATAAGTAACCAAAGAGAAGATGATGTATATTCTAGAACTATGCGATTTCGAAAAACAAATCATTTTGGCTGTTTGGTTTGGCACCGAAATTGCTGTTCTAGTTTTACTGGCAAAAGAAATATGGAACATTGAAGGAGAAAAATGGAGAAAGAGAAAAAAATTAAAAACAGTTCAGATGGATGGAGTGCAATAACTTCTTCAGGCGTGTCCTTGCGTAAAATGAATTTTTTTTCAATAAAATAGCTTTTTGAAGTAAAGACCAGGAACACAGAAAGAAAAATAAGACTATTAGCCCACCAAAATCCCATAATTTTCTAAAGAATTTGTGCTAACGATTTAAATGCTATAGAAACTAAATATCATGTTTAATATTTCTAAAGTCACAATAGAAAATGCAAAGTTTCATGGCTCGTTTTCTGAATTAACATATTTTTCGTTTCTCTTTGTAGATTTAACAATTTTGACTCCTTTGCCGGTAAATGTATTTATAAGTAGTCTACTGATCTCTCCTTTAGACATATATCTATCCATTCTAGATACTTCTCATCATAAATTGACGACATACCATACCCTTTTTGCTTTAAAAACCGTTTCTCAAGAATTTTACATATTTTAGTAGAACTCCGTTTGTTGTCTGTCCGTTTTCCACTTTTATTTTTATTGTTAGATAGACCTCTGCATTTTATATAGCGACTTTAGAAACATGAAACATGATATTCAATTTCCATAGGTATTAAATCGTTAGCACAAATTTTTTCGAAAATTATGGGATTCTGGTGGGCTAGTAGTCTTACTTTTCTTTCTGGTTCCGTGGTCATTACTTGAGAAAGCTTTATTGTTGTACTTCTGACAAAAGTACATTTCTCTATTTAAAAAAATTATTTAATATAATTTTATGTAAATCCATGTAACACTGAATTAATATTCTACAAATATACTTACATTTATTACGTAGTAATAATCATTTTCAAGATATAAATTTCAAAATATTATGAACCACGAGAGGTACTATGCGCCAAAGAGTGGGAGAGCGAGAATTTGCAACGAACGCATGCCGCTGATAAGCTTCGAAAATTGATATCACGCTGCACATTATTAAATATTTTGGTTATTAAATTCTCAAAAAATCTGATTTAAAAACCATTATAATCTGGAATATATGGCAAATATTTTATAAAGAATATATTTTTTTGATAAATATAATAGTTTGGGAGATATCGACGTGGGAATGGAAAAGTAGACGAAAAATAATTAATTTTCAGCCGTAGTCGAACAGAGAAAATGAGGATTTTTGATTTTTCCTGCCATATAAGCCTATGTAAAAGTTCCTTTCCTTATTTATTTTAAAAATAGAAATTCTACAGAGAATTTAATGATTTTTGGATAAAATACCCTTCATGATTGACTCTATCGCGTGGTGTAGTTAATTAGAAAATTTTGATTTGCGCCCTTATATTCATGACGATTCTTTGACGACAAGTGGATTCGTAATCCACAGGGCATAAGTAACATATCTGACGAGGTCATACATTTTACTCTAAAAGTGCCAACGGGATCGAAAACTAAGCGACTTTTGTCAACGCGAGCACTCTACTAATATTACAAGCTTATGTTACACGTATAATGTATTACAGGTGAGGTACAATTTTAAATGTAACGTACAAACATACTTATAAAATCGTCTGTATTAAATTGGGAAATATTAATTATTGTTTTGTTAATTTGCTACACCTTCAACCCCAAAACATAAGTAGTGTTAGTTTCATTAATTCCCAGTACTTCCTTTATACTTATTTATTAACTTTAGGGGTGGCTTACAATCTCTTAGGGGTAAGAGCAATCATTTTCCTTATCAGAATTGAAGTTTTATAACCTGAAATATAAGAACTAATAAGCTCTATTTGCTCAGAATAGACAAAATACGTCTGACTTCTCCATTGCACCCCTATTATTTCGGTCATATTAGGGGTGCCATCGTGAATTATAAGTTCTGACTTCAGATTCATAATCAGCGGCCTAAAAAACATAAACAACGTTTTCTTCCAATAACCAACTCTTAATATTTGTTAATATAGCAAGATGGTGCAGTTAAAGTTAAGAAATGAATATAGAAATAGCAATCACAACCACTTGAAACAGTATTTTTGCAATTGTCATTTGTTCGTGTTCCATTTTTAGATGATAGGCTTATGCATCCCCCACCACCAAAAAGAATCAGAGATCGTAACCAACCAGTCGATGTGGAAGCTACAGCAACATACTGGCAGCAAAAGGCGCAAAATTTTCTTGGAAAAAAGTTAAAGCAGAAACCTAATACAAGTAAGTATTTAAAAGTAAAATAAAATATTAAATTATTAGAGGTTCGAGTCTTAACGATATGCCGTACATTTTGCGTGCCGTTTAATAAACAGTAATATTTTGCTCCAAAATTATGATATATTAATTTACATAAAATTTGCTAGCTTATACGCCTGTAATTTTGTCTTTGAAGTCCAAAATTTCGACAAAATTTAAAAAAAATACAAATCACTTGACAACTGCCTGGCAGCTTACGTCTACTTTAAATCAATTAAAATGATATTTTCGGACTCGGATATTGTTTTAAACAAAATTCTATATTTTTTAATATTGCTGAAATTTTGGACTCTAGGTTTTTGGACAATTCTGAACAACTTTCAGTTTTTCGATAAAATGCCTATTATGATTTCTTTATTTTCTCCATTTATTTTGGTACCGCAGGTAGCTTTGCATTTGTAAGACGCGAATGTTTTTTTGGTCATAAATAGGTCCTAATTTGTTCTATCTTTTGGTAAAATTTGGTTCAAGTCGGACAAAAAAGAAAACAGTTATAAAGGTGCTCCGCTTTCAAATTGGCCACTCTGTATATAGCCTAATTTCAATAGTGAGCATTTTACCATGCTATTTAACATTTACATCTTATTTGAAACAATAATTTTAAGTCTAACAGAAGTAATCCTATTTGCAAGATCCACATATATCCAAACATTTTTGTCTAAGGTGGGTAATTAAATATATTTTTCCAGTTATAACCTACTTGATTAAATCAAGTAGAAAAATTTTTCAAAGTTTAGTAAAAGTACATTCCCCTTATGTAACCGTTTTCTCCTGTGTCTGAACGAATTCTAATGAAAGTATATTTATAAAGATATTTGGGGTGGCTATTTTCTTTTAAGTAATTTCGTAGATCTCAATTATTGAATGTAGGAACCAAAAATGTAGTATTCCATGTGTCGCCATTATTTGTTACGAAATTCTGGAACACAAGTTTTATGATATAATTAATTTCTAAATAGTCGAGGAAATAAAGCATTTAACCCAACATGAGATTCCTCCCCACCTGATTTTTATGCGAAACGGTGCAAAATGTTCCTAAAGATGTATAAAACAAAGTCTGGGTCATGGGAACGTCCAAAAAGGATTTTCGGTCGTAAACTGGGACAGAAGTTCGCTATTTCGGGTCATAAAGAAATTTTTTTTTAAGTTGAAAAAGAACCATTGGATTTTATATTTTGGACAGTTTCAAGCATTTCTTTACTCTTGACATTTTTTACCAAACCTCACTCTTCTCGAAATAAGCGTTTTATAAAACACGTATATTTAGGCTTTTTTTTCCAAAATTCTAGTATTTACTATTATGTTTAGGCGTTTATCATGGATTAAAACATGTGGACTCTATATTTTGGACAATTCTAAGTATTTTTTGACTGTTGACATTTTTACCTAACTTTACCCTCCTCGAAATACAAGCGTTTAAAAAGAAAAAAAGGGTACTTAAAATTTATATTTTTGAAACACTATTATTTTTTATCATTAACATGAATTAAAGCATGTTGACTCTATATTTTGCACAATTCTAAGCATTTTTTGACTTTGATATTTGTTACCTAACCTCATCCTTCTCGAGATATAAACGTTGAAGACAAAAAATTTATATTTAATCTTTTTTTTTTCAAAAACTAGTATTTGGCATTATTTTAGGTTGGTTATCAATTTAAACATGTGGACTTTACATTTCAGACAATTGTAAGCCTTTTTTTGACACCTCACACTTTTTACCTAACCTCATCCTTCTATAGATATAGGCGTTAAAAAAAAACGTGTATTTAAGCTCTGTTTGTCAAAAAATTAGTATTTACGATTATTATTGGTCTTTGATTATCAATTAGGACATTGGACTTTATATTCTAAGCATTTTTTTACTCTTGACATTTTTTACCTAACCCCACCCTTAGCGAGAAATAAGCGTTAAAAAACACCTGTATTTATCCTTTCTTAAAAAAAAACTTGTATTTACGGTTATTTTCAAGCGTTATGATTATATCAATTAAAACATGTGTATATAAACTATTTTTGACATATTTAGAAAAAGCTTAAAATAACAATTTGATGTTTTTTTATTGAAAAAATCTTACGAACCAATAATAATGTAAAATATTTAATTGTATAGATTTCAATTTTCAATGTCGTGCCAATATAATGTCCTCATGTTTTAATTCATAATAAAGGCCCAAAAATAATGATAAATACTAGTTTTTTGAAAAAAGAGAAGCCTAACTACACGTTTTCTTTTAAATATTTATATCTCGAGAATAGTGAGGTTATGTAAAAAATGTCAATTGCCCAAAATATTAAATCCAATGGTTTTTTAAACGTGGAAAAATTTTTTGATGACTGGAAATACCGCACTTTTCTGTCACAGTTCACGGAAATCGAGAAATCCCATGACCCTAACTTTGTCCTATACACCTTTAGAAATATTTTGCATCCTGCTTCATGTCCTCGACCAAAATGAGAGTATACGTATATGTGTCAGACACAGACTCTATTAAAATATCACAAATACGATAACAAATATATTAAATATGAAAGTTGTGTACACTTCACTGTATCGCTATAATACACAGTCTTAAATACTAACTTTTTTAGATATTGCGAAAAATATTATTCTATTCCTTGGAGATGGCATGTCTATTCCAACCATCACTGCCACTAGAGTATACATGGGTGGAGAAGAAGAACAAGTAGCCTTCGAAAAATTCCCCTACACTGCATTATCGAAGGTATATTAAATTATCCCGTACCTCTGCTTCTTAGCTTTTCTGTAATAATAACTAACAGTGATAACTGCCTTTGACTGTATCTAGTGTTTATTTACAAAAAAGTAGCATACTCTCGACGTAAATACTAGAAAGATTAAAATATGTAGAAATACTGAACACAGATAGTTTAAAATATTTTAATACCATGCGTATTTGATTGGTTTCAACTCAAAAGTTTAACTGCAATCAGGATCAAATTGAGGTACCTGTAAATCAAAGTTGAAATACAAAAATTGATTTTCACGGCCATGTATAAGATAAGTTATTATATTTCACAAAAATGACAAAGAACCAAGCAGCATACATTGCTGTGACACTAGGACAAAAACAAAAATATTTCTCTCTAACATATAACAGTTCCCTGCGATACTGCGAATATTGTCTTTCTTGGTAAGGATATGTCATTTTTATATTTTGTACTTGTATTCTATTTTCTAAATAACTCGTCATCCATTTCACAATGGTATGTCCAAATCCGTAATTTTTTAACTTTAATAGCAATAATTGTCTATCTTTTATCTCAGAAGCTCTGCGGACACTAGGACAAAAACAAAAATATTTCTCTCTAACATATAACAGTTCCCTGCGATACTGCGAATATTGTCTTTCTTGGTAAGGATATGTCATTTTTATATTTTGTACTTGTATTCTATTTTCTAAATAACTCGTCATCCATTTCACAATGGTATGTCCAAATCCGTAATTTTTTAACTTTAATAGCAATAATTGTCTATCTTTTATCTCAGAAGCTCTGCGGAAATCTATAAAAACCACCACAATGATCTGTTTCCAACTTGATACTGTTGTTTGTAAAGCAGTGTCGCACGAATTTAGTTTTCGAAATTCAGCTTGATATTTCGATAGTAGGTTGTAGGCTTCCATATATTCTATTATTTGTTCATTAGTAGATAATTTCAGTAATTTTTCGCAAGCTGGTACCACATTTGTGAGTCAATACTCCTCACTGTTCTAATTTTCTTATCTGTAGGTATTACTGTCGATATTTTCCAAGTGTTTGGGAACATTTTTTTTGCTAAACTGGTGTTTATAACCGTAAAAATTGGTTGCCTATTGCTTCAAATAATAATATCAAAATGTGTACATTTATTTCCACATTTTATTTGAGTTCCTTTAACTTCATCAATTCTTCTCTGATAATATATTTGTCTTAGTTGTCTAATGAGTGTTACTACCATGTTTCTTTTTACTTTAAATTCATTCTAATGTTGCTCGTTACCTGTTCTTACAGCTATTTTATATAAATGATCTCGTTTTTATATTTTTTTACCTATTTCATTCAGTAAATCTCAACATTTTTACTCGTAACGATCAATAAGACTGTTTAATGTAGAAACTATGGAAAAACTTATATTACTAGCAAGAAATACTAGTAATTATTTCAACACTTAATAAACAAATTTTATAGATACGTACAGAAATATATATATTTCGAAACAAATACTTTGCCGGCTATATGCCATGATAAACATTGGATTACAAGAAAGAAATATGCACATTACGTACTGCCACAATAATTTTATTTTAATTTTAGAATATCCTGTTCAATGAAACCAAGAATAACTAAAAACAGGAACACTTACCAAAAGTAACACATCAAACTAGGCACAGATTTTATCCATCCTGTTAATACAGAGTTTCAGAATCTAGATTTCATCTAATAAATTGTAAAATATGTAGCTGTTGAAAAAAAATTATTAAATATTTTAATCTATTTATGTATTCATTTATTTGTTATTCAAGTACAGGTAATCCCCAAGTAGTTCAATATTAATGAATAATCAGTGCGAATTAACATATTATATTGTAACATGCAAATTTAAACGAGCAATAAAATATATGACGACAAATGAGAAAAATAAACGAAGTAATGGAAAATGGCAACTTAAAGATTTAAGCCACGAGTCAAATGTCTGTTCAGCTGTTCAAAGGAATTGTGAAAAACATATTTATCTTAAGATATATAGTAACGATTTTTCGTAACTGATGTTGATTGAATGTTGACCATACATAGTGTTTAAAAATGAATTATTATTTATTTTCTTATAACTGTATTGAAACATATTCATTATAGGATTTTGCAAACAGCAGAAAAAATAACTATCTATAACTAAAAGAAAAATTATGTGTAAAAATATTAATTAAATCTTTGCATTCTTTCGATAACCTGAATTCTGGTTATGCTAACAAATTAAAATCCTAAAATAAATGTATAATTTCTTATTTGACACTTCTCATTCTAACACTAGCATCCACACAGTCCCCTACGGCCATGCAGATTAAACTCGTATCTACGTAAGCCCTACGATCATGAAGATTCAGTTAAAAATGAGAACAAAGGCCTAAAATGAATTTATTTATCTACCTTGTCTTAAAAATGTTTAATTCTAATGGATTACATTTTCATGAAATCTATCATTCTGTTTCTTGGAAATGCTTAGCCTTTGAAACGTTTTTAATATCCTTGCTTCTTGTGCCTCTGGGATAGCAGAGGTAAAACACACCACTGGGTTAAAAAAGAGTGGCCCAAGAGAGAAAACATGGACGTTGGGAAAAATAATGTCATTAACGACCCCTTCGCTGAACGAGAGAAAATCATCTTTCCTCCACTGCATATCAAGCTGGGCCTTATCAAGCAATTTGTAAAGGCCCTTGATAAAATCGGATCATGCATTGCATATATAGGAAATAAAATGCCTCAATTGAGTACGGAAAAAATTAAAGCAGGAGTATTTGACGACCCACAAATAAGACAACTCAATAAGGATCCTGCCTTCGTAAATTCGATGAGTGAGGTTGAGCGAAAAGCCTGGACTTCATTTGTTGCAGTTGTCAGAAATTTTCTGGGCAAGCACAAAGCTCAAAACTATGTCGAATTGGTAAACGAGATGCTTAACAGTTTCAAATCCCTTGGGTGTAACTTGAGTATTAAGGTGCACTATTTACACAGCCACTTAGATCGTTTCCCTGAAAATTTAGGAAACACCAGTGAGGAACAAGGTGAAAGATGTTACCAGGATATTAAAACCATAGAGGACCGCTACCAAGGAAGATGGGATACACATATGATGGCAGACTACTGCTGGAGTTTAAAAATAGACTGTTCCAAAATACATTCAAGGAGGCCACGGAAAAAAGCTCCGAAGTGTTCAGTGACTAGTTGGTTTCATTAATGACTTTTTCCTCTTTGTACATCATAATATTTTAGTACAATATGATAATAAAATTCTGTGTGCAGTTTTCTATTTAATCCATTAATTTAACTTAATATATTATAACGTATATTTCACTAAAATGTTACATCTTACATCAAATTCACATGAAATCAACTTCAAATACCACCCCAGCACCAAAACAACTGTAGGCCTGTGCTATCACTTCCACTTGGTAAATTTTAATATCAATTATCATTATTGTATTCCTATGTTCAAGTTCTTTGGACCGAAATTACTTCATACATAGTTAACCTCTTTAATTTCTGCCATATTATTAACCACCCACACTTTCAAACGAATCTTATTCTCACGAACGAATTGTTTACTTTCCACAGACCTACTGCGTTGATGCTCAAACGGCCGACTCTGCATGCTCGGCAACTGCTTACTTGGGTGGTGTCAAAGGTAACATAGCCACGATCGGTGTTACCGCAGCCGTTGAACTAGACGATTGCAACGAGATGATAAAGAAAGAAAATCACGTGGCTTCTATCGCAAAGTGGTCGCAGGATGCCGGTAAAAGGACTGGAATTGTAACTACTTCTATGGTCACCGATGCATCCCCCTCAGGTAATCAATTTATAGGTAAAATGTAATTGTCAACGAGGATTTTACTAATTTAGTAACTGAAACAACCATTACATGGTTTTATGTGATGAATTGGTGAAGATAGAAGACCTTTAAAACTAAGATTTGGTGTTCGTACCATCTTGCGTCTAAACGACGCTACAAACATTTATATTTTGAGGGCGCCAGCCTCGCTGGGTTGTTTGCCCACTCTCAAGGTGGTCCATTCCAATTCTTAGGATCTTAGCCCTTCAAAAATGGAAAAGTTTATTACGTGAGTTAAAAAGATTATGTTAGTTAACTTGTAGCACTAAAGCAGTCACTTACCCCAGAGCCACCCACATCAAAGTGCGAGACGGCTAATCATTCTTGTCGCAGAGTCGGGGCGTAGGTTCGATTTGAGAATACTATTTATTGCCAGGCGCCACTCTCCTTGATTTATTAATGTTAAAGCCATCAAGGAGAGGAAGGAAACATAATAGAATTTTTTGGCTTATTTAAATTTGAATAAAAGAATTTATCACATAAATATAGGGTTAGAAAAATCTGACAACATGTACCAACATGGCAAAAAAATTCAGTTAAATAATTAAGCAGTAAATATTCACAAAATTAGTGCAATTATCTTTACATAAATATATACACATATAATATAAAATATAAGTTGGATTGCAATCTAATTAGCTGATCGATTGAAACCAAACCCTCGTATGCTGAAGTTTGTAAAAAAAGAAAACGTCTAAATACCTCGGTGTCCAGTTTAAAAAAAGGTAGATAGAAGAACGTAAAAGTTACTTAGTACTTGTGGTTAACTTTTTAGCAACGCCCTGTACTCCTGTCATCCGCCGTCTATCTCTCTGTCCCAAATAGCGGTTTCATCGAACCAAAACAAACGGCACATACAGCCCTTTCGGCTTCACCCTCCAATTTGCAACATATAATTATCCCTAATTGTGGATCAGTGTGTCTCCACATAACCATAATTATCTGTGCCTAAAGTTACTTTTATCTCTGTGCCCCCATACCAAAAAAGCCTGAAGTAAATAAAAAAATATTGCTTTACATTTATCTGTTCGTAAAGGGTATTTAGTAGAAGATAATTTACGTTAAAGAAATATTATTTTAAGTGCCTGATGTTAATGGCTTTTTCTTTTCACCAGCGTGGGCTGGGGCCAAAATAGTCTCTCTGTTTCCCCTCCAGTGATCTTTCCTTCATACCAAAGAAACTATTTCCGTTCATTTACCACCTCTAGAAAATTGTGGCTGTTGAATCTCCATCTTTGTCAATGCCAATCAACAATCGAGCCAACACACACAATTTCTAGAGAATTCGAATTGTTGCAACGTGAATAAATTAGAAAATTTAATAATAAAATGTTTGATAGTGTCTTTCTAAGAATACAAAACGATTTTCATTTAAGACTGACTTCAAAATAATGACAAAAATCTAATCTAATCTTTTGCTAGTTTTATAGCATTACCCAGATGAAATTAAGCTATTTTCACATTGATAGTGATGAAATCGTGGCAGAGTTGAGTATAGTTAGCATATAAATAACTTTGATAGTATTTCAGATTAGATATATCTTTTGTGTATGTGGCAAACAGTAATGGACCGAGAATAGATCCTTGCGCAACACCACAAAATCAAATGAAAGCTGATGAAGCCATATCTACGTTCAGATTAATAAGTAATAATTTTCATGTTTGTACTTTCCTAGTTACAATTTACCAACCTTTCGTGGAACATTTTTCTAATATGACGGCCTGAAGTAAATAAAAAATTATAATACAGTGCGATCACGTGACACAGGAAAGTCACTGAAATGATCAAAATTGATTTTCTATTCTACGTATGTTATTAAAACTAATTTCCTAATTTTCTAATGATGAAAAAAGTTGGTGCTATCAGTTTAAATCCCTATATATTAAATAACGAAGACTTTAGTAGAGACGCCGATGTATTTCCGAATATTACACACATACAGGGTGTAATTAGTTTCATGTCATTAAAAAAAACTGGTGGTAGGAAACGACAAGACAAACAAAAAAACCTTATATAACATGGGGTCTAAAGCTCATAGTTTTGGAGAAAAAAAATAAACAAAAATTTCCAAAATACTTAACCTAGTTTGAGAACTGCTGGCATATTGGGGTAGGTTTTATTGCCTCGCATCTTTTCGCACCAGATACTCCGACATTCCTGCAAATAAGTATGCCGACAAAGCAGTTAAAAGCGACCGACAGAGGACATCGTCATGTTTTTTGCTTCTTCGCGGCCAATTATCCTATTAGGCGTGCTATATCTCCCTTGTAATATTCTCAAGTAATAATTTCAGTTTTGTCCTTACTTGGTAAAGAACGCACGCATGACGCGACGTACCCGTTCCTTGGTTTTGTCTGTTTTCTTTTTGAATTTTGTGCCCCTTATGTTAAGATTTATTTCATTGACGTATCGTTCAAGTCGTTAGTGCTTGATTACGTAAGACACTACTTCTCGTTCGTGCTTTTTGTGTTACTTTTTGGATTTTGGACCAAGTTTTTCTTTTTGTTTTCTTTATTGATAACGTTAATTCACAGTTTAGTGTGGTGTTTTAAAACGCAGATTTTGGACATTATGGGAGCTTACACTTATCCAGAGCTCGCGGATATGGACTTGGTACATTGAGAAAGTGGTGGAAATGCAGTTGGTGCGGATGAGCTTTAGAACAATTGCAACGACGTATTTTAATGTGCATAGAAACCATAAAAAATGATCCTAATTTACCAAATGTGTTGAACGGAGTAAGTATGTTATTAGTCGGAAGTACCGAAATGTGTATACGTGGAGATGGAGGTCATTTCGAACAATTTTTGTAAAAAATTCAAAAGAATTGTTCAGTTATTGGGTGTTGCCTATTGGGCATTAAAGGTATGATTATTATTATTAGTATTCGTTGTCTTGTTTTTATCTGTTTATTATTGTTTACATTGATTTTTATAGAGACCAAAGACTTGATTTTTAGTTTTCGATACCTGATTGGGAAAAATTATGCGCTCAATTCGTTAAAAAAATCAGATTTTTTCCTAACTTAAAATACACAACTATTTTCTGTTATCGTATCTCGGACGTCTAACTGTTCGTTTTCCAATTTCATAAAACAATTAGTAATTTTTTAAGCTTTTAACATAATGTTACAAATGTTAATAAACCACTTTTTTTATAAATTCTTATAAACGACAATAAAAGCTACAATAGCTTTGTTCCAAATTAAAAAACACATGTAAACAAATCCTATTTAAACCCCTGCGGCCATGCTACGCTTGCGTTGTGCCGAAAGAGAAGGAATTATTTACATTTTCATAATTAGTGGTATAAAAAGTTCAATACAAATAATCCCATCAATGTGCCGCACTTCTACCGACGGGAACAGAAGTCGGGTATTACAGTTTTTCATTATTTATAATATTCGGAACTATAACATCCATTGACCCTGAAAAACAGTGGTTCTCAAATCTTTCCTACCATAACATTAAAAATGTAAACCCATGTCAGTTTTTTTCAAAGTGCCCCTAGACAAAAAGGTCATATAGGTTTTCTGTTTGTCTAGTCGGTCCATATTACCAGTTTTTTTTAATGACATGAAACTAATTATACCCTGTATATTTTAATTATATGATTTTTGAAAGTAGTGCATAATTAAAAGAATAAGTCTAAGGCATTCAAAAGTCTAAAATTGCGAATTTGTCGTGTTCGAACCTCAACTTCTCCTAGTATTGCCACACTTCCACAGTTAATAACACACCAATACTTGGCATTTTGCATAATGCAATGTCCAGAAAAGTACTGATATAATGAAAAGATCGATCAGTTTCTATTTAACATCTTGGGAATTTGGGTTTGATGTCCCTAAACGCTGACAAATGTCTAAATTTTGATGTCACGCGCACACAACCTATATAAATCACTAAATCACTGTCGCCAACGTGCAAATGTCGAAAGTATCACAAAGTAGGGTGAGTGGCACACTAAAAATATTGAGGGAGGGGCACATTCAATCTTTCTCAATCTCCCTGTATTATAATATTCATTTTTCCCTATTATAGGAACTTATGCCCACATAGCCAACCGATTATGGCAAGACGACACAGCTATTAAAGATGCTGGCCAAAACGCTACCAAATGTCGTGACATTGCCTACCAATTAATCAAAGAGAGTACTGGACAAAATTTCAATGTCATTCTTGGAGGAGGTAGCAGGGTGTTCTTACCTAACAGGACTGAGGACAAATTAGACATCGAGGGCAGCAGATCAGATGGTCGACATCTTATCAATGAATGGATAAGTGATAAGAGAAGAGCAAAAAAAAAGGCAAAATATGTTTGGAATAGATCACAGTTGTTGAATATTAAAGATAACACAGAACATGTTTTAGGTAAGAATATCACTGAAATGAGTGAAATTATGGTTTCGTTTATGAAATAATGGGTAGAGTCCTTTTAGAAAGTTTACCGCCAAAAGCTGGGATTAAATAATTATTATATGAAATTTTACATAGAAGTATCAGAAAAGTACAAAAAAAAGCTCTCATGTCTACTGTGGTTGTAACAAAAAAACAAATCTCAAAGTGCATAGTCAATTAAGAGTATTAGCTTCCTTGGGCTTTAATTTGCATTTTTACTTCCCTCGCATACCGAAGGGAAGTATTGTATTCGAGGAAAAATCACCCTCCGAGATTTTTTCGGATTCTGACGTTTCAGAACACGTAGATTACGAAAATATAGGTTTTTCAATTCCGTCAGTCTGTCTGTCTGTCTGTCTGTTGGTGCATTTACTAAAAAACTACTTGAAGGATAGCAGTCAAATTTGGTAGATAGTTGACGCTACTGTCAGCGAAGAGATGGTAGAAATTTCACTGGAAAATATACAGGGTGGACCGTCTAAACGGAATAAATAGTGAAAAAAACTTTTTTTTGCTCAAATTTAAAATTTCCACGTTTCATGACGCGCTAAACCTAAGTATTTCAGAAAAAAAAAATTTTGAAAATTTTTTTTGCAACATTTTTGAAAAAATATTTACCAAGACGAAAAAAAATTTTTTTTTGCTCAAATTTAAAATTTCCATGTTTCATTACGCGCTAAACCTATTTCAGAAAAAAAAAATTGAAAATTTTTTTCACCAACATTTTTGAAAAAAAATTTACCACTAAAATATGAGAATTTTTTTCTTTCTTCAAATTTAAAATTTTCACGTTTCATGGCATTCTAAACGTATTTCAAAAAAAAAAATTTTTGAACATTTTTTTACCATTTTTGAAAAAATTTTTACCACCAAAACAGGTGGAATTTTTTTTTTGTTCAAATTTAAAATTTCCACATTTCCATGGCATTCTAAACGTATTAAAACAAATTTAAAAAATTTTCCGAAAAATTTTCTTGGAAAATTTATGTATTCATCACTAAGTAGGTACTTACTATAGAATAGAAGAAAATATTTTGTTTGCTCAAATTTAAAATTTCCACGCTTCATGACATTCCAAACTTATTTCGGAAGAAAAAAAAATTGTAACATTTTTTTACCATTTTGGAAAAAAAATTACCACTAGAATAGATGGAAATTTTTTTTTTGCTCAAATTTAAAATATACACGTTTCATGACATTCTAAACCTATTTCAGAAGAAAAAATTTTGAAAATTTCTTAACCAAGATTTTGGAAAAATTTCAAAAAAATTTTTTTTTCTTTGTTCAAATTTAAAATTTCAACGTTTCCATAGCATTCTAAACCTATTCAAACAAATAAAAAAAATTGATAAAATCTATTTCACTACTTACTATAGAATAGATGAATTTTTTTTTACCACTTTGGAAAAAAAATTACCATTAGAATAGACGGAAAAATTTGTTTTTGCTGAAATTTAAAATTTTCACGTTTCATGACATTCTAAACCTATTTCAGAAAAAAAAAATTTGAAAATTTTTTTCCCACATTTTTGAAAAATTTTGAACCACTGAAACAGATGGAAATTTTTTTTTTCTTTGCTCAAATTTAAAATTTCCATGTTTCATGACATTCTGAACCTATTGCAGAAGAAAAAGGAGTGAACATTTTTATCCAACAGTTTTGAAAAATTTCAAAAAAAAAAAAATTAAATTTTTAACCACCACTATACTTCCACTTCACTGCGTGAATGTGGAACGGTCTAATGGCAATACTATTTGACATATGCTATTATACTTTTATTGGAAAATATACAGGGTGGTCATCCCAAGGAATAATTTATGGGAGACCTGTTATTTAGTATTGAACTTTTGCTGTTGGATGAGCACTATTTTTTTGACCAAAAGTTATCAGGATTTCTTTGTAATAATTACAATAACTATATTTCCATTATTATTCTCAATATCATTTCGTATTTAATATTTTTTTAGTGATCGCCATGCACAAATAATGAGGGAAGTTCTGTGTAAATACCTTTACCGATTTTTTTATGCTATTTATTAAGGGAATTTTGATATAAAAATTTTATAAACTATAAAATTTACGAAAATTGCAAAAATATAACTGCAATTCTTTATCTATCCAGAACTATTCCATGTTTAACGAGCACGATATCGAGAAATGACATATCTTTATATACCACTTTTGGTTTTGGGATTTTTACCCCAAACCAATTGGATTTGTAGTGCTTTAAAAAAGGATCGAGTTTTTAGTTCTTCGCAATGAAATGCACAAAACAAGGCTTAAAAGTGTTTTCTAACAAATACATTTTTGGGAATTTAACGCCATTTTGTTCTATGGTGAGACCATGGCAGCCTTGAGAGCGTTCTTTATACTTTTCTACTGGTTTACTTGCAAAATTTCACACATAAAATATTTCATAAGATACGTTAACGTTAATACGTTAACCCATTCTAATGGACATACCCTATATTCTCTCTACAATATTTCTCACCAGATTTACAATTTCAGGGCTCTTTAGCGAAGGTTACATGCCATTTAATTTAGACCGCAACGCTTCCGTCATACCTTCCCTTGAAGAAATGACAGAAGCGGCCATTAAAATAGTCAGAAGAGGAAAGGGCGAGGAGAACGGCTTCTTTCTATTCATAGAGGGAGGCAGAATCGACCAAGCTCACCACATGGCATTAGCGCACAAAGCTTTGGACGAAACCGTCGAATTTTCAAAAGCCATCCAGAAGGCGTTGGAAATGACAGACGAAGATGATACCTTAATCGTTGTAACTTCTGATCATGCGCACACCCTATCCATGTCTGGATATCCTGATAGAAACAACGACATATTTGGGTCTACTGGTGACGATTTGGGAGGCAACATGATCCTGACATTGAATTATGCCAATGGACCTGGGTATAAGCCACCAGGACAAGATCTGAGAGATGATGATATAAGTAAGTATGGAAATGAAACAAAGGGGTATTCAACAAAAATGGTCGGTTTTTAACCACCCTTCCCTTTTGTAGCGCCTTTGAACATTTGAGAGAAAAATGTTATTTGAATGTTATTCTTCTCTAAAGGACATCTCACACCTCTTAGGAATTTACGTACACCGACAGAATTTCAAAAGTGAGCATTTTGTTTAATTGCACCATCCTAGCTATATAGGGTGATATTGAAAGTTCAGTCCAAAGAGTGATATATTAGTTGTGAGATCTTATATTCTAAATTCAATTAGCACATTAATCTCAAATTATTTTGTGTTTATAAAATTTGTATATGTTATTGTAGACAGTCGCCAATTGTTTTTGAACAAAATTTATCAATAAATAAAGTTATAAATTTTTTAAATAAAAAAATTATAAAAAATTTATGTTTCGCAATTAAACTAAAATGTTTAAAACTAACATTATTTCCAAAAATACACTGCGAAGAGTATCGTATAGAATCTGCAACAGTTATACAGGGTTGGGCAATAGTCCCGGAACGGCTCGATTACAGCCGAACGGGACCTCGTATCAACTTCGGGTTTTCGACACTGTATTCAGCTAAATTTTTAGAACTTCTTGGCATGTATTTCAGGACCGTGACGTCATTACGTTCGGAGGTGTGACATAAGTGTCAATTTTTTTAAATGAAACACCCGGTATATTTTTCCATATTTGTATACTTTAAGGAGTCCCAAATTCAACGATGTAACGTTTGTATGGATTCTGTTATGTAATGTGGTCTCAATAAGGGAAAATTAGAAATTACAATCGTAATTAACAGAGAATAGTTTTGTTTTATTAAATGTTCAAATTGGAATCCTTCCACTGCCTGACAATGTGCTAGCCTGTCCACAAATTCCCGCTGAACATTTTGGAGGGACTGAGGTGTAATATTATCAGGAACCGCTAGAATTCTTTCTTGAAGCTCTTGTACCGTGGCAGGTCTTGTGCGATACACCACAGACTTCAAATGACCCCAGAAAAAAATCAAGAGGGGTTAGGTCAGGTGACCTAGCTGGCCATTCGATATGACCCCTTCTACCTATCCATCTCCGGGGAAAGACAGTGTCCAAAAAATCTCTTACAATTCTGGCATAGTGTGGCGGAGCTTCGTCTTGCTGAAAGTACACGTCATTTGCGATCACCTGAGGATTTTCGCGGTTGGGAAATATCTGAATTACAGCGGGTATAACTCTTTCGCGTAATAAAGTTAAATAGGTATCAGCAGTTAAATTACCATTTAGAAAAAACGGCCCTATTACATGTGTTCCAATTATACCCGCCCAGACATTTACTTTTTGTGGATGTTGTGTGTGCATTTCTTCCATCCAATGTGGATTCTCAGCAGACCCATAGCGACAATTGTGACGATTGACAAATCCATTTAAACAAAATGTAGCCTCATCGGAAAACAAAATGCGATTTACAAACTGTGATGTCTCGTCTAAGAAATTCATAATTTGTTGGCAAAACTGCATTCGATGATCAGGGTCATCTTCCGCAAGTTCCTGAAGTAAGCTGACTTTGTAGGGATGTATTTTATTTCTCCTGAGTATTCTTCGAATGGATCTTTCACTGTTACCAGTTTCTAATGAAAGTTTCGGAATTGACGTTTTAGGCTCCTCCTGAATCGCTAACAGTACGGCCAGTTTTTGGCATATTCTTGACATTTCCCGTATGTTCAAAATTGTGCAAAGTTCGACATGCTGTCGACTTGGAAATCGGGTTTCGCTCAAGAAAGGCATCGTTGAAGAGGTCACTTGCTTCCTGAAGGGAACGACGCCTCTCTCCGAATCCAATCATTATGAGTAAAGTTATCTGTTCAGTGTCGTTCAGTTGAGCCATTTTAAAGACACGTTTTTAGAATCATAAATTAGTAGTACAAAAGTAATGTCACAGTGAACTAGTAAAATAATGAGAACAATTTAACTATGACCTGTGTTTTTATTAAACGACTACAAAAAAACTTGTTTACGTGGGTTTTAGTTTTATAAAAAAAATGGTAAAAAGAGAGTGTCTTTTTTGGATACAGCTGTTTGGATATCCACTGTTCTCTGTTAATTACGATAGTAATTTCTAATTTCCCCTTATTGAGACCACATTACATAACAGAATCCATACAAACGTTACATCGTTGAATTCGGGACTCCTTAAAGTATACAAATATGGAAAAATATACCGGGGGTCATTTAAAAAAATTGACACTTATGTCACACCTCCGAACGTAATGACGTCACGGTCCTGAAATACATGTCAAGAAGTTCTAAAAATTTCGCTGAATACAATGTCGAAAACCCGAAGTTGATACGAGGTCCCGTTCAGCTGTAATCGAGCCGTTCCGGGACTATTGCCCAACCCTGTATAAAAAGTGCAGTAATTCGACGAAGAATATAACGGTTAGCTTGTTTATCTTTACTGTCAAGACAACCAATGGCGTGTGGATAAAAACCTACCACCTTTAAATATTTGAAATGTTCCTCACATCTCAAGTAAAAAAAGGCACATACCAAGTAGAACTAGCTTCCGCATACATTCAAGACACCGTGGAAAGAGAAGCAAATAACGAATTTCTTTTCCAACCGCAACAGTTCGAACCTTGTTTCTAGTGTAGGGATTTTAATTGCTCACAAATCACCCATTCCTCACTTTCCTCGACGAATCATAGTTTTCCAGTATTTTTAGAAAACTGATTTTCCGCTCCAATTGTTGATAAAAAACGATGACGTAAATTAAATATTTTGACTCACGAAATGAGAAGCCTCTCCCATTACCTCTCCCAAAGCCATTCTGCAAAAAAACATTGCAGCTACTAATTTATATAGCCAACCTTACCCTAGTAGCACAAAATATTGGACCAATATTGAACCAATATTCATATATTGGTCCTATATAGGACCTATATAGGACCAATATGTGAATATTGGTTGAATATTGGTCCAATATTTTGTGCTACTAGGGATCATTTGCCTAGCTTATATTACTTCTTTGAAGTTTGAATGCTATTTCATCTAACATTATTGTAAGTCAACTAATACTCCAATCAAAACAGACATTCTACTTCGTAATAATTCGCATAGAGCTAAAAATTGGTACAGATCTTAAATACACTATTACAAATAATATGTCAAAGGTCCCCTTCGACCGAAAAGAACAAAAATACTGTTGCGTATTTTCACCCTTAGGAAATACCTTGTAAAAATCCGTAGGTTCTAAATAATTTTAACAAGGGGTAACCCCTAACACCTTACTTAATAACTTCTCAGAACTACACAATACTTTCCTTAACTAAAATATACTTCTACTGGACTAAAACAATCTTTAACACTCTGTATTTACTTCCGATTTATAACCTCACTTCGCACTTTTTCAACTTTTTAACTTCTCTCTTCTGAACTTCGAACTTCCCGCCATGGATTTCACCTTATATACTGTATAGACGCATCCAGAGTCATCTAGAATCAAATCGAGAATCTTCTTCTACCACACTCCAAAAAACTCGATCTCTTTCTATACACTTCTAGAAAACATACTACTGTCTCAGAGATGGC
Organism: Stenurella melanura; assembly: GCA_963583905.1. Lineage (NCBI taxonomy): Eukaryota > Metazoa > Arthropoda > Insecta > Coleoptera > Cerambycidae > Stenurella > Stenurella melanura. Next base: position 24,488,476 of record OY757316.1, read on the forward strand.
GTGCGTATGAATCCAGGATTTGTATTACTGATTGCCTATCCATTGGTTCTTAATTTCAGCTACTAGCTAGTCATGAGCGTACAATCTCCACCTCTTTGGGGGGTGTAATGCGCAACAGTACTATGAGATATGCATAGTTTTGTAACAGCAATTTTATGATTATATACCTTCTGGGGTATCATCAGAAGTATGCATCTGAGTTTTGAACTTCCAAAGCCTATTACGTTTTTTTTTATAAACAATTTTGTTTTTTGAACATGTCTTTTTAGGTAAGAGGGTGAATTCTCCGGTTCTAGATGTCCGATCGGGACAACCAAAAAACCAAAAACCTTCACAATTAAGTATCCAGCAAATCTGCGTTAGTTTTGGGTCATTTGAGTGCGTACATAACCTGCAAATTAGAATAAACTGGCTAAAAAGCGGTTTTATTTTTCAGTTTAACTCCCAGGGACCTCAAGAGTTCCGATAGGCTTCAAACTTTCAGAAAATATACCTTCTGTTAAAAATAAAACACCCTGAAATTTTGGTGCCCAAATATTGAACCTCCTGGACACAAATGAATTTGTTATCTAAAATTTGAATTGCCCGCCATTTTGTGCCATTAAGTCCAAAGTGGATCATTCTCATTTCAAAATGTAGATCTGGATGCCAGCTTTCCGGCGACATTAAAATAAATTGTTTAAAGTCATTTTAGCCACCTTTTTGCATTTGTTTATAAACCAAATAACAAATGGAGAGTTTCGGCCGTTTCAGGTAGACGAAAATTAACTTTCTTTTTTTAAAATTTAAAGTTCTCGCAATTTTCTTTCTTTCCTAATAAAAATTTTTCAAAAATGGCCGAAAAAATCCATTTATTGTCATTTGGTTCATAAATAAATGCCAAAAAAGTGGCCAAAATTACTTTCAAAAAAATGTTTTTTATCTCTCATCGAAAAGCTGGTGTCCAGATCTACATTTTGATATGAAAATGATTCATTTTAGACTCAATGGCACAAAATGGCGGGCAATTTAAATTTCACATAACAAATTCGTTTGTGTCCACGAGGTTCAATATTTGGCCACCAAAATTACAGCGTATTTTGTTTTCAACACTGGGTATATTTTCTGAAAGTTTGTAGCCGATCGGAACTCTTGACGTCCCTGGGCGTTGAAAGAAAAAAAAATGCTTTCAGCCAGTTGATTCCATTTTGTACGTTATATACGTACTCAAATGACTCAAAACGAACGCGGATTTGTTGGAAATTTAATTGAGAAGGCTTTTGGTTTTTTTGTTTACTCCGATCGAACCTCTAGAACTGGAGATATTGACCTCCTTACCTAAAAAAACACTGTTCAAAAAACAAAATTGTTTGTAAAAAAACGCATGGAAGTTAAAAACTCAGATATATACAGGGTGTAATCAGTTTCATGTCATTAAAAAAACTGGTAATGGGGACCGACTAGACAAACAAAAAACCTGTATAACTTTTCCCTCTAGGGGCACTTTGAAAAAAACTGATCTAGGTCAACCTTTTTAATATTTTATTAATATTAATGTAGAAAATAATTGAGAACCACTGCTTTTCTTGGTCAATGAACTTGTAGTTCCCAATTGTACAACTTTTAAATTGTCATAAAAAAGTGCAAAGGCCTTGGATCATCGACCGCCTTTGATGGACCGCCTCAACCGAACTGAGGCAATTATAAAGAGGCAAATAATTCGTTAGCTTTTCCTGCACAACTGCAAGCAAATAATGGCCGCAGAAGTTTAAACAGAGCATTTCTTTACATGTGTGTCTTTTAATTTTGAACAAAATATTGGATTAAAGTTTATAATTTAGAATATTTAAATGTGATTTATTAACGTTTGTTACATAAATGAGTGTCCTGGGTTAAAAGCTTACCATCTAAGTAAAGTCCCTGCATCTGCATCAATACACAGTTCGGTACGTCGAATTAAGGACATACGTACTCCGTTCAACACTAAACAATAAACTATCAACTAACGTTGTCATTAAAAAAAAATAAAAGAAAAACTTGGTCCAAAATCCAAAACGGAATACAAAAAGAACGAACAAGTTGTGTTTGTACGCAATCAAGAATTTAACGACTTGAACGGTAAAGCCAATAAAATAAATCTTCACTATAAATACACAGCGACCCGAAATTCAAAAATAACAAAAACAACGAACGGCGGGTTGGACGTGTGTACATAACGAAACACTCACAGAAACTAAAATATTGCGCAAGGGAGAGTCAGAGTATAGTTTTCTTCAGGTCAGATCTACTAAACACTCAGAAAACGTTGACGTCTTTCATCTTATTTACCGCACCGCTAAAGACCGCCGACATTTTATGGCTATCTACACAAATATTGAGTATCATAGGCAAAGACACGCGCGACGATCCAAACATACCTCAATATTCCAGCAGTTCTCAAAAGATTTAATTGAAAATTAGCGAAATTTTTGTTTTTTTTTTTTTTCTCCAAAACTGAGCTTTAGACCCCATGTTATACAAGGTTCTTTTGTTTGTCTTGTCGTTCCCTACCACCATTTTTTTTAATGACATGAAACTAATTACACCCTGTATACTCCTGGTGATACCCCAGAAGGTATGAAATCATAAACTATTACAAAACTATGCATATCAATGTCCCTTTTAATATTAGAAATGTTTATGTTCGTAATTTGGGGTAGAGTTAACAGTTTTCGTTCAAGGTCAAAAGATAGCGGTGTCGCAGTCGAGTGAGACTATCGTATATGCAACGACTGATATATGCAAATGTAGTATGGGTTGCATATATCACAGGGGGTCAAGTTACCAGTTTTTTTTAAGGTGGAAATACAGCGGTGTAGTGGATAATGCTGTTTCCGAACGAGGCGAAGCCGAGTCTGGAAAAAGTTGAAAAAGTTTATGTTTTATGTATGGTGTAATCATTTCCAATGTCCCGAGGGTTGCAAGGATTGCGAAATCTGTGAATTTTTTACTTCACTATGTGTTATCGTAAAAATAGGTCATACAAAGTTTGCAGATCATGCAACTATCTACAAAAACTGTTTCCATTTTTTTCCTACGAATCACCATTCATGAGATATCACGATTTCAAAAGTTGGAAACATCGTATTCTGCATAATATGCACACATTTTCGCGCCACCTTTGAGGTAGTGTACTTGGTGCATCTTTTTAACGTGGTTTCCCCAGTAGGCATAATCCACGATCGAATATGATTAAGCAAGTCTGATCAGACAGTTTCCTATTGATTAAAAAAAATGGTACTGTTGGTAATTATCAAAGTAGAACGAGTTATTGTTGACTTTTAAAAATCGTCGCACGATTAATAATCTTCGAGTTCCACTTCAACAGTCATGTCTTCTTCTTCGCCTTCTTCTTCCTCTTGTTGCTGGACTTCTGGTTGTTCTAAGAATAAAGATGGATCAGTTATTGGTCCTTACTGATATCATTTTCAAAAGGGGTAAAACAACAGTATTTAAATTATTCTTTTTTTCCATTCATCATCATCTCTAATGGAATTCGTTTCATTCTTGCTGTGTATGGAGCTCCAAAACAAATTGATTCTATAGACAAGTATAGATATTTAAATGTAAAAAATGCACGGAACAATAAAACTACAGGTATCCCGTCTTCCTCCAACATCTGCTGCTGCTGATCAACATTTATATGGTGTCTACTAGCAAATTCATGTATGGCTATGAAATGAGCTGGACCCAGAAGACTGGGGATGGAAATTAATAGACAATAGTTTGAAGCCAATTCAAACTCTTCTCCCGCCTGCTCCAGACAAACTTCTTAACACTATTTTTTGTAAACACAAGAAGAGTTGTAGTAATAACTGTGTCTGTAAAAGTCTGATTAATTTGTTCACCAGTATGCACCATTTTCCAAGGCCAGTCTTGCTCCAATGTTGAATCAAATACAACAGATGAAAATACTTATGATATCAACAACAATTTATAGAAATCCAACAAGGAGAGAAATAAGAAAGCGAGAAAAATGAAAGCGAAGAAAACATGACTGTTGAAATGGAATTTGAAGATTATTATTAATCATACGACGATTTTTAAGTCAACAATAATCCGTTCCACTTTGATAACTACCAACAGTACCACATTCTTAATCAATAGAAAACTGTCTGATCAGACTTACTTAATCATGATATAATCGATCGTGGATTATGCCTACTGGGGAAACCACGTTAAAAAAATGCGTCAAGTACACTACCTCATAGATAGCGCATAAATGTGTGCATATTATGCAGAATACGACGTTTCCAACTTTTGAAATCACGATATCTCATGAATGATGATTCGTAGGAAAAAAAGTACTGAAACAGTTTTTGTAGATAGTTGCATGATCTACAAACTTCGTATGACCTATTTTTACAGTAACACTTATCGTTTGAGAAATGCGCGAAAAACTATCATTTATGACTTTTGATCTTGAATAAAATTTTTAGCCGACATGGGATCGGTGGGGACTAAGGTGGCCCATCTCTACAGGGGCTAATTTTTTTTTTTGCAAATTTCTTACGTCTCACACCACGAAAATATTCCACTATACTAGGAATAATTTATATCAAAGTTCCGGATAATTCGGAGAACGGTAACCTGTGCCGCAACCCGGTTGAAAGGACCCCGGACCTTAGGGAAAATGGCCTCCGGTGAAATTCGTTGAAAGCGATATACGTTATTTCTCTCAAGCTCCTGAGCAAAAGTTCTCATGGGCGCAGGGTCGGAAAATTGAGAATTTTGCAGATATTGGAGGGTGCAAAGGGGGTGCTAATTTCTTAAGCGATGTAACCCCCGCTGAAATTCCTGATCAAAAGTTCTCATAGGCACAAGGTCGGAAAATAGACAGTTTTTCAGATATCAGGTGTGTAAATTCGATTTTCCAGGATCTTATTGATAACACTTTATCGTCGTATTTTTGATAAAATGTATTTCAGAATATATACCGGGGGATTTTTAAGGTCGCTGATTCCAATTCCGACGTCAAAATTGACATTTGGCAGTTGGCACCTGCAAGATAACACGAGAGTTTTATTTAAAAAACTTTTTTCCTAGACTACGAATTTACAGTAATATGACACATCTTATACTCGCAACAGACGAAATCTTTGATGCTTATATTAGTACAGGAAAATTAGCCTTTTAGGGTAACAAAAATTAATAAAAGGATCATCTCTGGGATTTAAATAGGTAATAACCTGGACAATGAGATGATGCATTCTTTGCACTTCCAAGTTCCGGGAAAATTAAAAAAATTTTGGAAAAACTTTTTTATTTTCGGTTTATTTGCTCTAGCGACCAAAATAATGAAAATAGAGAAAAAAGTTCCCAACAAAAGTTGTAGCACGTCTCTTTCTCTACAGAAAAGGTTTTTACAAATTTTTGTCTTACTTAAGCCGTTTAGAAGACAAATCCAGTTTTCCACTTACAGTTTTAAGTCGCTTCGAAATGCTCGAAAAATGAGAATTCTCCGGGAGTTTCGTACTCATCTCATCTATCAATAATTCTTACTATTCAGAGCCCCTAAAAAAATGAAAATAACGTCAAATGTAGAGAAAAGTCTCAGCTTTAATGTGGAACTAATCACAAAATTTATAAAAAATTTATCATAGAGATAAAGTGTCAGAAGATGGCTTAGTAAACTTTGTACAGTTGATCCACAGATTTATTCATATCTTTGCGGGGAGTTGTTAAAATAATCATTCATTTTACTTATGTATTCTTATATAATGACATACTAATCCAATTAAAATTTTATTGCAATCACTTTTGTTGGAAAGACATGCCTTGCGATCAAAGTAGAGGCTATGTTTCTCATCGATCAATCACCTCCAAATTTTGGAGTTCGCTATATCTTAATTAATAATAATAGCACAGTCTTAATTTTTTGATTATAAGTACAATAAATATATTCTCTTGAATGACTTTAGAGCTTTTTAAATGCGTGCAGTATTTTTTGAATTTGTCTACATTATTCATACACGTTCAGAAAATGCACAATTATACAGTAAAACATATACAGCTTATTTGTTTCTTAACATTCTTCAATGAAATTTTCACTAAATATAGATTAGAGTGCCTGGATTTGAGTCCATGCAGTGAAAAAGCAACCATTTTTACGGGAGAAATGGGCAGCATGCATAAAACTCAAAGATATGAATAAATCAACTGTATAAAGTATACTAAGCCATCTTCCAACACTTTTTTCTCTATGATAAAAATTTGTATGAATTTTGTGATTAGTTCCACATTAAAGTTGAGACTTTTCTCTACATTTTATGTTGTTTTCGTTTTTTTATCGGCTCTGAATAGTAAGAATTATCGATCGATGTGTCCGGACGTACGAAACTCCCAGAGAATTCTCATTTTCCGCGCATTTCGGAGCGGCTCAAAACTATAAGTGGAAAACTGAATTTATCTCCTAAACGACTTAAGTAAGACAAAAATTTGTAAAGACCTTTTTTGTAGAGAAAGAGACTAGCTACAAATTTTGTCAAGAACTTTTTTCTGTATTTTCATTATTTTAGCCGCTAGAGCAAAAAAACCGAAAATCAAAAAGTTTTTCCAAATTTTTTTGAATTTTCCCGGAACTTGGAAGTGCAAAGAATGCACCATTCCATTCTACAGGTTATCACATACTTAAATTCCTGAGACGATCCTTTTATTAATTTTTGCGAGGTTTTTACAAAATTTTGCCTCCATTGCCTGTACTATATGATTTAATTAGTCATTCTAAAGATAAATATTGCTGGTTTAAAAAAAAACTATGTACAAACCAAAATATGTAAATAATTTCATTTACTTCTGTTATTACATAATAATGCGTCCTGCGGCACACCTTGCCTTAATTTTGCTTCAATAATCTTTTAAAGGGATTATTCTTTCTTCAAATGGGACCATTTGCAGGGATGAGAAATAAAAAATTTCGGTTTCGAAAAAAATAGGCCACCCTAGTGGGGACTATTAACATTTCATTTTAATAGTGTATTCAAGGTCTGTACCAATTTTCAGCTCTATGCAAATTATTGCGAAATTTCCCCTTTTTCTGCCTATTTTGACTGAAGTATATGTAACTCGTTATTATGATGTAGCTGGTAACATCTACTTTTCACTTCATATAATATGTTATTATGTCTTGCACAATATTTTTATATTTTTTCAGAGGACAAGGACTATCAATTTCCGGGTATTTACAACCTGAGTTCTGAAACTCACGGTGCAGATGATGTTGGCATTTTTGCAAAAGGTCCATGGGCCCATCTCTACTCCGGTGTAATGGAAGAAAACGTCATCCCCCATATCATGGCATATGCCTCCTGCGTGGGCAGCGGCCCGACTGCCTGTGATGCAAGTTCAAGTACAAGTCAGAGACGATTATAAATTAATCGAAAATAGTTAACTTTAAAAATTTCCCTGTGTGTCCCAATTCATAAAAACCGCAATCTGTAATTTCTATTTGTTTTTATCGCTTTAGAATTATTCAGCATTCAATCACTTGAGTCACACATGAATGATATTAAAACCTAGGAAACTAGTAAGAATAAAATATTATATAGTTGTATTTTTATATTTGTATGTTGTATGATGAAATAATAAAAGAAAAATGTAAATTAAAAAACCGCTGCCTAAGGAATCACTACTTCCACATCCAGATTTTTCATCCAAGTCACTTTAAAGGAAACATCTTGACTAGATTTGCATTCTACTATGTGGAAATTTATGGTCATAGAATTTTAATAATATTTGGAGCAGACGTCATAGAAAAGTTTGAGGCGTCGGTTTCTACCATATACGTTAAAAATTAAGTTTTTAGTTTACCCTACTTATTTTCCCTTATTCACAATCTACCACGTCTCACCCCTTCAATGGAATCATCTCAATCAGATGTCATTACAATACATACGTGTAGTAACTTTCAAGTAAATATATCAATTTTATGTTATCAAACCCATTATTAATGGAGCGGAGATGGTGGTGTTTGAAAAATATTAGAAAGAAATCTGAGGCCTTAGTTTCTAGTATATACACCAAATCCCACATTTCTATACTCTTACCAGCTGACCCCTAATTACTCCTATTTAACCCTCAACCCTTCAACGAAATCACCTCCAAATATAATCTAGTTCCAGATGTCGTTATAATACATACGTGTCCCAAATTTCAAGTGAATATCTCAATTTCATTTTATCAACCCCTTTAATAATGGATTAAGGGTTGGAGGGGGGGGGGGGGAGTAGAAAAATATTACTAAAAAATCTGAGGCCTTGGCTTCTAGGACATATACCGAATTTCAAGTTTTTGTACGCATAACAGATTTTTCCCTATTTACCAATTACCCCCACTCGTTCAACGCAATCATGTCAAAATATAATCTAAGATATCGTTATACGTGTAGGAAATTTCAAGTGAAAATATATTTAATTTTATCAACGCTCTAATAAGGCAGTGGGAGTGTGGGGGGGGGGGGGGATGGAAAATGGTTTTAAAAAACCTGAGGCCATCACTTCTAGTATATATACACCGAATCCCAAATTTCTACACTCTTACCAGCTTGCTTTACTTATTTTCCCCTATTTACCACTATTTAACCCCCAACCCTTCAACGGAATCATCTCAAAATATAATCTAGTTCCAGATGTTATAATATATATGTGTACATATTTTATCAACCACTTTAATAATGGAGTAGATGTGGCGGGGGGGTTGAAAAATATTATAAAAAAATCTGAGGCCTTGGCTTCTAGTACATGCACCGAATTTCAAGTTTCTATACTCATACCAGCTTGCTTTACTTAGTTTCCCCTATTTAACCCTATTCAACTCCCAACCCGTCAACGGAAGCTTCTCAAAATATAATCTAGTTCCAGATGTTGTTATAATACATACGTGTGCCAAATTTCAAGTGAATATTTCAATTTTATTTTATCAACCCCTTCAATAATGGAGTAGGGGTGGTGGGGGTTGAAAGATATTATAAATAATCTGAGATCTTGGCTTCTAGTACATACACCGAATTTTAAGTTTCTGTACTCTTACCAGCCTGCTTTACTTTTTTCCCCTATTTATCCTTATTCAACCCCCAACCATTCAACGAAATCATCTCAAAATATCATCTAGTTCCAGATGTCGTTATAATACATACGTGTACCAAATTTCAAATGAATATCTCAATTTTATTTTATCAACCCCTTTAATAATGGAGTAAGGGCGGTGGGGGGTTGAAAAGTATTATGAAAAAATTTGAGGCTTTGGCTTCTAGTATATGCACCTAATTTGAAGTTTCTGTATTCGTACCAGCTTGTCTTACTTATTTTCCCCTATTAACCCCTATTTAACCCCCAACCCTTCAACTGAATCATCTCAAAATATAATCCAGTTAGAGATGCCGTTATAATACAAATGTTTACCAAATTTCAAATGAGTATCCCAATTTTATTTTATCAACTCCTTTAATATGGACTAGGGGTAGTGGGGGTTAAAAAATATAAGAAAATCTGAAGCTTTGGTTTGTAGTACATACATCAAATTTCAAGTTTCTGTACTCTTACCAGCTTGCTTTAAATATTTCCCCATATTTACCCCTATTTACTCCCCAACCCTTCACCGGATATCTTCAAAAAACAATCCAGTTCCAGATCTCGTTATAATGTATACGTGTACAAAATTTCATGTCAATATCTTAAACCGATCCGGAGAAAGCGTGCGGACAAAAAAAAGTTACAGACAGACCGACAGGACACACAGACCGACAGACAGACAGAAATTATTTTTTTCGCTCAAATTTAAAATCTCGACGTTTCATGACATTCTAAACCTACTTCAAGAAAAAAAAAATTTGAATTTTTTTTACGATTACTATACTTCCATCCACTACGTGGATGTGGAAGTAAAATAAGTTTCGACGGCATTTTCAGAAAAAAATATCAGATATTGTTGAATTATTATCTTATATGTTTCAGTTATCGTTAGCGCGGGGAATTTTGCCTGACGAATTGAAAACTTCAGTTGTGACACCAATTTATAAGAATCATGAAAAGGAGATGCTAACAGTCTAGGAGGTTGCGTTAAATTTCAAAAAATCATTTCTTACCAACCGAAAATAACTGAAAACATTAGTACTCATTATTCTAGAAAAGAAAGTGAAACTCAGCTGGCTCGCTAGTGAGTCGTCTTAAGAGGAGATAATGATGAAATCACAAAAAAAACTCAAGTCTTTTTTTTGCAAACAGTTGACGTTGCGAATGAACGGAAAAAAGCTTCAGCTGCATCGAGAAAGGGAGGGGAGAAAGGTTTGTATCGTCTAAGTATACAGAAAAGCCAAAAATTTCAAGTGATTTCCTACCACATCAGCTTCAAATATAAGTTATCATAAAAAGTGTGAAATAATTATTCAGCTGCATGCCTAATGGACTAGAGCTTCAACCGACACTATGAAGATTCCTGTCGCTGTATTGAGTTCGAGGTCCGCGTGAAAAAATAATGAGATCAGCTGAAGATGTTTGGCCCAGGATACGATCAGCTGAAGTTTCTTTCGTGAAATAGATATTTAGTCAAAAAAAAACAAAATCTAGGCATAGGGTATCACTTCCACGTATCTGCAACGACTTCAATATATTGTTCTTACAGAAGAGAATACTTTTACAGTCCTCTAAAATTAGTAAGAAAAGGTGCCTTGAAACGGAACAATTTTATATTAAAGTATTAGCCTGTTTTTAGGTATAGTTTGCTGCTCTGTCCAGTCAGAAAAGTAAAAAATACACCAGAAGTTCTCAAAAAATGTTATCTGAGATATTCTTTCCGATACGTCTGCCTATACTCGTATTTCGAGTCGAAACTGCAGCAACGTCAAGTGCGGTTAGTATTTGGATGGGTTAACCAGTTCAGGTAAACACAGCATTCTCGCTCCATCTTCTAACGGCATGAATATCAGCACATGCGTAGAAGGTATATAACTTTAGACGGGGGTTACATAGCGGATATACTATCCTTCGGAGGAGATGTAAATCGGTCGGGCCCTTGTATATTAAATGTTAGGCAAGTAAAAAATCCCTACTCTTCGACAGAAAACAGGTTCGGCAAAATTTCCAGGTTGAGGGTAGCTCGTCTCCTGGCCTCAGTAGCGGAAATGGGAAGACGTTAAACAAGTGGTACTTTTAATGGTTAACGCCAGTAGGTCGATTTTTTCTTCCTAGTATGACTAACAACTTCCAAAAGACAGATAAAAATTACGAGTTATTAGCAGAACCATTAGATTTAACACATTCGTCAAATAAAAAATACACACGAAAATTAAAAAGAAATTACCCTTTTTTATTGTTAACGTAATAAACGCGGAATACATCTAGTAAAATCATAAAACAAATCTGCCAGTCAATAAAATTAACACCGCAAATCCGTGCAACGGCATATGATTTAAAATTACTTCAAAAGATAACGAAGCAAAGATTATGCGTCAAATCAATTTGTTTTCTGTCAATAGAAGTAAAATCACGTGAATTTGGATTGATATAGATAAATATCAATTAATATCATGCCACTAATTATTGTTTAACACTTAACACGTCTCGTGTAATGTTATCTGAGCTCAGATCTGAAATGATGTTTCTAGTATTGCTATATTTTTTATTTCATACTCTCCGGTAAATGACTATTTTACGGACTCATTTACGGTCGGTAAATCGAACATTACAGTATCTGATACCGTAATGTGTTACCTGTCTAAGTTACAGTATATCATACTGCAATGTGTCCCCTAGCAACACTAGCATATTATTGTTATTAGTTTTTAGTTTTGACTTTTGACTTTTTCACTTCAAAAAATACGAAATAAAATATTTAAATGCACAGTTTCTGCAATTACTTAATACATGAATCGTTTATTTTTAAACTAACTCCAACAATTATTTAATAACACTCTTTTCAAATAACAAAAATAACTGTCTTAATTCAAAGAAGCACATAAGAACGGCGGAGTCATGGCCAACTATAAAAATGCTCCCGAGAAGTGAAGAAAATGTAAAATATACTTTCTACCAACTTTAATAAATGAGGAGTGTAGCATAACTGTATATTAGGCCTCTACTACAAGATTTATAATATTTGTTTAACTAAAGTTAGTAATTTTTGTTTTATTTAAACTTAATTCATAATTCATATTAATACTATTGTAAAGTAAGCAGTTTGACCCCTACCACTACTTATAAAACATACCTTTCTTCCTCCTACTTACAATTTAAATATTTTGCCTAGCTAAAACTAGTAATTTTTATTTAAGTTGGAGCTATGTTAATAGATATATTAATACTATTAAACATTTATAGATACCTCAACTTTTAAAATATAGTGTTTTACCAACTTTAGTAAGTAAAAAATGATGAACAATAAAAATCGGGATTCTCTGTACTAGATTTTTATTATTTTGATTACATAAAGTTAGTATTCTCTATTTTAATTGGAGCCAATATAGTTTACACTTTTATTTACTTTTATTTAATAGTGGCAAGCTAAAGAAATCATAATTAGCTATGAAAAACAATAGTTATAATATTGTTAGAGTTATTATTAGATGTTAGAAAATAAGACGTAGTTTTTTCTAAATGTCTTTCTGAACTCTTTGCAACAAAAATGAAATCAAGTGTCCCTGTACTTTCAATTTTAGAAGTAAAATGCCAAAATAACGCGACTATATTGAAAATAAACAAGAATTAAAATAGAATAGAGAATACAAAAAGCTATTACTTTTGAATTATAAACACAAATATGAGTTTAATTTAATGATTCAACTTTTTATTATACGACAAACAATGTGTAGCAAGGGAAACAAAAGGTAAATTAAAAAAATGTTTGGTCAGTTATATTTTATATTCTTCCTTTTTAACCAAGCACATCGTATTTCTGGCAGTTTTTGATTTTCAAAAATTGATAAGAGTAGACTTGTCCCATACAACAGCACAGGAACGAAAATGTACGTCGAAAATATCCCATCCATATTTTTCATTCAATAGGAGCCTTTTGTTATTGTTATTGTTTCTAAGGCAACCAGGAATATTTGCAAAAAAATTTGGTCTGGTAGAGTACCCACCAAGTATTACATTGAAAATTTCAAAAATGAAAATCTAATTAAAATATCAGTTTTTACATTTTGCAATTCTCTGTCAACCTACTTCTGATGGTGCTTTTATAAAATTTTATTTAAATTATTGTTCTATATTTTTTGTCTTTTATGCGTATGTGTTTTAACTATTTAAGTTTTAATTGCAATGCTGATGAACATTAAGTACATAAACCAAAACGATGACAATTTAGCGACTATTGAGGTTTTATTTTATACTGAACAAATACATTAATTTTTAGTGAATACTCGGTGGTTATAGGGACTTTCATTCTTATCTTATACGAAATTTCTGAGAGAGAAAATAGTTAAATAAGTTACTAATCGAACGAATACCAATATATAACGATGAAAATAAGTTTTTTTAACATATATTGATGTATAGATCTGATGTATTGCTTAATGTCAACAAGGCAGACGGGGTATGATTCATTAATTTTGCATTTGCGCACCATGCGGAGCATCATATAGCTTCCATCTGATTGGTCCATATTGACGAAATTTACGAACGTCAAGAAGAAAGAAAGGATAATCCTGCTTTAATATATTTAAGACACTTTAATCGCCGCTAACATAAATGTAATAATGTAATAATTGTGTATTTAACTTTTAATGATAATGACAACAAAAGCAATAGGTTCTCAATAAATAAGTCAGTGGTGGGTCGTAGAATGAAACTATTCCCCAAAAATTAATAAGAAATTCGAAACCTATATCTTGTATCCGCCACTAAATATATTCAGAAGATCTTTATAATATATATTAATACTAATTATATGCTGAGAGCCGCAGAACCAGCAGGATTTACCACACTATTCATAACTTTTAAGAAGCTGTCAAAATAAAATTGCCACCCAAAAAAAGTTCTGTACCAGAGACATGAGTACAAAAAACATATTTTTTGCTTTCCATTTTTAGACATTAGCCCGTTTTTACTCAAATGACTCAATTTTTTAAACATTCATAACACTTTTCTTTGGGTGGTAAATAACAATTTCTGTGGTACTTTTCAATCCGCCAATGGGTCCGCCATTTTGGATTTAAGAATTTTGGAATTAAAACCTTACATTCGCGATTAGCGATTTTGAAAACCCCCGAGTAACAAGTTTCAGCAATAATTTTCAAATTTTGAATGCTTTTCCGATTTTTACTTCCGCCATATTGGATCCGCCATCCTTTATTCAGGAATTTTCTGATTCCGACTTCAGATTAGTAATCAGCGACACCAAGAACCAGCGGTTACAAAATTAAGGCAAAAATATTGAATATAAAAATGTGTGACTTAAAGGGGTAAGTGAGACCATGGTCTGTAGGGATGGTTTCCAACCCTTTAAGGAATAAGTTATATTATATTTTTTTGATATGTTGCCTGTCAACCTACACTTATATATTTGGTACTACAAAATAAAAGGCTATAGTTTTTCACATTGATTTGCACTAACATTAGTTATTTGATCCTAGGTGTGGAATTAGCCCCCTCGTAGGGGTGGGCAAGGATTTAATTCGCATATATTTCTTTCGAATGCTTAAAATTTAAGCTTCAATTTATCATCAATAATCCGCTCTATTTTAGAGGATGTTTTAGTGTTTTACTAAAAGTCTACTTAATAAATCGGTTTTTGGGCTGCGGATTCGGATTCAGCAAAAAAAAAACACAGTTTCATGTCATTAAAAAAACTGGTGGTAGAGAACGACAAGACAAACAAAAAAACCTTATATAACATGGGGCCTAAAGCTTATAATTTTGGAGAAAAAAAATAAATAAAAATTTCGCAAATTTTCAATAAAATTTTTTGAGAACTGCTGGAATATTGAGGTAGGTTTATATCTAGATCTGATCTGAAGAAAACTATACTCTAACTCTCCCTTGTGCAATATTTTAGTTACTGTGGGTGTTTCGTTATGTACACACGTCCAACCCGCCGTTCGTTGTTTTTGTTATTTTTTAATTTCGCGTCATTGTGTATATATAGTTAAGATTTATTTTATTGACTTACCGTTCAAGTTATCAAATTCTTGATTATGTACAGACACAACTTACTTGTTCGTTCTTTTTGTATTCCTTTTTGGCTTTTGTACCAAGGTTTTATTTTATTTTTCTTGACAACGTTAGTTGATAGTTTAGTGTTGAACGAAGTGCGTATGTCCTTAATTCGACGTACCGAAATATGTATTGATGCAGACGCAGAGACTTTGAATCATTTATGTAGGTAGTAAGCTTTTAACCCAGGACACTCATTTTTTATGTTACAAATGTTAATAAACCACATTTAAATTTTCTTAATTATACACAATCCAATATTTTGTTCCAAATTAAAAAACACACATGTAAAGAAATGCTCTGTTTAAACCTCTATGGTCATTATTTGCTTGCAATTGTGCACGAAGAGAGAAAAAATTATTTACCTCTTTATAATTGCCTCAGTTCAGTTGAGGCGGTCCATCAAAGGCGGTGATGATCCAAGGCCTTTGCTTTGAGACCGCAGATACCGCGTGTGCCGGCGAGCACATTTTTATGACAATTTAAAAGTTGTATAATTGGGAACTACAAGTCCATTGACCAAGAAAAGCAGTGGTTCTCAATTGTTGTCTACCATAATATTAAAAATGTTGACCTAGACCAGTTTTTTTCAAAGTGCCCCTAGAGGGAAAAGTCATAAAGGTTTTTTGTTTGTCTAGTCGGTCCCGTTACCAGCTTTTTTAATGACATAAAACTGATTACACCCTGTATATTTACTCCTATCTTTCGTATAGCAGCTTTTTTGTGTGGCTGTGTAATTTTTCCAAAAAGACGTCGTCGTTTTTCTATAGAGCCATCGCCATCGACTTAGTTTAATAGTACCAGTAATACGTAATGTCTAGTAGCTGTTCTGATATCTTGTATAAGAGTATACTACCGTTCTTTGGCAGATGCTATCATCACCATCATAACATATTTATTTAAATTCATAAAATACAAACATTGCCTCCCCGGACAGCGACCCGGAGCTAACCAGACAACCGCGTCGCGCAGTGTCGTGGTGTACGTAGGGTTGGGCGGATGACGACCGGTTCGGCTCAATAAAATTAGTATAAAAAGTATAAACTCCTGCCGCCGCGCCGGTGGCGGCTTAAAAATAACATTAAAATTAATAATACCTGTTACAGATTTGAAATATTTAAAATTAACACTATAAGAACAATTGGGGCACAAAACACTAAACACTATTTAAATTTTGGTTGCCGATACGGGGGGAAAACTTAACGAAAAAACCGTTGGCAGATGCTATGAGAACAATAAAAAGTGTCATAAGCTGTTAAAAACCGCTGACGATCGTAACGTAATAATAAGAGCTAAATATTGTTTTGTCAGTTGACCAATAACTTTATCGTTAATGGGTAGGCTATGGAGATTCAATAGCCTGACCATTACGCGCTCCAAATTTGTATCCAATGAATTATTATTTATTGGTTCACATGCAGATGATATTTACTTGTTACTATACCCGTCAGTAATTATTACTGGAAAAGATTGAAGATGCAGCGTATAATATAAGAAATGTTTCAAAGTCGAAGGTGGACATTTGCAGCAACATTTACAAGTTTTCAACTAATTTTTTTTAAAAGCGTCTATTCATTAAACTGTGTTAAAACTTTAAAGGCTGCAATTTCTTAACCAAAACAAATTGGACTTATATTATGAGAATATAATTTTGTTTTGCCTTTCAGCTGCCATAATTTATCAATGACCTTATTAATCATTCTAAATAAAAAAGGCTGTTTACGAAATTGGAAGAAACGAAATAATATAGGTATATTTTACTACAAATTAATGATCAAACAAGCTCCTTCTTTTAAAAACGTGTGGGCTGCCTCTCCATTTAGGAAATAAAATAAAACAAACACGAGGAACTTTTTAAGTTAGGATTGCCTATATAAAAACATCAAACAATACAAACGTATTATAACATTAGCGTCTAATTGTGATAATTGCCTAAATGATTGCCCATAAAATATTTATAATCTGGTCTCGTGGACTAATGTGGAAAAGCATGACCAGATCACGGGAGTAAGTGTTTATTTTACTCATAGTATAAATTTTTGCCGCTTATCTTTATTTACTTCCATATATACAGACAAAACATACAGGGCAGTTTCATTTTGTTTTCGCTTATTTCCATTTAAATTTAATTCTGCTGCCAAATATTGTTTGTTAAGGAAAAAAATGCTCCCAGCAGTTCTTTAAAATATAACACAATGCACCCAATTTGAATCGTAAATATTAACAATCTGATAACATTATCTAGCTGATGGTAATTTTCAATAGAAGGAAGTTTTCAATTGAATTTTGTTTATCATTGCATAAAGATTAATTCTTTTGTTTAATATTCTTTCCAACTAGATCATAGCTGAGCATCATGCTCATCAGTAGACATACAGCGCTCCTCCTACTCTCCTTCCAAATGATGGAAATAATTGCAGGGCATATAAACATCAATATTATTAACAAAGATAATATATCTAATAACTATCTTAATATTCTCGGTACTCTAGGTTTTATATCCTGCATTAATAGCCCCACTTGATTTGGTTAAACATCAGCAACCAAACTATTTTATAAAAACATTAGCAATGCATATAGAAAATTCTAGTAAAATTTAAAAAATAAGTAATAAATCAAACAAATTAAAGCCATGGATCACTATAGGGTTGATCTATAAATAACAGGAATAAACTAAAAAAAGAATGGTGTAAAAACAAAAATGATATTGAGTTAGAAAATAGATATAAAAGAAATAGAAATTTAACTCACACATTAATAAAAAAAACAAATTTGATTATTATTAAAAAAAAAGTTGAAGAAGGATTTAAGAATATTGAAAAAATCTGGGAAATAGTTAAGGACATAGGAAATACAAATGGATAAAGAAGGGAGATCAGTATTAGAAATAGGGATGGATTTATACCCAAAGAACATAAAAAATAGCAGATGCAGTAAACGAATTTTACACAAATATTGGTGCACAAATGGCAAGTAAAATAAGCTGAAATAAATTAAAAATTAATATAAGAACTCAAGAAAATAGTACGTCAGGCCAGTAGAGAGGGGGGGGGGGGTCGGGGGTGTTTCCCCCCGGGCCCGGAATCTTTTGAGGGTCCGGATTCTAGGAGATGGAGATGTATATGCAAATTTCGATTGTATTTGTATTAGTTAAAGCAAAAAAAGGCATACTTTTTGTGTAAATTTTAAGAGGTAATAGATAAATTGTTGATGTGAAAAATTGTAGTTGGAAGCACCACCCCCCGCTTCTGAAATTCTACAACTGCAATAATAAATGAATTGTAAGGAATACCACCTCTCGCTCTTCGAAAACCGAGGTAAAAAATTGATCAACCCCTTCCCCGCTCTCATCGACGAGAGATAAATATCCTACTGCAAGGAATGCCACCCCCAGCTCTTCAAAATTACACTGAAGAGTCGGGATTGGTGGGCCCGCATGTCACTACTTCCGGGTCTCGATTTTCTCTCGACGGCCCTGTGGTACGTCAATGTTTCTAAGAAAAGTTTTAACTAATGAAATAACGCTTAAAATTGCCGAACTTAAAAGCAACTGCTTTTCAGTAAAAGATGGGATATCTACAAATGTACTCAGATATATACATAATTATATCATTATTCTCCTTACTTACATTATAAATAATATTTTCACTACAGGAATTCGTCCAAAAGCGTTTAAAGAAAGTATTGTTGTATCAATATACAAATTCTCATGAAATTGCAAATTACAGACCAATTTATCTCATGTCTAACAGCGCAAAGATATTTGAAAAATGCTTAAAAGATAGATTACTTGAATATCTAGACAAATTTGATCCACTGTCACCAAATCAGTATAGTTTTAGGAACAATACAAATACAGAATTAGCAAATTACGACCTTTTAAATAGTATAAACCGATCTTTAATTAGAAGAGAGAAATGCTTATCTGTATTTTTAGACTTGGCCAAGACCTTTGACACCGTATCTCATAAGCTATTATTAAATAGGATAGAACAAATGGGAATAAGAGGTATTGTATTGGAAATTTTAAAAAGCTATCTGGAAGACAGAACACAATAAGTACAAATTAATGACATCTTGAGTGAAACAAAAATTATACGTACAGGTGTACCACAGGGCACGGTGCTTGGTCCAATATTGTTTCTTATGCAGATGATACAGTATTACTATTTACAGCAAATACTTGGAATCAAATACATACACTAGCATCCATTGGACTAAGCACCCTGAGCTGTTGGTTAAATAATAGCTTATTAACACTTAATACAATCCTATTTTTTGTTTGAGTTTTCCAATCGGTCTAAATATTCTTTGTGTCTTCATCAACTACTTTCAATTTAAATCTCTTCTTCTATTGACACCTGGTTCAACTTTTAGAAAAAATGTTGTCGCCTTGTACTTATATTTGATTATATGGCCTGCCCACGATATCCTGCCAGTTTTAATAGTGGTAATCATGCCTTTGCTATGTATGTTATTTTAGAGCTGAAATTATCACCTACCTCTTCAAGTCCTTTCTGCGGAAATAACACCGAATATTTTACGAAGATGTCTTGTTTCAAACGTGTTCATAAGTGCCTCATCGGCTCTAACCAATATCCAGGTTCTAATAGATGTATCAACATAGGTATTATTATGGTCTTACATAACCTAACTGTTGTACCCCCGAAGAAGAGAGACGAAGTACCTTCGTAATCAAAGGCTTACGAAGGCGTAGCCTGACTATCGGAAAAAATGGAAATCGATTGATTAACAGTTCCTTGCATTATAATTTTCTCCTCATATATAACCATAGGATCATTTTGGGATTTAACCCCCAACTATTTCTACACATCTGCCTGCATCTTCCGAGGTCTTTTGTTACTTTCGGTGTGACTTTTTCGATGTGGGAATTCCAGTTTTTGGTCAAAAATGGCTCTTAGGTATTTTACCTCAACGGCAAATGGAATTTCCACACCATTGAGTGCTAGGGGGCTTTGGCTGTGGTTTTTTGGGGATTTATGGAGAGTCCTTCCACATTACAACATTTACATTTAAATAACTATCTGTCTAGTAAACGCGAGCGCTTCGTTATTTAAAATGCTTAGTGTGTGGTAATTACAAGCACTTTTTCCAGTGCCCAGTGCTTACGGCTTGAAGCACTTTTTATCAGTGTTCGGCCAGCTCTGACGGCCATACTCAGTTAGTTTCTAAGAAAAGAGTCTGCTTACTAAATACCAACGCCAGTCCGGACCATCTATACAACATAACATGTTTGTGTGTATTCACGTGCAACATTACCTATCCAATGATAAAAGCATGCTTCGACAATTCGTGCACCGCTTAACGTGGAAACAGACTAAGGAAGTAAGGATCATATAAAAGTAAGATAAAAATGTCGCAATATTTTCTAACGTAAGATGTTAATAAATAATTATTAACCTAGAGCTGTTTGATATGTATATTGTTTGCTCAGGTAATGTAATGCGATTAAACTCGGTTTACATTTTCTAAAACTTTCATTATTACCTATCTAATCTAGCGATTAATTTTGATTTCTTTGAATTTGTAGGATATATAAATTATGGATCAAAAGTTTGTTTAAAAAACGATTTTATTAGTAATCTTAATAGATACTGAGATTTTTCCAATACGTAAATTTGTTAAATCGCACCACGATGTAATGCCAGGATGTCTTTAGAAAACTGTTTCATAACGTGAAAGGAGTGGTAATATGGAATTCTTATTCATAACATCTTGACAAGCATTTTGTGATTCATGAATTATTCTAGTTGGTCTTCTTTGCTGAATAGCGCGCTCGACAGTATCATACCACTTGTCACAGTTGCCTGCTTGGTACACAGCTTCATCAAAGCTCTTCTCCATTAACTCACTGATCGTGCCAAATCTTGTTCAACAGGAGAGATGTCGGTCTCGCCATCTATATTGTTCGCCGAATATGATATAATTGGTATTTCCCATAAGGGTTAAAGCCAGATATATTTTTAGTTTTTAATTCCTGGAGTAATTCATCAGTACACCTTGTAATATTGTACGAATCTGACCTCTTAAAAAATTGGGTATGATGAGCGGGAGGAGTAAGGGTACCCTTAAACCTAATATGTAAATTGTGGACGTCAGTCCGAAAACGTATTTTAGAATACAAGTATGGCGGGATCTTGTTAATCAGTATATTAAAATACTGACAGAGTGCAAATATTGTCTATTTTTCATGTTAAGCCAGTTATTTAGGTTTAGTGTGTGGCTAATACGATTAAACTTCCTTATACCAAAAATTAACCGCAAACAGGAGTTCTGAAGTTTTTGAATTCGATTACTATCAGTACCATTTAAACAAGGTCCATATATTGTGTCACAGTAATTCAACTGTGACGATACTAGAGAATCACAGAATACAGATTTAGAGGTTTTGGTCAATACAAATCTATTTTGATATATTAGTTTTAAATTTAAGTACGCCTTTTGTAGACATTTATTAATATGTGGCGTGAATCTCAATTCTTGGTCCATAATGAGTCCCAAATTTTTCACAGTATTTTGAAATAAAATAGGCTCATCTTTGATTTTGATATTGTTCTTAAACTCTAACGCGAATTTATTTCCTTCCGATTTTCTACCAAACACAATCACAGCTGATTTACTAAAGTTAAGTTGAAGACACATTTTACTTGAGAAATCAAATAAAGAGCTAAGACCATAGTTTATGGCAGTGATTGCGTGTTTACTTTCATTCGCGTCAAAAGACAAATACCACTGTGTGTCATCTGCATAATAATGTTGTTTACATGAGAGAAAAACGGATAAAAAGTTAGACGAGTAGATTATAAAAAGTGAAGGACCTAAAATAGACTCCTGGGGCACACCTGTTCTAACGGTTAACATATCTGAAGATTCTCCTCCATACATTACCAGTTGAGATCTATTTTTACAATAATTCCCTAATAATTTAGTTGCACCTTCAATGAAGCCGATGAAATGCAAAATGGATATCAACATCTTATGATTGATGGTATCAAAAGCTTTGGAGTGGTCTAAAAGAATTAAAACTGTTTATTTATGTCACATGCCCCTATGATGTCATCTGTGATGCTCATCAATGCAGTACTGCAGCTGTGGCCTTGCCTAACCCCGGACTGATTTGATGGTATTATCTGATTATTTTTAGATGCAACTGTATTTGTATTTCCATATTTTTTTCCAATAATTTTGAGAACGTTGGCAAGATACTAATTGGTCTTAAGTTATTTAAACATGTAGGACTTGTAATTTTTGGTATAGGTATTACTCGGGCTTGCTTCCATGTATTGGGAAAGACAGAGTTAATTAAACAATAGTTCATTATATGTGTAATATATGAAAGCAAAAAAGGTAAACAAAGCTGTATAGTTATAATATTTATACCATCTAAGTCACAACATTTACCCTTCATTTTCGAAAGTATCTTTAGAACATCAATTTCTGTGACGGTGTGAAAGTTAAATGATGAATTAACAGTGCGTTTTATAGTATTATTGTAAAATTGAATTAGGGATGCATCAGGAGTAATTTGTGATACAGAATTAACAAAATGATTATTTATCTGATTAACATTGGATAAGTTGTTAGGTAAATCAATTCCCGTGTTTCCTGACTGCTTTATTTCTTTTAATAATAACCATTTTTCTTTTGCATTTTTGTTAGTAAATTTTGAAGCATAATATGATTTTTTCTCCTTCATAATGGTTGTAGTAATTATTCCAACCCGTTATATTTTTCGATTTTTTGTATTTGCGTAATATTTTATCCCTGTCATTAACCATTGCTCGTATAGTACAGTGGGTTATATGCTGTTATTACCTTGCTGTTGTCAACATACTAACGCGCCTGTAAGGGTGTTCTGAATGCCTTATATAACATCGCCATATATAAACAATAAATACAAAAATATTACTGAATTAGAGTACTACGATCTTCGTTCGATTTTGTGACGCAAGCGGCAACCGAACTTAGAAATTTCATAACAGGGTTATATTTTTTCAGAGTGTTAAAACAATGTTAATTTTAAGACGACAATTAGATAAGCAAAAATGCAGTATGGATCTACGGAATACGTCGAAGATCACTTACAGGCCAGTCATTTTAAACAACAAACTGGAATTACAAAATATTTCAAGCTTTGATGAAAGTTGTATATTCACGCAAGAATTAAACATAAAATTTTGCCCCCTCTTACGAAGTCGGCAAGAATGTTTAAATTGCAAGAAATAAATAATTCGACACCTCTCCACATAAACCGCTCTAACGTTTTCTAGACAAAATTGACCCCCATTTTTTTGTGGTAAATCAATTGCAAATTACGTTTCCTATCCGATGATGTTAGACGTGAATATCTTACGCCACTCCGGATACTAGATGTGGACCGCCAAAATGAAAGGTCCGAGAACTTCGCTTCTCGAGCGACACAGCCCAGCTTTGAGGGTCCTATCGCTCAAGCTAAGCCTCACACAGTCTCGACAATATTTTTTGTTAAGAAGAATTGAACGAGAAATCGGATGGCGTAAACCAAGAGACGCACTTGCCGTAGTTTCCGAGATCTGATCCCTCAAAATCAACGGAAGGTAAATATCGGATTTTTTTCGCACTTCCGGAGGCCCTATTACGAGAACGGAAGCAGATATCGAGCTGCGGTTTACGCCATTCGGTTTCCCTCACCTACCTGCGTGCCCGGCTCTTTGACTTTTTAACAAATGTTTGCACATAAACCATTTAAAAAATTTACAGAATTTCGACACTTCGCTTAAAGCACCATAACTTTTTCCAGACAAAATTGACCCACTTTTTTTGGGCTGGGTCGATTGTAAATTAAATTTCCCATCCGATAACGTGGGGCACAAATTTTTTGCGAAGCCGGGTACAGGAGATATGGGCCGTCAAATTGAGTGGTACGAGGATTTTGCTTTTCGAGCGACACAGGCTCGCTTTGGGACCAGTTGCTTGGAAAAAAGCTACCCCGGAAGCTCGAGAAACCATGTCGTTGTAGAAAATCGAAAGAGAAATCGAACGGCGCTATGCACAAGTTCGTGCGAGTTTCCGTTTCCGAGATATAAGCTGTCAAAATGGCAAGATGGTAAAAGTCGGATTTATTCTTTGCAATTTAAACAATCTTGCCGGCTTAGTAAGAGGGGGCAAAATTTTATATTTCTTTCTTGCGTAAACATACAACTTTCGTCAAAGTTTGAAATATTTTGTAATTAATTTCAGTTTTATTGAAATTACAGACTAAATTGGGTGGATTATTAGCATCATCAGTCTACCGTAAGTAAACATTTTCATTTTCTCGTCTTTAATCTTTCTACAAGTTGCAACGAACTCCTTGAGAGTGAAAAGATTTGCTTATCGTTGAAAAAGGCACTTCTGGCGCACTTTAATATAAAAAATGTTGACGTGTTCTTCAGACACGCACAGTGGTAATTTTAATTAATCTAGGAATTAAGAATACTGAAAATCTAAAATCACCAGTCATTCGTTCTAATTTTATTTGAAAGAGTGATGGTTGTGTGATACCTGCTGTAAAAATAAAAGAAATCAGTGAAAGGGTCTATTAATTGTAATCTCATAAAGATGTGTCAAATGAAAGGGTAAATATTTATTTAATTCCGACGTGCTTCCTGGGTCTTACAATAAAGTTTATAGTGGCAGTTTGGGCCTTGCGATTCTTCATTTTTAGTATTGAAAATACTACTGGGCGCATGATATAGGACCCATCTTACGAAAAACGTATCGAGAGCGACAGATCTGTCTAGGCCGCTGCGCCGGCCTTGTTCACGTTTCAATAACAATCCAAGCAGTATCTCGAAACTAAAATATAAAAATAAACACTCCTAAACTTAATGGTCTCTTGTGATACATGCCGACACTGCCATATCGTATATCACTTAGTTTGCATAACTTGCGTTATTTCTTACAGAACATCATCACTTTCAAATTAACAATAAAATAACAAAATCACCCAACAAAACATGGACTAGCTTAATTCGACCGTATGGACAAATATATTTAAAATTATGTAAATAAAACTATCAAACACATCTAAGTATGATATAAAAAAGTACAGTAGAAAAGCACTATACAGGGTGTTCTACAAGCTTTATGACGAAATTTGACAGATGATAGCTAGGTTAATCTAAAAAAAAATTAGCAATAAACATGGGTCCAATTACAATGAACCCAAGTGGTATTATTAAATTTGGTAAAAGTTTTAATTTTTTTTATTTTATCGCTAATCGCTAATGGTAGGTACCTAATGCAATTGCTGAAAATACCTATCATCCTAGCCATTCTTCCTTGGATTCCAAGAGCAGTATAGTTGCATCTGGTATTTTCAATACGCTTAAGATACTTGCGAAAGATGCAAGATCTGTGAATTTTTTCTGTTAATTACTGAGTTAAAGGTTTGTAGTTGTAGCTCATATTATAAGTACAATTTTTATTTTGTTAACAAATTGTAGAAAATGAGCTATTGTATATCCTACCGTTCATAACGTTTTTTTTTTGCTTTATTTATAACTAAGTAGACTTGCAGTGCGTGTGTTCGTGTTTGTTTTTACTAAAATATCTTTTTTCAGTTAGGTACTTTTCTTAGCTGTTCATTCAATTTAAAACTAGCTGCCAAGAAGTGCCAAGAACTAAAATATTTAACCTTTTTAGATATCATGTCTATATTGAGGAGAGATCTGTTCAGCAGTTGGCGTCAAGAAAGTGTAGTAAAATGAAAAAAATCGTTAGTTTTGACTTATGTTTTGAACAAACTTCGTTCAATGGAGTGTGAAAATGTGGAAAAATATTCCAAAGTTTAAAAAATTGTGGGCAGTTTTTATAAAATCGCGGAAATGTGGAAGGATTGTAAACGTACTTTAAGAATTCTTGAAGCAAGACATCACCAGGGGCTTGATGAGGAAATCATGTTTTTTAGTGAAAACAGACATTAGGAGAAACTTCATATGCCAAAAAAGCTGACCTCAAAAAGATTTTAGTCAGTGGCCAAAAGTAAAAGACAAAAAATTGTACCATTGCTGGAAAATTATTCCAAGGAATAGTTGACCTTTACGAACCGTAAACACCTTGACATTTATGGACGCCGAGATGCTGCTAAAATGATGCAACAAGTTTCCGACCATTCTCCCAACAGAGCAATTAGAATACAAACGGTTTTACAAGCACCAAGACGCAAAAAAGAAGTGCTATCCAGAAGAAGAACATATTATTGTGTCGAATATATCAGCAGAAGTAATAAGGAAATGGTTGATAGAAGGAAGGCAGGAATAATTAATAGGTTAAAAAAATGAATGTATTGATTTATAAGTGTGGCTACGGAACAACAAACGATGGCAGTACTGCCCGAAAATTTTTTTGCGAGTGTTCCCTGGCTTCCTCAATAACTAGATGCATATTTTCTAAAACAGTTATATGTAATTTTATTAAGAATATCATGTAGGTATGCCACCAATTATAAAAAAAAATGCTGTTAAAATGTATGTGCAACCTTACTCGTGGTATCATATGAGCATCCACCGCATCCTAATCCATGGCACTGATATAGACAAGGCAATTGCTATTCCGATTGGAACGTTTTCAGAAGAGACATAAAGATCTCGAAACAAACATTTTATACTCTATCGTGTTTATATTAGAAAATTTTTCCAGGAAAAAACCATACGAGATTTGCTAAATGCTCTTCTACTCTCTTCAGCCCCTCTTATAGCATCATTATCACAGTGCATATGAAAACGTTCACAGAAAGAACCATTGATTAAAGAGGTTTTACAATTGCTACAAGAGCCAACATTCGTTAACATTTTGCTACCGACAAATGATTATCCTGAGGATTCTGACAACAAATACTAAATTGTATTCCATAGACTAAGTGTTCCCAACACTTTAGCAATTGGTATTGGTAATTGTATTTCTCTAACGCTGCTTTATGTTAAATGTAAATTAATATTTATTTCAACATAAAATCAGAAAGTTTTGATCGAAAAATAAAAACGTGAATGTATGTTATTTTTTTTTCTTTCTATGTATATCATAAGTACGGATTCTATCTTAAGTTATTGATCAATTGATTTTAAACAAACGAATTATAACACAATTTAGAAAAATAAATTTGACACCCTTATTTATTATTTTCTAGAATAATTAAAATGACCACTGTGACACGTAGCGTGGATCATCCATATTCCCATCTCCAATAATATAGCCCACAGTCTGTCCCGTTTTATTTATTTATCTTATTTATTTAATGGTGTTATTTATATTAACGTACCGTCGGCGGAGTTTTGCTATTGCTCTTCCACCCCTTAACCAGGACACGTACACATAGACATCAAACACAACAACCATTCCCTGAGATATTAACCCAGCTGAGGCTCAAACTATGAATACTGCCCATTTACGATGTGAGCACGTTAAAGACAGACCAGTACGGTTTGGCAAATTTCGGCAAATTTCAAAGTAAAGTGTGCTAGTGTTTACACGTGATGAGCTTATCTTCGGATGCCGTCTGTTGACCTTGGCATCAAAAACAAACGACGGTTAAGTAGTCATTAAAGAAATATATTACCCGCAATATTAAAATTAACTTTTGATCGATTTACCCAATATACTTTTACAATAACTTCAATTAAATAACTTAGTTAATATAAACAATCTTTGTCTACTAGAAAATAGTATAATAATTAGTTATATTATTGATAATAATTAATCGAATAAATTTTGTTGTCGATGTTGAAGTAGATTGTACGATATGATTGTGTCTAGAGAAACATACAACAAAAACATGTAAGATTATAGGAAGATATAAACAGCAAAATAACTTATTAGTTATGTATATTTTTCTTTAAAAAGTGTTTTAAAAATTACACAGGTATCCAAAAAAAAGTGCTCAGTACTTTCGATCAGACCCTGTTTTTGGACCTCCTAAAACCGATGCTGTCATCAGAATTGCTTCATCACGTCAGGATTTTCCCCTAACCCGCTCCCTAATTGAGATTTTCACTGATTTTTAGTTATTTTTTGTGGTTAGGGGAAAATCCAGACGTGATGAAGCAATCCTGATGACAGCATCGGATTCAACATGTCCAAAAACATAAGAATAACTGGGTCTGATAAAAAAAACAGCACTTTTTTGTGTGCCTGTTAATTCGATCTCATTACCTAATATCGACATTGTGATTAATTCAAAATGCGTTTGATGTCGTTATTTATTGATTTTTACACAGATCTAAATATCTGCGTCCCTTATCATGTAATTGTACCTTAGTCCCATTGAATATTGTAAGATTCTTTATTATTACATTTTATTATTATTAGCGAGCAGATTTTATCCGCAGCCCTCAGGCCTGTCAGCCTGGCTCATTATACCTTTGCGACATGTAGGATTTCCTAGAATAGACCAATGCTCCTAGACCAAGAGTCGTGTAATATTCAAGTCCATGAATCCCGACCTCCTTGGAGATACACCACGAAAGAAGGTGGTAAAATTGATCAATTTTAGGGAGGTCCAACAGCCAGCAATAGGGGCCGCGGGCCTCACGGGCCCTTTAAAAAAATGTTGGAATAATTAGTAAACTCCTTGGATGTTAAAAAGTAAAAAGCTTGGGCACCAAAGTGGAGGAGAAACTTGGTTGTAATTTACCAACGCGGCCGCGGAAGATGGTAACAGTTTGATTTGGTAAGAGAATACCCAAATTTTGGAGCGATGAGGAACCATTCAAATAATGACATTTATGATGTATTTTTAAGCAAAAATAAGTAATTGATGTGTCCAAGGAAAATTCAAAATGTTATTCGCCGAGAACTGTAAAAATTTTGAATTAAAATCAGCGCAAATTAAAAAATTTATAAACACAAGTGAAAAAAACTACATTTTGATATGCTTTTTATTCAATTTGTTGGGATGATTCATTATATTTTCAGCAGAGGGTCGCAAGATGACTCAGTGTTTTGACATGTTTTATTTTTCTTTTTCTTTTTGCATTGACTAAAGTAAAAGCTAACTACATTTTGAAACACGGAAAGGGCATCGGTTCTATTTTTATTTAGTGAATGAAAATAACTAAATGAATGATGATATTTTAAATATAACATTATCACTTATCAATTTGTAATATTTTTTTTTATAATTTTTTGGAATGCATTTTCGTAAATAACTCGTTTATTTTAAATTTTTCGAAAAAACTCTGTTTCAGATTTTTTGCCCAAAAAGGTCCGTGCCTTATACTGGTTATAGAGATCGATCGACGGAATAGTTAATTTTCGATTTTTATTAGGAAACTGTTTGGAATTTGCAGATTTTATAAAAAAAATCAAGTTTTTCAGGATTTGTAGATTCGCTTTTGTTTTCTCAAATTTCTCACCAACGTCAACTAATAGAATTAATCGAGCCCTACAATTGCCATTTTTGAAAATCAAAATCGGACCTTCGGTTCGGGAGTTAATAATTTCTTTGTAAAATCATACTCGGCCCTGGAAAACATACTTGCGGTCAACGGATTCGGGCCGCCACCAATAGGCTTGATTTGTGGCCGGGTACCTTTGATCCCACCAAGTCTCATCGAAATCGGTCAATATTCTGGACAGTTATCGTGCTTCCTAGCCCGATTTCGAGAAAACCAGTTTTTTGCAAAAAAAATCAATTTTCATTTGTTTTTCGACATAGCCTCTGGTATACTTATTTGTAGAGCTTCGCCAGCGGCACCATTTCTTTTTTGAAACGTCTCGATCCGACTACCCGTTATCGAGTTATTCAATTTCTCCCGGAAAACTCGAAACGTCTATATCGGGTACTTCCGGTTCCCGAACGGAGCCGAGCTTCCGGCGTTAAGGTTTTCCAAAGACCTACTATTAACCACCCAAGTTTCATCGCAATCCGAAAACGGATTAAGGGGGCTGGGCGTGACGGACAGACCGACAGGCAGACAGACAGACCGACAGACCGACTGACCGACGGACGGAATTTTCTAAATTCGCTCTCGAATCGATAGATATGACTTTCACATCGATCCGACGTTTTTTTCGGGTTTCGACGGTCCACCGGAAAAATGCTAAACGTATACTACATTTTTTTTCAAAATGTAGTAACAAGTACAATTACTCAAATTACGTAAAACCTGTGACAAATCGTTCTTTGACAATCATTCGAGATGGTAAATATGACAAGATGTGAAAAGTTAAAATATCAAAAAGCAATTTTTGTCACTTTTACTTGCACATACAACAATGTTTTACGTACTTATTAAATTTGAAATCCCATCAAGAGAAAAAAAACAGATGAATGGTCCTGAGGATGCCAATAACATTTGACGAAACGTTGACTATTTAAAAACATCGTTTTTTACACCTTTTAATCTATATCCTCCAACCTTTACCATCAGAATTAGTGTTAACGTGAATTTAGAAGCCCATTCTACCCAAACTTGTGTCATACACAAAATACCGCCAATTCTACGTATTGTACTCTTACCACTCACTATGTTAGTGCGCTACGTGAATGTAAAAAAAATGTTTCTGCAATTGGAAACATTTTTTGTACGAATTCTTAAGAAAGACAGACACATTTTGGCTTCCCGACAAATCTGACAAGAAATGAGAGAAAATCATCAATGTATAATTTGAAAAAAATTATTGACATATTGATTGATACTGTGCTTACGACAATGGAGCAAAATATGAGAAGCTAAAAAAATTACTAGATAACATAGATACATCCTTATCAGACAATTTGTTGTTGAAGTGTTGTGGGATCACCAGTACGAACAGTGTTTAACTCTGTATTTTAAATCTAGTTCAAAGTCGAACCTTGTTCATATAACTAACCATTAAACCAACTTTGCTCAAAGAAATAGTAGGTCACTTAAATATACCAAAAGATAAATGAACGGTTGTACTGCAACGGATATTGGGTGTTTTTTTTTTTTTTTAATTAATGTATAAACCCTACAAATACTGGTGTCTAACTAAGGACAATGCCGTCGTTATTGAGAAATTGCTTTTGACTTACTTTAGCATAAACATTGAAGTCTCCGTCAAATCTATACTGTGAGTATTCCATATTGAAATCGACAATTTTTGTTAAGGAGAACATAGTTTTTTCAAAATCCGGGCTTTTTTGAAAAGGAAGAATGGCACATTCAAACCCAAAAAATCGATAATCTTTAGTAGAAATGAAGAGGCCTCTATTGACTCACACAGTCAAGGATGTTCTGCATCTTAAGGGACCGCTAAGAGTTACCTACATGGTGGACAATATAACAAACAAAAATGGCTTTTGTATAACTATACAACTCGGAAGATGTTTGCTGCACATCGTCGGAAGCAAACCAAGTAATAAAAATTTAAATTAACAATTTAAAACTATGAAAAAAAATTAACATTTAAAATGGAACAAATAAATTATATTCACTGGCTCGAAACAGATACATTATTTATTTTACTACAGATATCATTATTCGAAGAAAAATCATAAGTGCATCGGAGACCGTTGAAATGAACAACTCTTATACTTACTAGAAGTAACATACAAAGGTCGGATTTACCTATCGGATTCCAGGGATGGCTTTTACAGATATTATATATTGTAAACACATACTGAAACAAATTATTAAAACAGAAAGTCATGCAACATACTAAATTAATTTTATTTAATTGTACAATGTTAACGTGTAACTTAGTTTTATCGAGAAATGCATTATATTAAATAAAAACGTAATGCGTAATAGAATATTTTAAATTTCACAGGTGTACTTACTGGCAATTTACCTGAAGCCCAATCCCAGGCGAGGAGGGGGAGTAATTTAACATAATAAGTAGGTGTCTCCCTTACTGTAGATTCATTAGGACAAAAGTACTAAAAACGTGGAGCTAAAATGTCGCATCGTACTAAACCGACGTAAGCTTCAGCAAATTCTTGAATTCGCGATTTACATTTTGATGGTAGACAACTGTATTGCACTAGATGTGACAGAGCAATTTCAAGGTCATGCAAAATAAGCTATAATGCACAAATTTCATCGGAAAACCATAAACAGAGCTTAGGTAGCTTTACCTACAGTGACACGCAACGTAATTTTGACTTAGTGTAATTTATGATAGGATGTAACACACCGTGGTCGAAACTAGACAATCCACTTTTTAAACTTGGTTTATCAATCTTTGTCACAGGACAGTTTATTACACAATAGAGACAAATTTTAAAGCAAAAATGAAAAGGTATTAAATATAGCTAATGAAATAGAAAACGCCAGGAATTGGAAAGCGGCAGTTGAAGGTAATTACTGTAGAAACAAACTAACATACAGGGCATGCAAAATGTTCTCTCGGGCCTCTTTTTCATAACCAACAGGACATAAAAAGCTTTTTTATCGCGAGATAGGGCACTTCCAGCGTAAACGAATATTTACCCGTGGAACGGTTAATTAAAAAAAAAGCTCCCGGCGGCGAGCGAATGCATGTGTCTTGACAGACAAAAGTAGTGAACGCAAGCGGGCAGAAACAGGTGCAAACTGCTAAATTCAGAAACAGAAGACTTGGAGGAAGAATAAATAAGGAGATGATGGTAGATGGAAACTTAAAAGAAGCATGGAAACAGAAGAAGCATCTTGCAAGCGCCTACACTCCTCATCCGATGATGACAGATGGAAACTAAAAAAGAGGCATGGAAACTTAAAAGAAGCATCTCACAAACACCTGCACTTCCAATCCTATATGCCTACCCCACGCGTCATGTGGCTCTCGCTGCTGACAACAAGCATGTCCCATGTCCAACCCAGCACATGCAGCCGGTCCGGCGGTATTTAAAATATCCGAGAAAATATCCAATACTCACCTTACGCTGGCAAATCAATCAATCAAAATCAATAAACTTTTGGAAAAATGTATTAGTGGCAAATATAACAATGTTAAGGCGCCTTAGTTCAATTTGTTACGATGACAGGTGTAATAGGCCTTTTAAACGGCAAAGAAGTAGACTTTGCTACACCGGGCATGAATGTGGTGACTTTGCGAAAGTTTAGATATTTTAAGTATGCCCCAGTTACATCTGTCTCTGTCTTAACTCCAAAATATTTAGAACAGATATTAGTCACACATTTTCTTATTCTTGTAATTGGCACTGAAAAATACTTGTGTATATTAATTCAGCTTTAAGTACATCCCCTTATACCTCCAGCTCTCTTCGAGTGAGTGTTTATAATAAATAGACTTTATCAGCTTTGGATAATATGGAATTCGATAATAAAAGTTTCAAAGTAAGATACTGTTTCACACGCATGCATGCATAACCACCTAAAGCCAACCCTGGTTTAACCACAAATCCGATAGGTAATTCCGACCCCTGATTACATAATGCATAAAATAAATCAAATATGTACCTAACTGTAATAGGTAAAGTAAGTTCCTCTCTGTGGATGTAGACAGCAGAATAGTGATGATATCTGTAGTAAAACAAATAATGTACCTACCTACCTAACTGACTACTTAATCTACGGTTCAACAATAAATTTATAGAAAAAGAAATAGCTGGTATTTTGAACCAGTGAGTATCAATTATTTGTTCATATCTGAAGCTTTATTTTTTGTGTCGGATTATTAAGAAATTTTAATTTAACGTTTATTTTCATTTTTTTTTATTCAAGTACTCAAGAACCAACCTCTGTCTGATCCGTTTGGCGCAGAGGTTTTTTCATTAAAATTTTTAAATATTTTTCAGTGGCAAAATACCCAATAAAAAGTAAGAAAATTTGAATATGCCACAAATAAACAATTACAGACAATATCTGGATCACAGGTATGGGCCTAATATCAATAGATTTTTTAGAGATTTGGAAATTTTACATAAAAAATTAGCTCACACCGAAAATGGTATTACCTTTTTATGCAAGTGTCGTCAACATATTATTCCAAAAGGGTTGCGTTTAAGAGCATCATATACCAGCGATAGATGCAATAATATCTTAAGAAGAGCCAGTGCTGCAATGGTTCGGGAAAGAATACAGTTCCATAGGCAAAATAAAGCACACATTGTAAGAGACATTGAAATTATCTTAGAAAATTTATGTCACTGCGTCGAAGAGGATGATTACAACCGAATGTTTAATAGTGTCTTACGTACGTACAATATAGTTTTTGATTCACAAAAGAATAGACATTTAAATAAATTTAGAAATTTATATAGTGAAAGACAACATATTGAATTACAAAACTTTCAAAATAATCCTTTAATTGACAAAACTGTCATCAACCTGTCAAACCGCGAACTAAATATATCCGAGAAACTAGTATTAACTAAAGGCTTGAATTATGCGTTAACACCAAAGGCTATTCCAAAATTTGATATAATAACTGCAATTGAACAGGCTGCACAGAAGCTTCCATTAGATGATGCTAATGAATACCGAATTCGTTCTAAAATTGAATTAGAGAAACAATATAAGACTAAAGATAATTTAACATCCGATGAAAAACGTTCCATTTCATCTCTAAAAAATGATCATAGCATTAAAATTTTACCAGCTGATAAAGGCAATGCCACGGTAATCTTAGATACAGCTATATATGATACAAAAATTACGAACCTGATAAATGATGGAAACTATTCCAAATTAAATAAAGATCCTACGAATTCTTTAGAAAACAAAATATATAGAGTCTTATTTAAACACAAAAACGAATTTACAGATATTGAACGAAAGATGTTAACTCCACATCACAGCAAGCCTCCTCATTTCTATGGTTTGCCAAAAATTCATAAACTTGTCATCCCCTTAAGACCAATTGTGAGTTCAATTAATTCTCCATGTAGTAAACTCTCAAAATATTTATTAAAAATCCTAAATCCTTTATCAGGTT
The DNA here is from genome assembly GCA_963583905.1 of Stenurella melanura. Classification (NCBI taxonomy): domain Eukaryota; kingdom Metazoa; phylum Arthropoda; class Insecta; order Coleoptera; family Cerambycidae; genus Stenurella; species Stenurella melanura. The sequence continues at coordinate 24,523,518 of OY757316.1, forward strand.
CCTCCGAGTCTTATATTAAAAATAGCATACATTTTTTGGAAAAGCTGTCAGAAAATCATTTTAACAATAATCATCTAATGGTCAGTTTTGATGTAGTAAGCCTATTTACAAATGTTCCTGTAGATAAAACATTAATAATAATTAAAAACAAATTGCAACAAGATGGGAATTTGGCGAATAGAACCAAGTTAAGCGTTGAAACTATAATGGAATTACTTACACTTTGCATTAAAACAACATACTTTCAATTAAATAATGACTTCTATCAACAAGACTTTGGGATGGCCATGGGTTCTTCATTATCTCCAATATTAAGTAACATTTTCATGGAAAATTTCGAGGAAAGTAATATTAATAATCTAGCTTATAAACCCATTGTATGGTGGAGATATGTAGATGACATTTTTGCTATATGGCCTTATAGTAAAGAAGGTTTAAGTAATTTTTTGAATCAGATTAACGAAAAAGAACCGTCAATTAAATTTACAATAGAAATAGAGAATAATAATGAATTACCTTTCTTAGATATTTTAATTAAAAAATTAGATAACACATACCAAACCAGTGTGTATAGAAAACAAACACACACAAACAGAGAGTTAAATTTCAATTCAAATCAACATATTAGTGTTAAGAAAGGTGTTGTTAAGTGTTTGTATGAGAGGGCCAAAATTATTTCTTCAAATGATGTAATATTAAGGAACGAAAAACAATTTATAAAAACTGTCTTATTAAATAATCAATATCCTGAGAGTTTTGTTGATAGTCAGTTATTGAACATTGGTAGTAGAGACAATATACTATCACAACCTGAGGTATTTAGATCAATGGCAGTAATTCCATATATACATGGTTTATCGGATAAATTACGAAAAATTGGGAATAGGTTTTCCGTACGAACGGTTTTTCAAACGGGCTCCACGCTAAGATCGGTTTTATCAAGAACCAAACCTCCAAATATTGTTCAAAATTCAAAAAATTGTATTTATAGTTTTCCGTGTGAGTGCGGAAAATATTACGTAGGTGAATCATCTAGACCTTTCAACGTAAGGCTTGGTGAACATAGAAATTAAGCTAGAAGGGGAGAATTTGATAAATCCAAAATTTGTGAACACGCGTGGAATAATAATCATAGAATTAAATGGGACTCGGCGAGGACTTTGGAAAAAGAGAGCAACGGAACTAAAAGAAAACTTAAAGAATCCGCGATTATTTTATTAAACGAGGATAGATGCGTTTCTAATTATTCAATAGATTTTTGTACTAGTTGGTTGCCCATCCTTAGAGACGAAGTAAGTAAAAATAAGATAAATATAATTCAATGTCTCACGTGACTATGGAAATACATCAACAAAGAACTGACATGGTTGACGGCCAAAAAAGTTTTGAGAACGGAAGTAGATTCTCTTCCGAAACGTTAACTACCTATAGCTTTGATTTTCAGTTTTTAGTTTATAACATTGTTCTAGTTTATATATTTTTAGGTGCGAGACTTTTTGAAACAGTCAAGTACTCAAGAACCAACCTCTGTCTGATCCGTTTGGCGCAGAGGATTTTTCATTAAAATTTTTAAATATTTTTCAGTGGCAAAATACCCAATAAAAAGTAAGAAAATACAAGAATAACCTAAATCTATCAAGTTCAAGATATGTTTTAAAACTGTTTAAATACATTTCAGATAGACATTAATTTAGTATATGAAATAACACCGGATCCTTCGCCATTTCTTAGAACACAACATCCGTTACACTGAGTATTTAACAATTAAATCTGAAAATCTTGGAAAGGGCATATCCGATTTCCGCCAAACCTGGCTAAGAATCATCTCGTAAATACCAGCTTTTGAAGCAAAGATACCGCTTTGAAATCGGTTCAGCCATCTTGGAGCAAGGATGTCACAGACAGACAAATAATTATAACAACCCTTTTTTGCGTCGGGGGTTAAAAATTGTTTTGCTGGTGTTAACTGTAAATGAATTTATATGATACCAGTCCTACTGCCTTGGATTGTAATTCCTGCAGACATTGAATTTATATACACTATGAGTCTTGTGCATAACCATTCCCTTCTAGTGCATATGAGTAACGTGCATAATAACGTAGACAATGAGAGTCTCTCCGATTTCCAAATGTGGTGTCCAATCATTTTTATTATCATTAACGTTTAGATTTTATAAGTGCTGTCTTTATAATGATTTGTTATTATAAATCGTTTTGTTTCTGTTTTAAAATACTTGTAATTTCTTATTCATCTTATATTAGGAAGAAAGGCATTACCGATTTTAGGGGCGTGATGAATCCAGTTGCTGCGTATGAGTTTTAGTAAATTTTGATATACTTAAAAAATCATTTGCATCATATCTAGTGTGATAATAATTATAACACTGTTTGGTACGTAGATTCGAACACTCAAAGATATAAATCAAACAAGTATAATAATAACACAGTCGTGTAATGCTAAAAGCATTAGCTTCTTAATACATATAACTTTTCAGTAGAAAAATAAGTATTTTACTTTCCTCGCATACCGAAGGGAAGTATTGTATTCGAGAAAAAATCACCCTCCGAAATTTTTTCGGATTTTCGTGTTTCAAAACATGTAGATTACGAAAATATAAGTTTTTCAATTCCGTCTGTCTGTCTGCCTGTCGGTCTGTCTGTCTGTCTATCTGTCTGTCTGTCGGTCTGTTGGTGCATTAACTAAAAAACTACTTGACGGAGACCAGTCAAATTTGGTAGGTAGCTAACGCCACTGACACTGAAGAAATGGTAAGACTTTCACTGGAAAATATACAGGGTGGACCGTCTAAAGGGAATAGAAAATGGAAAAAAAAAATTCGTTCAAATTTAAAATTTTCACGTTTCGTGACATTCTATTAAAAAAAATATTAAAATTACTATTAAAAAAAAAGAAAAAATTGAAAATTTAAAGAAAAATATTTTGATATCAGGGAATTTTGAAAATTTTATATAAAATGGATGATGGACAAAATTTTTTTCTGCCCAAATTTAAACTTTCCAGGTTTCATGACATTCTAAACATATTTAAAAAATATATTTTTGATAATTGCAAAAAAAAATTCAAGACTTATATTTCATAAAATAAATGATGGAAAAATGATGCTGTTTTGCTCAAATTTAAAATTTTTCAACGTTTCATGACATTCTAAACATATTTCAAAGAAAAAATTGTTTTGAAAAATTTTAAATTATTCTGTTTTGAACTTTTTTGTTCTACTACAATAGCATAGATGATGGAACAAAATGTTTTCCTCAAATTTAAAATGTCCACGTTTCATTACATTCTAAGCCTATTTCAACAAAAGCATTTTTGCCCCCACCACTGTAGAGTAATGATGGAAAAAAGTTATCAGGTTCTCTCTGTCATAAGAGGGCTAACTACATTGCAATTATTATTCCTTCAAAAATCGACTCTTTTTACTAGGGGGTGAATCCCACCCTCTCTAGGGGGTGTAGAAAAAAATAAAATATTAACCACCGAATCTAACATAGCCTCATATTGTATGAGAAAAAGGTGGACTACAATTTTTCATGAAAATTTATATTTTCCAAGTCATAACGATTTGAATATTCCGATTTTAGCTTTAAAAAATTGATATCGTGAGACTGATTTTCGTAAATAACTCAAAAGTCTCACATTTATGGAAAAAGTGGTATGGTATAAAAAACAAGATTATGAAATTACAAATGCCCTATTTCCTGTCTATTTCTGTACGATGAATAGTTCTAAAAATATGATACTTTAAAAATGGTGCTCGAACGTCTTTCAGTCAATATATAATGTTTAAATCTCAAATATATCAGAGACGATCATTAATGACGTTAAAAATACATATAATAGAAATTAGAGGGCTTGAAGTTCTCATTGATAGAATTTTCTTTCACATTATTATTTCTCAAGCTGTACGGATAGTGCAGCTTGAGAAATAACAATGTTATATGCGAAACAATGAGTACGCTATCATTTTTTTAAAGAAAACATTTTGGATTTTCCAGGTCATAGAGTGGAAATTCAAAAAATGTGTGCCACTAATTCGAATGGAGTATATTTTGTCTCTGTGTGAACAGTTGTGGTATATGAGAAACTCTAGTATGGTAACGACATACTCAAAGAAACACTATAATTTTGTGTTTGCATTCTTAAATAAGCACCTAAGACCTTATGAGAGTTTTCTAAAGCTCCTATGCTTTCGTGATGATAAGCTGTTGAATTTATTTTGCTAATATTTTTATTGATACATAGTATTACCAACATGCTCTAATTTTAAGAACTTCAATTTATCAAAAGTTTTCAAGAAATATGAGATTTAAATACATTTTTCTTGCCACTAAATGTTCAAGCCCTACATTTGTACTGTCATTTCCGAAACTATTAATTCTACAAATATTATAAAAACAAGTTAATATATCGATTATTAAGTCTTATTTTTCTATATTGTGCTATTTTTTTTAATGCAATGGTCTTGGAGTTATTTATATTTAAAAAAAAGAATTTTTCCTGCGAAATCTCAAAATTTTTCTTAAGGAGGTTGAGGCGTTATAGTCCCAACCAAAAGTAAGTCGAATTCCAAATCGGAACTTCTCCATAATAAATGATTACAAAAGGTTATAAGTCGATGATACCAATAATTATTGTCAAAAAGGCATAAATAAATCATTTTTTATTAATAATTAATTATTTAAGTAGATTTAATTACTTTACTTAATTAACTAACTTTTGGATGTTTTGTCCAAACTTGTTTAAAAAAAAATAATTTATGTAAATATCTGTGTATTTTACAAATTTGCTTCAGTAAATAATTTAAAAAAAAATGAGAAGCAGTAAAAATTAAAATTAAATCATTGAATAATTGAACAATCAGTTAAAAATCATTAACGAAAAGAGAAATTTGACAGTTTACAAATGTTTAATAATGTTTTTTATTTATTAAAAGTCTCCTAATTAAATTGGAAACAATATTAAAATATATGTAAGACATCAATGCTTTACATAGTTACTTTTCGGAACTGCTGACATATTTGGTTATTTGCTATAAATTAAATTGTACCAAAAGAGTGACTGAAGGAGCCGTTGCTCTGTGGTAGTTAATCATTTTACACAAATAACTAAATAAAACACACTACTATGTTTTCGACCACTATGTGGTAGAAAACATAGTAGTGTGTTTTATTTAGTTATTTGTGTTAAAATATTCCGTTTGCATGCTGGGTTGACATATTTTCCATAAGACTACATGTAAATGTTTTTTAAAATTTTTAACTTTATGAGTTTCCCAATGACTTTGGATTTTTTACAGAAAAGCGTGTCATATAAAAATCTATTTAAATCACTTTATTTCTGATTTTTTTCATTATTTTCGTCTAACGCCTCAACCACTTTAATTTAAACTATATTTTTAAAACCAACTGCTCTAAAAATATCAAAAAATTATAGCATGCTAATAATGTTACATATTAATAAAAACCGGTACAGATTTTTGAATTTCCATTCTATGACCCATTACAGCAGGATAATCCTAAATTTCTTCTTTAAAAAAATTACAAAGTACGCGTTGTTTTGCCCATAACATTGATATTTCTGAAGCTGTACGGATAGAAAATCCTGTCAAGCCCTCTAATTCCTATTATATGTATTTTTAACGTCATACTGATTGTTTCTGAGATATTTGATATTTAAACATTATATTTCGACTGATAGACATTCGAGCGCCAATTTTAAACTATCATATTTTTAGAACTATTTTTTAAAGCTAAAATCGTAATATTCGAATCGTTATAACTTGGAAACTACAAATTTTCATGAAAAATTATAGACATACCTTTTTCTTTTACAATATGAATCTATATCAGATTCGGTGGTTACCATTTTTTTGTACACCTCTCCAGAACATAGCCAAGTAAAGCTGCAATTTTTAAAGGATAAACTTTTTTCTACTCAGTACTAAAAACTCAATGCAAAAATTTTCATGAAAATCCATTCACTATAGACGGGTTTCCAGGTAAAAACCTAATTGCAATCCACTAATACGTTTTTATAATTATTGCTGGAAAATATTATATTTATAGTAATATTTTTTGCTGTCCTAATCAGAAGAGCTGGAAGATTTTTTCGACGCGTCATCGTCTAATGATCTATCAGATATTTTTATCGTTTTATGAATGATAACGATTCAGAAAATCTACTTTGGCGTGGAACCTTCCGTCGGGTATGTTACGGGTTGTCAAAATCGTAAAAAATAACGTAGGTACACCACGTGATCGTTAAAACTCCTGAATTGAAATATTTACCTAAACATTTTAAACACAGAAAAATATTTCCAGAAAAAACTCCTATTAGTTAATGCCAGAAAGAAAACTGTTTCCTTTCAAAAAAATTCAGATTTTCATTGCCAGAATTTTAAATATACTACCTTGGAAATAAAATCTAGCGTCAATATTCAAATTTTTAAAAAGAAATGTAAAACTTGACTAAAATATTTAGACAGGCAAAGAATACATAACTTAATAAAGCAAGCAACTAGAATTACAGGTATAAACAAAACAAAAATTCGCAATGAATAAATCTACCGGATCAGACAAAATATTAAACGATTGTGACGCAGCGCCCTGATAGTAACAAACTTCTCGAGAATGGCACATAACTCGATTTGGATAAATTGCACTAAAATGGATTAATTCGAACTATTCTTTATGAACGTACAAATAGTTTTTATCTATTTTTGTGTCTTCTTCCAGTTTATTTAAAAATATATACAATGTGTCCCGCTTTTCATAAATCCACCCTAATATCTCAGTTATTAATAATGCAATTTTCTTCAAATTTGGGTGGTAATTTTCTGTTGGAAAACGAATTATTTGACATAGTAAACATTTTCATTTCTCATTGGCGTGCGGTTTTAGGGGGTAAAATAGGGTAGGTTCTTTGACAAAAGGATATTAGGGCTTATTTTAGACAAATTTTTCTATCATATTTGAATTCAGCATGTCCAAAACCCCTTAATCCATATTCTCCATGATCTCAAAAACGGATTATGGCAGAAACGAAAACTTAATTAATTTCTTTAAAAAAATTTTTTTTTATAACTTTATTTAATTGTTATAACAAACCTAAAAACAACGTTTTTTTTTAAATTCTGGTCTCTTCAACATAACTACCTCCCAATAAAATACACTTTTCAACAACCCTTCTTAACCGTTTAATCACTTTTACTAAAGTTTGGGGAGTAATTGCTTGACCCGCTTGCCTAATCCTACGGCAAAGCTCTTGTCTGTTACGCGGCCGAGTAGCATACACTTTATTTTTCAAGTATCCCCATAGAAAAAAGTCACAAGGGGTAATATCAGACGATCTAGGGGGTCACGGTTCTAAAGGGCTATTTCCACCTATCCCCTTCATAGGGATTGCATTTAAAAAATTTTTAACTATCAGAGCATTGTGCGCCGGGGCATCATATAGCTGAAAGTATACTTTTTCTATCTGTGTTAAAGGCATTTAGATAAAAAAAATCATCTAAATCATTTTATAAAAAATTTAAAAAAATTTCTGCGTTGAGGTTATCAAGGAAAAAGGGGGCAATAATTTGTTCTTTTAATATGCCACACCATACGTTAACTTTTTCACTGTATTGGTTTTTACAGTTAATAACAAAGTTGGGATTTTCGGCTGCCCAGTATCTACAATTTTGACTAAATACCACACCGTTTGCATTAATAACAACTGAGATATTAGGATGGATTTATGAAAAGCGGGACACACTGTATACAACAATATAAATATATCGTTAAAATGCTTAAAATTGTATAAACCTATAATATTTATAGAAATTGCGGATGTATTATTCCTTTTTTTCTAAATAAACATTATTATTATTATTATTATTATTATTATTATTTGTTACTTTATCAGAATTCTAAACTCATCACTGCAAGTCCTTTCTCTTTTTTTAAAACGTAAATATATGCTCCTCTAACAACAAAATAACCTTACCGGAATGTTATGATTGCAAAAAAAGTATTACACACCCTTAATTGTAGAGGAAACGAACGGGCTAATATATTTAATTTGTATTGCATTTCAATATTGTTGTCTATAAGTTTTTACTTTTTCTCCTTCAATTTATCATACTCTCTTTAATTTATTTCTTAGCGGGCACACTTCAGTACATTTATTTATAATAGATTTTTATTTGTCAACAAATATACCTATGATGTGAGTTCAGATTCAATCCAATCTAAACCATCTGCCCATCGACACATTTAATATAACAAATTAATTTTCAAACTTTTTCAAACTCCTTTCTATCTTTCAATTTTCTTTTGTATATTTTAGCACCTTATGGAGTTTAAGAACAACTTACAAAGATTTTAAACGAATACTTTCTCATTCCATGGGCTCACCCGGTACATAATCGAGAGATAAAAAGTGAAATGGTGGGAGTTAAGAGATATTAAATTAATATAAAATAATGATTAACGCCTTACCTGAACAGCAGTTCTGTTCCTTAAAAATGCACCTGTTCCTCGTCCTGTTGGTCCTTTGTGGGTGGGTCTCCGCACGGCCTGACAGCGCCCCAATAGAACTAGGTAAGCCTTTTATTCTACGATAAAAAATAGTTAGTTAAGATTTTCAATTAGTGTAAAGTTGTTGATTTATGTTGAGATTATTTTGATACTATACATAATTATCCTTTATTCCTTCTTTTAGAGATTTCGAGGAAACTAACTAAATTAATAAATTTTTGAGATAACTTGAAAAGAAACTAAAGATACCTAGGGGCGCAATTCTCGAGCACTTTAATAATGTTATTCCCATTGGAACTTAATTAAATGTATGTGTTTACTAATATATTATAATTTTCTGTCAATATTATCAAATGTCTGGTCCTACATGTTCCTAAGCAATGGAAAAATATTCACTTTTAAAGTTAGTAGTTTGTTTAGATATGTTGAAAGTAATATATTACCCTAGGTTTTACATATAACTGATAATTTATCATACATTAATGTTAAAATTGCTTCCAAAGCAACATTGTCTATAGCCTCTAGCTTCTGTATATAATTTGGTTATCCTGATGTAGGATAAATATGACCCATTTATATTTAACTATGATCGGAATTATTCTGTTGTTTTAACTCAATGCCAGTCCCAAGAATACATAAATACACAGTGAATATTGCCAACAAGTATTGCCATATTTCTTATATCAATTATATACTCTCAAAAAGGAGGAAATGTATTGCGTACAATGTGGAAAAAACAAAATGTGGCATTTATGGGAAAATTTTAAAAATATACATAATGGTGAATATAACGACAGAAATATTATACACTTCACAAAACTGTGTAGTCAATCTAAAAATTTCATGAACATATTTATACTCTTTAAGATTTTGAAGGTCCCTAAACCTGACCTCTAAATATTTCCGCCCTTTCCAAATTTTTTGAAGCTGCATTTTTGGTTGAATTTTATTAAAAATAACTACAACGATGATGAATGATGACAGATATTGCAATAAATGACAAATAAGATAGATTACCGGTTGAAAGTTAGGTTTTTGTTTTTCCATGAAAAATCAAAATTCTGTTGAAAATGACCAAGTGAAGTAATTCCACTTGAACCGAAAAGTGGTTTCATAGGACCAGTCTAGAATACAATTTGCATGTTCCTCTGGCAAAAAGTATCAATTTCTCATAGCAATAATTTCGAAAGTTGAGCGCCAGGTTTCTTACATTTCATTTTTGCCCTCTAAATTTACACTCAGATGATGGCTGATGAATGGTTTACATATAGCCACATCACACCAAATATAGATAGAGTATAAAATCGTTCATTGCTTATCATATTACTTCACTGGTCAAAATTTTTCATATGCAATTTTCTCGAAATTTGCTAATTCTGGAAAAAAGTTTGAAAAAAAATGTTATTTCATCCTTTATTTATACATATAAATCTTTGTATGTTCTTTATCGTTGATATCAAATTAGCTTGATGTATATCCTGGAATTTTTCGGTCAGCATTAAATGAAAATTTTCTTATTTCCTTACGTTTCGGTTTATTAACCATCGTCAGAGGAAAAACTACGATAGTTATAATAAAATACAATTGTTTTATGTAATTTTATAACTTAAATATATATTACTTACAATTATATTATTGTGATTTTTTAAAAAAAATTTAGACTATTATACCATTTTATGTTAAATATTTTAAGACAACCAAATGAGGAAAAATACGTGTTGCCTGCTTTCTGGTCTGTAGTGTACTTAAGGGTTTGTTTATGTTGCTATTGATACAATTTCATTTATGGATGTTGGACTTGAAGTTTTCGCTAATGGCTGGTGGTGTGAAATACAATATTTTAAGAATTATCTTGTAGACTTGATGGAAAGATGTAAAGATATATGTCGTATAACAATATCCCTTTTTCAGTTAATTTAATAAGTTAAAAAATGTTTCGCTTAAATTTTCTATAACAGTTCGGTTTTTTATTGCGTTGTTATGTCTTTTAATTTGTAACATTTCATGTACCAATTGTAGTTCGATGATAATTTAGTTCCTTCCATAAAAATTTTGTACTATCAAAGTTAATGCTATAATTTTGGTCTAAAGCGTGTTTGATAAGAGTTGTCGAATTTTGGTTTAATGTTTTTATATTATTTTTGTGTACATATATTCGTTTATGCAGGTACTGTTTTGTTTGGCCAATATATGTACTGTTACAATTATTACGGCATATGTTGTAAATTGCGTTAGTTTCGTCTTTCGTTTGTTGTTTCACATGCAATTTTCTCGAAATTTGCTAATTCTGGAAAAGTTTTTAAAAAATGTTGCTTCCATCCTTTATTTATATAAATATTTGTATGTTCTTGACTGTTGATATCAAATTAGCTTCATGTATATCCTGGAATTTTTCGGTCAGCATTAAATGAAAATTTTCATATTTCCTTACGTTTCAGTTTATTAACCATCGTCAGAGGAAAAACTACGATAGTTATAATAAAATACAATTGTTTTATGTAATTTTACAACTTAAATATATATTACTTACAATTATATTATTGTGATTTTTTTAAAAAGTTTTAGACTATTATACCATTTTATGGTAAATATTATAAGACAACCAAATGAGGAAAAATACGTCTTGCTTGCTTTCTGGTCTGTACTGTACTTAAGGGTTTGTTTATGTTGCTATTGATACAATTTCATTTATGGATGTTGGACTTGAAGTTTTCGCCAATGGCTGGTGGAGTGAAATATGATATTTTAAGAATTATCTTGTGGACTTGACGGAAAGATGTAAAAATATATGTCGTATAATAACATCAATTTTTTAGTTAATTTAATAAGTTAAAATATGTTTTGCTTAAATTTTCTATAACAGTGCGGTTTTTTATTGCGTTGTTATGTCTTTTAATTTGTAGCATTTTGTATATTGTCGTTCGATGATAATTTAGTTCCTTCCGTAAAAATTTTGTACTATCAAAGTTAAAGATATGATTTTCGTCTAAAGCGTGTTTGATAAGAGTTGTCGAATTTTGGTTTAATGTTTTTATATTATTTTTGTGTGTATATATTCGTTTATACAGGTGCTGTTTTGTTTGGCCAATCTATGTACTGTTACAATTATTACGGCATATGTTGTAAATTGCGTTAGTTTCGTCTTTCGGTTGTTGTTTAGGTTTTAGTTTTGTAAAGAATTTTTCTGTTGTAGTGTAACAGCGCTACTGTTATATAATGTTTTTTTAATACATTTGAAATATTTAGATATTTTTGGTATGTAAGGATACGTAGTTATTATTTTTGCTTGTTTGATTCGTATTTTTATTATAGACTTTGTTTCTTTTTTAAATTATTTATTTATAAAAATACTTAGGATAGGAGTTTGTTTCTAGGACTGTTTTAATTTTTTCCAAATTATTTTGCCTATATTTTGGATGTGAGAGTTGAATGGCTCGATCTGTGAGGCTACGACAACGTTTTTTTTTTTATAATTAGTAGGATTGTGTGAGTTGTAATTAAAATATATTTGCGACCAAACCTATTTCGTGTACCAGTTAATATCAACAGCTCTGGATTTATTGTACTTGGTAGTTATATCTAAAAAGTTTGTTTTTTTCATTTTCACTTTCGGTAGTGAATTACACTCGAGCATGTATTTCTTTATACCTGATATATACTTCGAAAGAAAAAAATCCCTCTAAAAATTATCATATTTTATCGACATAGCCTTAGACAAAATTCATATTTTCTATATTTGTAGAAATTTTACCTTTCACGATTCATTAGCCAACATGTAGTGATAACACAGATTTGGAACCAATCATTTTTGTGATTTTGAGTTAAAACAAATTAAGCAAAGAAATAATTACTTCCTTATTTTAATTAAAATTGTTACTATTTATCTTAAAAGCGTCAAGCACGAGAATGGTCTGCGAAAGCAATGTTAAATAATTATTTATAGTAATTAAATTTTTCGACGCGTCATTGTGAAATTCAGGGTTCTATTCTGATAGTAGGTGAAGCGATGAAAACAAAATTCAAGTGAATCCGTTAAGGATTTGTAAAGTTTTGCCGTGCGTGCAGATCAACTCACTTTTCAATAATAATTTTATAACTTAATATAATTTCAAGTCAATCTAAAAATGGCATATTTTTAGCAGTCCTTTCCCTTTTCAAGTACGGCGTGCTGAGTGATAATAGTGTACACACTCAGGGACCCCATTTTTGAAATCGTATGAATTGATTCCATTGAGAAATTTTCGCCATTTTCTCGCCATTTTGTGTTACTACGAGTATTAAAAAATGTCATAGGAAATATTTCTCTCGATGTCATAGGAAAATATTTCTAATGGTTTATGATAGGAAATTGGAAAATTTTCCTAGAAATAAAAATTTCCCTAGGAGTATTACTGTTTCCAACGTTAATTGTGACAATAAAAGAACGCGTTTAGTTTAAAATTAAAGTTATTTGGTTTGTTTCATACAGTGGATATAATTCGTTAGGTACTGATTGATAGTTTTCATCTACAAGCTGCAATTTATCCAAATTTGGAAGATGCTGAGTCTGCCATGGCTCATGAAAGGCTTTATGAATGAAAATTCGTTTAAAGCGTCAAGCAATTTGTTAAACATTTTAGATCATATCGTATCATTTAATTTCGTCAATTTCCTAATTATTCACCTTTCTTATTACTTTGCTTTTGTGCCCTACGATATAAAGGTAAATTTTGTCCTTGTTTGCCCTTGGGCTGCAACATTTTCAAAACTAGTAGCACCAAGAAGCATTTCATTAAATAACTTTTTAATAGGGAGAAGTTGTACAAAATAAAGAAATTAAATTTTCGTATTAGGGACAAAAAATCAACATTGAAAAACTGTATGTGGGTAACATTCATGTAATATGAATTAAACATAACTAACTAAGGAATAAATAATGTAACATAAGCAATAAAGTTAAATAAGAAGTTTATTTAATACGTGATATTTACAACATAAGCAACTTTCATCAATGTCATGTAGTGGTCGATGTTGTTAAAAATCAAAATAGGACTATTAGATATCCAACCTTCTCATTGGCTGTTGCAAATACTTATACGAACATATACGTCGACATACGTCCCACTATCGTTCTCGTTGGAATTTCAATCCTATGATATCCAAGAATAGCAACTCTCTTGACTTGTCGATTCACAAGAGAATATCAGTGGGAGAAATTTTTCTCAAGAGAATTAATTCATACGATTTCAAGAATTGAGCCTGGGGTTGTGTAATTGACACTTCTTCATTCTCAAACACAATAAGTAAATTGCGGCAAAACAAAATTGTATTTCTGAAATATCTACGTGATATCCTGTTTATAAGTTTTGGTCAGATGTAACCACACAAGAGGGCATACAAATTATATGTCATAAAAAAAACAAAAAATTGCGAAACAAAAGCAAGTTCTACCATCTATTGTCTGATTGGACTGAGAGTTGGTATCTGAAGGTAATCGAGGTCGCAGATTGCAAATATGATATCAAAGCTGAAGAATTCAAAATGGCGGCGCCAATATGGCGAATAAGTCTTATCATTAGTCGCCTCATTCGACAGAAAATTGATATCTGAGGGTACAAGGACGCAGATTACAAATTAGATATCGAAACTCAAAATTCAAAATGGCGCCTTTTATATGGCGAATGACTTTTATCATGAATCATCTGATTTGGCCAAAAACCGGTATCTGAGAATTATCGAGGTCGTAGATTACAAACATGAGATCGAAACTGAAAAATTCAGAATGGCGGCGTAAAAACGGCAAATGAGCTGGATCATTTATCGTCAGATTCCTCATTTTCCTTTTTAATTTTTTGTGCTATACGATTTTCTCATTATATGTAAGTAACACTTTGAGTTTTGAGAATTTTCAGACCATTATAACTTGGAAAATATCCATTATCGTGAAAAATAGTATACTTACCATTTTTTCTTCTTACAATTTAATTCTCTATCGGGTTCATTAGTTATGTTTCTTTGCATACAAGCTGACCAAAGTCCTACATATACAGGACGTTCAAAATTAATTGACACTAATTCCACGCATCAACCAGTTACGAAATAAAATTTCACCGTCGGGTAAAAATTTGTTAGAGTTTGATATTTGTTCATTATTACACCGACCTCAAAATCGATATCGGGTAAAAAAGTTCAATTAACCAAGCGACGGTGACTTTTTATTTCATAATTTTTAGTCACTGTTTTTTTATAGGCGGTTCATTTTTGAAAAATGTTTATCCTTTTTAATGGTCCCATTTCATGTATCTACAAAAGTTATGGAATTATGGCAGCCCTATCGGATTCAACATTCTCAATCTTGATCTCTCGATATCAGATTCAGTATCAGCTTTTCTGAAAATACCCTGCCTCCAACCTGCACCTTCGCCATAACCTCGAATATTCTCTAATAAAAAGCATTTCTATCCGATTTTTCGTCACCTTACACTGAACATAGCTTGATGAAAAAATTATGGGACCACCACCGAATCATACTCCACAGTTTGCTAAAAATTCCGTAAAAATGAGAACCTCCTCCTTTTTCAAAACAAATTTAAGTCGGTTAAAATGTAACGCTACTCTTCATTTAGATATTAATTATTATTTGTATGTAGGTTGCGCAATTTTCGGAATTCGGTAGTAAACGTGTGTGTAATCTCAACATAGTTTGATACCTTTATCTTTATTAGCTACATGTACCAATTCACAATAAAATTTGCAAATAATCTAGACATTTATATAAATAAATAGTTACTAAAATCATACATACACAATGTTTTATTAATAAAGTAAATAAAAAACATTGTAAATGTATTGCAGTCTACTGCCTATTTGATGAAAGTCTGTTGTTTTATAAACATTGTGTTCTTTGATGTGATCAATAAATTGTACCGATTTTACATGTGTGAACTACGACCTCAGAAATCGCACTGTGTATAGTATACCAATAGAGGAGCGAATTCGAGACTCTATCGTGCCGTTTTATTTTTCTGGCGTAGAACCAGGTCAAACATGGTAGGTTTTGTTAAGCATGTCACTGGGCATATGAAATCGTATTTCACGACATTTTTTCGTGGTCTGGACCTTTTTAATTGAAAAAAAGGGAAAATATTGTATTTTAAATAAAATGTGTTTTTTTTTTGTTTCCACCGTCATATCTTCAAAACTAATGTTGCTATCGACGTTGTTTTTTTTTTCAATTAAAGTACACACAATAGCGCTTTTAACTGTACTAATGGTTTTTACACAGTTCGCATTTTCATTTCCTTAAAAATTAGGAAAACTAGATATTTGAATTTTAGGTATTACAATTTTCACCAATCGATAAACTTTTTTATTTTTGAAAATTTTTATATACATACAGTGAAGCAAATGTAGCCCAAACATTAGAAAAGTTTTTTATATAATTATTTTTTTCCCAATGTGTATCGTTTGAAAACAGTGACTTTTTTTAAAGCGCACTAAATTAGTCATATGTATTATTGCGGCTCACAATCTAGGTACGTACGTCGTACACCGCGTATGGAAGGTAGGATAAGATGGGTCTAACTAATATACTATTCAAATGTATTGCCCCCTCACCTTAACCGCGAATATCTCAAAAACGGAGGAACGGTAAAAATTGAAAAAATTATGTGTCTATTGTAAATCATTCACTGAAATTTGTATAATGTACATTGGACAGTTTTGAAGTGCTGCTAAGTTATATTGAAAAATGTCCTACTTTTTAAGGATATTTTGACAATACCACTTTTAAATCCATTATATATTTGAAAATATGCCTACCATAAAAATAATATTTTAGATGCCGATAAGGCATGGTATTTTTTGTACGAGGGATTTTTTTCATAATTTTTTGTTCTAAAATTTTGCAAGTAGGGCATTTTTCAATATAACTTAATAGAACCTCAAAACCGTCCAATGTACATTATTCAAACTTCAGTGAATAATTTACAATAGACACCTAATGAACACATATTTTTTTCAAATTTTCTCTGGTCCGCCATTTTTGAGATATTCGCGGTTAAAATGAGGGGTCAATACATTTGAATCGTATATTAGTAGTTTGCGGGATTTAGAGTATACGTATAAATACTGTTAAATAAATGCGATGCTGTAGAATATTCGCAATTTAGTTTTCTAAAAAAATGGAGTGCATTATTTGTACGAAAATTGCGCGGGATTATGACAAATCTGTGGTACCAAGACCTAGGATACAAGGTTTGCTGTCACTAATATCTAGTGCTGAAAAAAGATGACATCGCATAAATATTGTGTCAGAAAAGATAATACTTTAAATGACGAAATTTAATTAAAATATCATATAGACTGTCGTATAGGTAGACATGTTTTGAAAATATAAACGTTTTTTGCAATTAAACAGTGCCGCCGCGCCGCACCGATTTGCAACAGATTCTGCACAGTACTTAATCGAATACGAAATATTAATAATAGATAGAGGATTTAAATTAACAGAAAAAGTAGTTTCACTACATAAACGTCATTCAGAAATGACCAAAAATCTATTTAGCAAACAGGAAGATACCAGGATGGTTTTGCATGCAATGTACGAAACTAAATTTAGCAAACAAATATTGGTGAAGTCAGTTGATATAGATGTATTAATTTTACTTACTTTGACTTAAATGTAACTAATTTATTTATGCAACTCGGACACGGCACTTGCAGACAATTTTTGTCAATACAGAAGGTAGTGCAAAGTTTATGAAGTACAGTTTGTTCTTGTCTTCATTGTTTTACTGGTTGCGACACCACTACTGGTTTTTTAAAAATATTTAAAAAACATGCGTTTGATGTTCTTAAAGAATATTGTTGTTTTCCAAAAATTATCGGAACTGCCATTGCTGTCTAAAGACGAAGCTTTAAAAATCTTTGCAAAATTGATTCCAGTACTGTACAAAAACAAAAATAAACAAATTCAGATATTAAACGACCTAAGGATCAAATTAGCAACAACAACAAACTGAGCTTCCTTCAACTGAAGGTACCTTTTACCACCCCTTTTTAAGGTAAACATATATATTTAAATAATAGATTTCCTATCTTATACGTTTAGTTAACTATTGCAGGTTTATGTATCAACTTAGAATATCGTACAGAAGCAATTTGCCAACTACACTTATAAATGCACATGGTTCAGGACGGAATTTAAGTGACGATGTTTGGACAATATTTTCATTAAGTATTTATTGTTCATATATAAATTGTGAAAATCGAAAATATGATTGTGTTAAAGAAGGCCTAAAATGTTGTAACGAGTGTAAATGTCGTACTTGAAATAGTTATTTAAAGGTTTCGATGAATGTACAGACGAACTAGAATGCTTTTAACGCAGGGCCTACGTAATTAAATACTCATTTGTCAATAGAAAAATAGTTGCAAAAAGATAAAGTTGTTTAATTCCTGCGTCTTGGTTTAATTCAATCAAAAATGTGCAATAACCTACTTATTATTAGGTAGGTACTTACTTTATAACAATGATTTATATTTACCTGCTTTTAAATATTTTTTTCCTTAAAACAACAAAAGGTAGGTTTATATCTTAGGATGTGCCTTAGGTTCGTACCTATTTTGGAGCTGTTAATAAAAGCCCGATTAGTACACATGAACCCAACAACCGTAGTCCGCAGGCGGTAAGCAGTATAATGAGAGCCGGGCGCGCAAGAATATGTTTTAGCCCGTTTTAAAAAAATCGCTGACTACATACTATAACCTGCACATCAAAAATTATGATTCTAAAAACTTTTTTCATATATTGGCTTCAATTTGTTCACAGCATGTATATACATATTTTCATAAATAAAATTTTTTGTCCATTGCTGAAAAATACATTCACGAAAATAGCAACTTTAAGTTTGCTATTATTTTAACGATAAAAAAATATATATTTTATAATCACATTGTACATAGTTAGAAGCATTATTGTGTCTATTTCAATTAAAAAAAAAAAATCAGTTCTATAGCACAATTATTTTTAAAGATATAACGGTGGGGACGTTAAAAAACCTGTTTCATGGAAAAATCTTTTTTTTACAGTTTTTTCGAAATAAAAAAGTTCCTGACCACCAGAAAATGTCGTGAAAAGTGGTTTCATGTACACGATCACCTAATTAAAGAATCGAACCAAGTCTGGTTTGGTTCTACGCCAGTTTTTTTTTCTCGGAAACTAAGCGTCTTTGCTTCCCAATTTTACTCGTCTACAACGGATATTTGGTCTATAGGCAATAAAGGAAAAAACGCCGCCAATTAGAATTGTTTAGTTTCGATCATATACTTATGTGTTTCTTTAGTCGTTAGTAGAATCGGATATAACTATCCGCCATCTTTGATTCTTCTTTTAAAAAAATGTCAAATTCTATTATGTAAACCATGAGCATGTGCAAATTTCAAGTCAAGATGGCATCTGGAAATGGGTGGAAATTGAGATGCAAGATGGTTTTACATAAAGTTACAAAGTTACAGGTTAAGTTAACAAACGCTTGTAAAAAGTGCTTTTAATAGTCGAGGAAATGAAGCAGGAAAAAGGCCTAAACCCTTACACGAGATTCCGCCCCACCTGATTTTTATGTGAGAAGGTGCAAAATGTTCCTAAAGATGTATAGACCAAACTCGGTGTCATGGAAACTGGTGCTTTTTCGATTTCCAGTCGTAAACTGAAACAGAAGTGCTCCGGTAACCAAAATTTTTTTCTAAGTTGAAAATATCCATTGGATTTTATATTTTAGACAATTCTAAGTATTTTTCTCTGCAAAATGTTCCTAGTGATGTATAGGACAAAGTCAGGGTCATGGAAACTGGTGCTTTTTCGTTTTCCTATCGTAAACTGGGACAAACAATTTTATTTGTTATGTAAGTTGAAACAGAACTATTGGATTTTATATCTTGGACAATTCTGAGCATTTTTTGACTCTTGACATTTTTTACCTAACCTCACTCTTCTTGAGATATAAGCGTTAAAAAATAGTATATTTAAGCTTTTTTTTTAAACTAGTATTTATGATTATTCTTGGGCGTTTATTATGAATTAAAACATGTGGACTTTATACTTTATATAATAAATGATCAAGAATACTAGTTTTTAGAAAATATAGAAATTAAATACACGTTTTTCTTTCTTTTTAACGCGTGTATCTCGAGAAGGCTGAGGTTGGGTAAAAAATGTCAAGGGTGAAAAAATGCTTAAAATTGTCCAACTTATAGAGTCTAATTCATGTAAACGCCCAAAGATAATTGCAAATACTAGTTTTTTGAAAAAAAGCTTAAATACGCGTTTTTTTAACGCTTATATCTCGAGAAGAGTGAGGTTAGGGTAAAAATGCCAAGAGTCAAAAAAATGCTCAGAATTGTCCAAAATATAAAATCCAATAGTTCTGTTTCAACTTAAAAAAAAATGTTTGGCCCAGTTTACAACCGGAAAACGAAAAAGCACCAGTTTCCATGACCCTGACTTTGTCCTATACATCGCTAGGAACATTTTGCACTAACTCACATAAAAATTAGGTACGGCGGACTCTTATGTTGGGGTTAAATGTTTCATTTCCTCATCTATAAACAACGTAAGAGGCAAAATACATAATATGTAAAACAACGTTACTTTCTAAGCATACTTTTTGTAAGAAAAACTAACAAAAACTTCTGTTTAAAACTTTTCAAAAAGAAATTACTATAAAAAAATATTTGGCAAGTTCCACAAATTGTTTATACCAATTGTTTTAATTAAAAATTTATGAGAATAAATTTATAATTTACATTTACAATATTTAATAGTACCATCAGTAAAAGCATGAGAAATTAGAGAAAACCAGCTAATTTGTATTTCTTAATAGTTGTTAATATTTGAAAATATGTAAATGACAGTTTACTTATAAACGTATTTTTAAACTGATCCGACTGCTGAATTTTGAAAAATGTAGTTTAAAAAAATGTTTTCTGTTGAATGCCTGGCTGTTTACTGTTAAAAGTAGTATTTTTTTAAAATCTGTTTTTCAACTACAAAAATTGGTGAAAATACTGTGGATACTTAAGTAAGTCGAAACATTTCCAACAAATACACACAGGCCGAAAAATCGTATCACGTGGTTTTCTAAATTTTCTTAGAAATTTCACATAGTACAACAATTCGACCTTCAGATGACTGTAGTGACGAGACTAGTCATAACAACGGCTTGTGCACATTTAATCAGCATCATATACAGAGCAACATATGACAGCCAATTTGACGGGCCAACTTCCCATAAGATCAGTGCGTGATCCTTTTTTCTGGAGTATTACTGATGCCGGGCAATACTTACATTTTGCAGTGTGGCGGACATTTGGCTAAGGAGAGCGAAGGATTATGAATTTATACCCATGGTTTTATTAACATTTTAATAAAATCTAACTTTTAATAATTATTTCAGGGTCAAACCTTACTCTCCTCTACTGAGTTAATAACGCGTATAAGGTTCACCTCCGTAGATTGTAGCACCACCTCCAAATGTTTATTACCAAGTTTCAGATTTGATATTGATCTATGTATTGCTTATCAAATTCAAGTAACTTCTCGAACAAAAATGCAATTAGCTAATTTACGTAGCTAAGACCTCTGCAGGCACATCCATCAAAATCTATAACTAATATACTTGCACATCACGAGTTTACAGCGGCTATACTATCTCTTGCCCTGAGGTAACATATTGTAGCAGATTAAAAGAAGTCCAAAAACGTAAATATATACTGGATTATAAGGATTAGGAGTCAATCGTTACATCAGGTAAAGATTAGGAAAGCAAAATCGCATTAGTAGATGATACTAAAGGACTCTCAAAGTTGTTTCGAAACGTCCATTTTGTATTGATGAAGTTATGTATTGGAAATTAATCCCAGAAAATAATCCACTTTTTCTGAGTGGATATGGCGACAAAGATTGATTATAGAGTATTTATATAGATTAATGATTCAGATAATCAGTTAATACTTATATGCTTAATTGTAAATTAAATTATTTGCAACACAAAGCTTAACACATAATAATTATGTTTGTTTCCATATCACTTGATACAAAGTACAACTCTTACGATAACTTCAGTTGGAACGTTGGAAACATGTTTTTGGTTAGTGTGTAACAGCCCCGTTACCGTATTTACAATTAATCTGGGGGTTGTTACTTTTATTGACTATATTCACAAAATGAATTTACTATTTCCTAATTAGTCGCTTTGAATATTATACCACATATTAACAGAGTGGGTACACTCTGATTTGTTACAATTCTGAAAATTATCCCTCTTCTTGTCAGGCTTGCGGATTCTCCACAGTCATCTAACTTTTATGACTCGACTCCACTAGTTAGCAAATACATAAAACACGAATTTTCAACAACATTTACACACTACATATTTACAATAAAGAAGAAACGAAACCAATCAGTTGAGAAATGTAACAGAAAGAAACAAACTAAAATATTAATACTGAATTGGTCGATTGTTAATGAAAATTTCATTCACAATAAGCAAAATTGGTTATGCCTGAGAGATAGAAGAAGTAATAAAATAAATACTGAAATGAAAGTATAAATACCCCAAGACTCTAAATATCGTACGTCAGTTGTCCGCGATTAGTTTGAAAAATGTATGTCAGTTTAACATAAAAGTAACAACGTCAATCTAACTTTTTAAAACAAACCCTTGAGATCACAAACATCATTAATCACAGAAAATTATTAACCGCATTCTAAGTACAATGTTAACACTGTCTTTATTCTGACGAAATCATCCTAGTCAATTTTTGAGTTAGTGGGCGTTATCAACCCAAAGAACCCTCAACCAATGGGTTGGGGCCCATCCTCTTTTGTGTAGCTATGTCGACCTGGCAGCTGGCTTCATCTATAGTAGAATATGGGATAAAATAACTTCCCATAAATATAAAACCCCCCTTAATCTATTCTAATATATACAACTATGTAATTATTCCAGCGGAGGTGAAAAAACCCTTTTTATGTTTAGATTCCTTCTCATTTTTATCAATTAAGTCTAGTTTACGGCAAGGTTGAAAACATATAAATTTTTTTATGGTCTTATTTATATTAACGTCCTGGTGGAGTTCAGCTATTGCTGTTCTACCACTCAACCATAGCATTTATAAGTCTAACTTTGTGCTAATTGACCTATCCGCTTAAACGGCGTCGTTTACCCTAATTCTAATTAAACAATTTGATAATGACGGTACTGAAACTTTCTCATGCAATAGCGGTTATTACTTCCTGAGAGGTCCTGTTAACTTGCAACAGAACACTTCCGATTTGGAAACTCTACTATAGAATACTTTATGGTTATTGCCGAAAAGATTTTTGTCATAGGCACGGAACGACTATTAAACTATAAATTTATACAAGCGAATTTACTGCAAAAAAATCCTCTAATATCTCATTGAGCCTTCTTTACTACTTTTTAGGGCTTTTAAACTGACATCCTAACTTTCTAGAAAATACTAGCGCTATGAAAAATTATTTTAATTTCTTTACCCTTTACTACAATTGCTTCAAGTGCCTCACATTTTACATATATTAACACTAAATATAGTAGTACAAATAAGGAATTATTGATTGGTTTTTTTTTCTAAAATAATACAAAAACATTTACATACTAGATGCAATATATAATAAACCAAAAACACAAACTTAGACATTAGACCTAAATTAACGCTGCGTATTAGAAGTAGATAGATTACAAAAGTAATTAATGAATGTGCCTACGGGACCACTGAAGCACAAAGACGTTGAACATAGTATCAAAGCAATTTCATCAAAGTCGAGTCTAAGTTTACTTATTCGCCATCAGCCACTCATAGTTAAGTAAGGCCCTATCTACCCAAAATACGGAAGTGATGAAGAAAAACCTTCTATCATGTGCATGAACAGTATG
This sequence comes from Stenurella melanura, assembly GCA_963583905.1. Lineage (NCBI taxonomy): Eukaryota > Metazoa > Arthropoda > Insecta > Coleoptera > Cerambycidae > Stenurella > Stenurella melanura. The sequence continues at coordinate 24,546,995 of OY757316.1, forward strand.
AGATCCTTCCATATTAGTCAGGGATCCAGTAATCGAAATTCCAATTATTCCTCCATTGCTATGCAACTTTTGGACATGCTTTTAAAGTTAGATCTATATTATGTAAAATTGTCGCCGAATCCATTTCTGGAGGGCGGTTTGCTATATAGGCTTGCGTTCATCCCCTATAATAATGTATACCTCTCCTTGTCGATACACGATATTTAAAATTATTCGAATATAACTCGTGCTATCTGAGAAACTACAAAAGCTATGAATATTATATTTTAGATGGAGATTAAATAATGTGTAGCGATTACCATAGCAGGATCGAATTAAAGTAACGCATTTTGATTATTTATCATCTATCCTACTTAATTTATCTTTCTACTGTTTATTTTTCATGGGCTACTTTTTAGAAAAAAGTCATGTAAAAGTTATTATAAAATATTACCTACATTAATTTTGCAATAAATCTGTCATTGTTTAATATTCTTTCACGAAATTTTGGATTTACCCATTTGAGATGTTTCTGAATCCAGTGGTATAGTTAGATTTTATTTAAAAAATCGCTAATCAAATTTGTCCATTTTTGACATTGAAAAAAATCATAGTAGGTCTTGAAAATTGAAATTTATCTCTAAATCATACTGTCATAAAGTAGAGCTTTCGATGGCCTATCTTAAAAAAAAAGCCCCGTTAAAATCAGATAATAGACACATTTTTTACAGAGGTGTTTCCATTCAAAATGGGTCACGCTGTATGTAAAGAACTGTACATTTGTATCATGGTATTACTAGTGTAAGGTCCAAAAATAAATAATCAAGTGACCCATAATCGGATTTATAATCACTCCTGAGTGAAATTTAAACTTTTATTGTTTCTGTTTTTCTTAGAACTTTGTTGACTATAATAACAGGAGCATCAAAACATATGCGTACCTTTTAACTGTTAAAAGTACAGTTAGAAGCGATTTAGAAAATAACAGTATTTCTTAATTTTCAGATAATATTCAAATGCACCCTGATTTTCATCCAACTATCAAGGCCCGAGCGGAAAGAGATCCCGCAGAATCGAAATCTGATTTCTGGAACAGTCATGCTCAAGACATCATAAGAGAAAAACTACTCAAAAAGAACAACGAAAGTAAGTAATAGAGCAGTAGCAGTGACGTCACAGCATTGCCAACTGTCAGTTGCCTGGGTGGTAAATTCAGAAATTTGACATTTGAGTTGGGGTCAATTTTTGTTCAATATAAATTAAAGTGGAGGATTTCTTAACATCAGATTGATGTAGTGATGTTTATAAATATATATTTTTTAAATCTACCGTGAGAGAAAATTTTATATATACTTTATTAGTGTTGTTTTTACCAGTGTAAAGTTTGGTGTCAACAACGTTGACATCTTTGTGAACCCATAAATTAGTGAAAATAAAGGCTATATTGGATTTTTTACATTTTTTGTACATATATAATATCAAGACATATTTTAGTAAATGTTTAATTAATATACGCTCAGTTACAGCTAGGCAGTGACATAGGTTAGGTAGTATTATTACACTAGGTTAAAAGTTATCAAAATACTCATTAATTTATGCCAATATATCAATCATATATTAATGGTTTTATAAACCTATTGTAAAATCTACGTTTTTTGACGATTTAAAATATTTCCCTTCAACTTTTTATTGATTTATATCTTACTTTTGTTAGGCTCAAAAGTTTGTAACGAGTGTAAGTGTTTATCACATTACTAACAACAATCAGAGGTTTGTATTATGAAATGCAGGAGTAATAGTAAATCTAATAAAAAGATAGAACTGTGAGATCATTTCAGTTTCCATTTAATTTAGATTGCGAGCATAATATGCTCGAATACTTTATATAGCTATATACCTAGTTTGGTATCTGTTCTGATTCTTACAATTATAATTACAAAGGTTCAAAATATTGATAATGTACACAAATAAAATACCAGTGAAGGTAAGTGAGCTAAAACACAACAGAATTTAAAAAATAACACACTTTTAACAGCATCGTCTACCATCATTGAATGTTTCAAATTATACATATTATACATAATTATAAGGGTAAGTATGAATAATAATAGTCTTATAGTTTAGATATAAATTTTATTTACAAGAAGGGTCACAATGGTTCATTAATTCAATGCTATATATTATATTTTTGAAAAATTGTCCAAGGATATAGTTTCAATCTCTCACTTTTAAATCATATAGGTTGGCTCCATTAATACATTTCAGCTTAGAAATGTAATGAGGGGACTCCTAAAATGTAGAATATAAATAAAATTATAATAAATTCACTGAAATTCACTTACCATATCGAAAATTAATAACTTTTCACAGGTACGCAAGATAACACGCCGGTTGAAAAACACAAATAAAACACTAAATTAAAGGCAGATCAATAAGTCGCGAAATGAATAATAGACGAAAAACACCCAAAATTGATGTGACACGAAAAAAACGTTTAAAAAAGCACTACAAATTCTTTAAAAACTCGAATTAATCAGAAAGCACACAAATGCAAAACTAGGTCATTACCACCCAGGCAACTTTGGCGGCCATGTTGTGACGTCAGCTGCTACTGCTCTATTCTTTTTAATGTAGATCTTCAAAATCTAAACTATAGACAGTCACACGAGTACACGAGTACAGTCAGGGGATTTGAGCTAGGCTAGGGTTAAATATTCTTTATGAGAACTTTTAATTTTCTGGACGGTTCCTAGTAGTAGAAATGACTTTAAAAAGTTATCAATGTCACCATATGCGGAAGATAAAATGACGTGAAACTTATTTTTTTTTTTTTTTGGAAACAACTTTTAAAATACGAAAAGTACAAGAACTATCATAGAGATGATAGAAATTAAAAAGCAGAAAATTCTACAACAGAAACGTAAGTACTTACAATTTTCGTATTTATAACCATTTTCACGTAAAATAAGAATCAAAGTTACTGGGTTGCCGGTCAACGTGTGAATGCCAAAATTAGCGTTTTCCGTGCTTATCGGTACAACATTTTAATAACCTTTGTAAAAATGGTAGGATTGTAAAAAAATTAAACATTTCGTGTACAATGAAAAGAGAATAGTACGTACACTGCGAGCGCCACCTTGGGCGCTATATCTCTCAGTTGTTCACTGTATCTCTCGACCACTACAAAACATTTCAGAATATACAATTAAAAGAACTTATGTTTATCTCTCGTTTGCAGTAGATCGTTATTGGAAAAAATGTCAGTATTCAGTACTGAAAATCTCCGATTTTAAGATACATGGATAAAGCTTTTTAGAATTACAACTACTTTTTCAGGGGCAACCCCTTAGCTTTAATTTGCATTTTATTTCATGTAACAAAGTTAATTTTTCGTCATTTAGGAGCAAATCTGAAATCAAAATTTTATAAATTATAAAATACATGAACATTACAAAATTTAAAGTCAACTCAGTTTCTGTTCAGAACATTTCAATATTTTTCACTACCATGATATCGAGGACATATGAAGATCCTAAAACCAACGAAACTTGTTGTTTGAAAAAAAATTTTGAACAAAATTTTGAAAAAAATGTAGTAGGTATAGATTTTGCATTTTTCCGCTGGACCATCGGAACCCGAAAAAAACGTCGGATCGAAACGAAAGTCATATCTATCGACTCGAGATCGAATTTAGAAAATTCCGACCGTCAGTCAGTCTGTCTGTCTGTCTGTCGCGCCCAGCCCCCCTAATTCGTTTTCGGATTTCGGTTAATAGGAGGCCTTTAGAAAAGCTAAACGCCGGAAGCTCGGCTCGGTTCGGAAACCGCAAGTAAGTAAGTTGTTTATTGATGTTTTATACTCAGAGTATTTACACAAGTCAAGTAGTATATAAAAATGTATGGTACATGTAAAATTTAAATATAAATATTGTGTAAGAAAAAATATATATAAATGAGTTGAATAAATTACAAATAATAAAACATATAAGAACAAACAGCAATTTAAATGATAAAAAAGAAAAAATGCAACATAAAGTTACTTAACACTGATAATAATAAAGAAAAAGATAAAGAGTGATAACACCCGATATAGACGTTTCGAATTTTTCGATAAAAATTGAATAACTCTGTAACGGGCAGTCGGATCGAGATATTTAAAAAAGGAAATGGTTTCCTGGCAACGCTCTACAAATAAGTATACCAGAGACTGTCGAAAAACAAATGAAAATTGAATTTTTTTGCAATAAACTAGTATTCTCGAAATCGAGCTAGGAAGCACGATAACGGTCCAGGATATTGATCGATTTCGATGAGATTTGGTGGGATCAAAAGTACATGGCCACAAATAAAGCCTATTTCTGGCGGCCCGGATCCGTTGACCGCAAGTATTTTTTCCAGGGCCGAGTATGATTTTCCAAAGAATTTAATAACTCCCGAACCGAGGGTCTGATTTTGATTTTCAAAAATGGCATACATAAGGAATTAATGCTATGTAACGTTTTTCAGGCTTTTGTCGTACCTGATTGTTATTTTCAATATTTATGAAGGTTTTATCGACAAAACCCCCAGGGTATTGGTAATTTATAGGAACTTCTTTTATAAACCGCTTCTCATTGTTTAGTGTTTTATCATCAGAAGAAATGATTTTGGCCCTATCATACAAACATTTTATACCGTGCATCGACTGATTTGAGTTGAAATTTAAATATCTGTTGGTATGTGTTGGTTTTCTATAAACCCTTGTTTCAATTGTACCATTTATTCTTTTAATTAAAACATCTAAAAATGGTAATTCATTTCTAGTTTCCTTTTCTAAAGTGAATTTAATAGAAGTTTCTTTATTATTTAAATGTTCCAAAAAACTATCTAGTAACTCAATACCCTGACGCCAGATTGCAAAGATATCATCAACGTATCTCCAAGATCTGCGAACACGCTTGGGAGAACGGACTCGGCAAGAATTTTAACAAAAGTGGCAGACTGCAAAAAAAGAAAAATTAAAGAATCCGCGATAATATTGTTGAATGAGGATAGATGCGTGTCGAATTATTCCTTAGATGTCTATACAGCTTGGTTGCCAATATTAAAAGAAGAACTTCACAAACTTAACATTGTATAAAAATTTGACTGTTAACTATATCAACAGTTGTATGTAAATAGCAAGTATCTATGGATATTGAAATTAACAAACATTCTTAAAGCTGTGTATTTATCATACACAGCAAAAAACATTTTTCAAAAAGCCTTGAAAAAGAAACAATTAGATTTCCGAAACGCCGGTGAAATATTTAATTTCAAGTATTTATACTTATTTGTGTTATTTATTATTAAAAACACAAAACAGCAACCTCTAACTGATCCTTTGACGTAAAAGTCGCAGGCGTAGAGGTTATTTGCCAGTGACATACTGGTTAATTGTGATATTTTGTATATTCCCCGAGCACCGCTTAAAAAGAAAAAATACACGTGGCGGGAAGTTCCAAAGAATTGGAAAGAAAAAATGTTAATTGAACTCTTTTTGAAGATAGTTAATTTTTTCAATTTTTCTGTAGTTTAGGTAGGTAATCACTTTTATTGCATAACAGGACTGATGTCAATAAATCAGAAGAAAAATGTACTTATTACCATTTTATTTCTGTAAATAATGATAATAATTATTGAACAGGATCATAAAAGAGTTCGTAGACTTATCTGATAACGACGCATCGGCTGTAAAAATTAAGTAGATATAAGTCATGTAACCTTTACAGGCCGGCCGCGGCCTTGCAATCTTATCGATTAATTATACAGTGTGTTTCACTAGAAATGGTAACACCCCAATAACTATTCAATTTTTCATTGAATTTAAAAAAAAATTATATGTAGCTTTTAACCCTCTTTTAAAGGTTTAAACATTTTAGCCTAAGTAAAAGTTTACTTTATTGTGATGAAAAATAATCTGAAAAAGATATATTAGGGAGTTAAAAAAAAAGTTTATTCCGCAAAGTTGTTCAGAATAACCTTAAAACCCCCATTCCCAAATTTAAATGAGAACAAAAAAGTTCACCCTAAAGAATCAACAGTAAAATTTATTTCAATGTTGTCAATGCCATTAGGCCATTGACTATTTAATTGAATAAGGAACTAATTTGTCAAAGGTATTGCATTGCTTTATATGTTCAATTGTACCCAAGAAATGATAAATTCACAAAGAGCTATTAAATTCTTCGATTTTTGACAACGGAGTAAATTTGTCCACTTTTTAGTTTTTTAACTATGCATTTTTAGTATACACACATAATACGATTTCTTGTAGAGAAACAAATTTTCTATCGAAATGGTTATATTATAAAGAGAAAAAACTATTTTTTTACAACAATATAAGTCAAAAAAACTATTTACCAAATCGAAAAATTTCAATTATTTATTTATATTTTTATTTTCGTGTATAACTTTTTTCGAGTGCATTTAAGTATAGTTATTGGTTCACAAAAAGGAAAGCTGATATAATTCCCATCAAAATGGTCATTGATCAAAGTATTTTTGATAATAATTGGCTGAGATACAGTCGTTCAAAATTACTTACTTTTTTACGATTTTACCACTTTTTACCTTTATACCATGTTATTTTTAATTTTTACCCGTAAAAATTATATTCAATACAAAAATTATTTTCAATGGATGGTGAGTTAAGTGTTGTCGTGAATATACGTGTTTTTAAGATGCTCTCTATAAAGCGGTAAGAACCCCGTTAAGCTCGAAAAAATTTCAGCCACCGGTAGATTAAGAAATTCTGCGTGAAATGAAGCGCCTCACTAGAAAAACAGAGTTCATATGGAATTAACAATTACAAGCTTTTCTAATAATATTACATCAAATAAAGCAAACAAGCTCAAGTGAAGTGCAGTGTCCCTACGTACACCTTAGACGTTCCCAACAAAACACTTTTTAAGTCGTTCCTGGGCAATAAATAATAGCATAGTCAGTTTCAAAATGAGGCACATATGTTTACAAAGCAATATAGCTGCGTTGTGACCTAAAGTAATTGTATACAATGGAAAGTTTTTAAATGGACAACATCAACTCAACCCAAGAAAGAAAAGGAAAAGAAATCAAATAAAACAGCAATCACAAGACGTTGGAGAAAGACAGATAAGCTATAAATTAATTTATTTTATTTTATCTGATTTAATTGATATTATTCTATTATATCTTTCTATCTAATCTTTAGCATCTTATTTTTTATCGGCTCGATTTATTGATTCAAAGCATAATATTTTATTACTAATTTGGAAGGCGGAAATTGAAACCGATTGTCTCAAAGAAACGACATACAGGGTGAACAAACTATCCCTTCGGACCTCTTTTTTCTCATAATGCGTTAAAAAAAATATTGTTACCGCGAGATATGGCCCTTCACAGCAACTCCACTGTAAATGGATATTTACCTGTGGAACGGTTAATAAATAAAAACAAAACAAAAAAAATGAAAACTGCCAGATTCAGAAAAAGAAGAAACAAAGCTTAGAAGAAGAAAAATAAGGAGATGGCGATAGATGGAAACTTAAAAGAAGCATGGAAACTGAAAAGAAGCATCTCGCAAACACCTGCCCACCCCAACCGATGATGACAGATGGAAACTTAATAGAAGCATGGAAACTTAAAAGAAGCATCTCACAAACACCTACACTTCCCATCCTATATTCCCACCCCAGGCGTCTCTGGCTGCTAACAACAAGCATGTCCAATGTCCAGCCCGGCGTATGCAGCCGGTCCGGCGGTATATAAAACATCCGAGATTTGGTTCAGGCACGCGGTTTGGCCGTCCGTTGGGCGTGTTCGACAGACGACCAAGTTGCGTATTGGAACGAACCTCCATGGATGCCCGGAATCGGCAGCAATGCCCACCTTATGCTGGCAAATCAATCAATACAAACATTATTTTCAATGATAATGATATAGGTATTTGCTTAAAATTTTGATATTGACATGATCTTAGACATAAAGAAACTTTAATGTACTAATTTATAGCTGTTTTAAAGATACTTTTTTTGAAAATTACATACCTATTATATTAATTTATCCCATAATGTTTTCAAATTGAATATCAATATCTTCATCAACATTATTTTCCACATCTTCCATAACTTTTGGAACATCAGCGTTTTCGCAATTTAAGCCCATACATTCTTTGCAGAACATGGAGCAGATAATTCATAATTTTCTGCAGCCGCAATTTCCGGGACAACCTTTTATGCACCCGTAAACTATTTTCTCCAGTAAAGTCTGCAGTACAGGGGGTTTGGTTTTGCTAATTGCCATTAATCCATTTTTAGATTTTCTCCAACCCCATGCAAAAGGAATTAAAATATTTCCCTTCCACTGTTGTATTTGGTAGTACTTTGAACAAATACTTTTACTTTAAGAACTTGTTAATTACATAATGTGAATTAATAAATAATACATACGAACATAAACAATAGATATTTATGTAATTTTCAAAAGAAAGTATCTTTAAAACAGCTACAAATTAGTTCAACATTCAAGTTTTTTATTTTGAACTTCATAAATGATAACTATAAAACAAGTATTAGAACAATTTCACATAATTTAAATCTATCTGTTCCGAAGATATGGCGTTGCTTTCGTCGTCATAGGAAAATTCCATTTAACTTCATACACACGTTAGAACAAGGTGACAATGTTGTAAGGTTAGAATATTGCTTGTGGATTCAAGGTGAATATTTGAATGACAGAAATTTTCTGAAGAATATTTTGTACACAGACGAAGCTAGCTTTACTACAAATGGTGTGTTGAAACAAATTCTTTATAGGATTTTGCAAACAGCAGGAGAAATAACTATATATGAGAACTAAAACAAAACTATGTGAAAAAATATTAATGAAATCTTTCCATTCTTTCGATAACCTGAATTCTGGTTATGCTAGCAAATTAAAACACAGTCCCCTACGGCCATGCAGATTAAACTAGTATCTACATAACCCTCTACGGTCATGAAGGTTCAGTTAAAAGTGAGAACAAAGGCATAAATCAATTTATTCATCTATCCTGTCTTAAGAAATTTTCATTGTAATGGATTACATTTTCATGAAATCTATCATTCTGTTCCTTGGAAACAGATTTTATGCCTTTGAAACGTTTTTCGTCCTTATTCTGGAGCTCATGAGAAAGACATAAAGCCACTCATAAAGACGTTTCATGCAAAACCAAGACAATTTCTATGAATAATTATGAAATAATTATATTTGACATTGACTGATGATCTCCAGAATAAGGGCGAAAAACGTTTCAAACGCTAAGCATTTCTAAGAAATAGAATGATAGATTTCATGAAAATGTAATCCAGTAGAATGAAAATTTCATAAGACAAGATAGATAAATAAATTGATTGTAGGCCATTGTTCTTACTTTTAACTGAATCTTCATGGCCGTAGGAGACTGTGTGGATGCTAGTGTTAGAATGAGAATTTTCAAATAAGAAATTAGACCAATTTAATTTAAGATTTTAATTTGCTAGCATATCCAGAAATCAAGTTATCGAAAGAATGCAAATATTTTTACACATAGTTTTTCTTTTAGTTTTCGTAGATAGTTCTTTTTCCTGCTGTTTGCAAAATCCTATAAAGAATATGTTTCAATACAATTATAAGCAAACAAATAATAATTCACTTAAAAACAAATGGTGTGGTTTCATCACAAAATCCACACTGGGTTATAAATTGCAAGAGGTAATATTCACAGAAAATCAATGTATGGTTTGGAGTATTAGGTGATATAAAAATAGGACCATTTTTTTCCAACAATTTGAATGGAACTATAGATTTTTAGAGTTTTTAAACAATGAATTTTGGTATGCAATAAATGATATCCCACTTAAAGTGCGACTAGATATGTACTTTCAGCTCGCTGGAGCGTCTATCCATAATGCACTCATAGCTAGACAATGGCTAGATCAAAATTATCCGCAAAAATGAATAGAGACAAATAATCCTTTAATTTTATGGCCGCCTAGATCTCACTAGATGTTTACTTAGGCTAAAATATTGTTTAAACCTTTAAAAGAGGGTTAAAAGCTACATATACAAAAACATGTTTTTGAAATTCAATGAAAAATAAAAAAGTTATTGTGGTGTTACCATTTCAAGTGAAACTGTAGATTATATTGACTATTAGCCATCAATTATCTTCAAAATAATATTATTATTTTTTTATTTTAGACGTTGCAAAGAATGTTATTATGTTCCTTGGAGACGGTATGTCCGTTCCAACACTGGCAGGCACAAGGGCCTATATGGGAGGCGAAGAAATGCAACTTTCTTTTGACAAACTACCACACACGGCATTGTCCAAGGTATTTATAGAAAAATGTATAGTACTTGACTTTAGAAATGTGTATGATGTTGGTTTACTTTAAGAACTTGACAACTTAATTGTATACAGGATGTTTGGTAAAGCGATGCAAACAGGAAGGTTAGCTGGCATCTGTATGATCAAAGATATCTATATGAAAGATACTTCGGTTTTTTAAATAATTCTGTACTTCATTAAATTTCCATTTTACAGTATACTGGGTGTCCCAATACTCAACGTCTCCCATGAGGGGCTGATAGGCCAGCTCATGACGGACCAGAATATCAAAATATGGCCTTACTTAAAAATATATATAGTTTTTGATATATTGGCACTTTTATCAATTTCGTGATAATCGACATTTTATATCAGTTTTTCGCGTGCCACAGCTACAAAATTCCATATTTTAATATTCTAATTTTTGTTATGCAACCCTGAATAGTCCGTCTGTCGATCACAGTCCTAAATAAAATTAATAATGACATAGCTTTAAAAAATATATTTGTTTCCCGATTCATGAGTTAATTTTCTTTGTTAACTAATTTAGACACTATTGTAAAAGAAATTGCCACTCTAACACTGGCAAGTTATTTTAAAAAATGTCTCATTTAGCTTAGTTTTTAAAATGCTGCATTTTACTGTAAAAAAAGCTCATTATGACATTAATGATTTCAATAATTTGGAATTCGAATCAAAACACTTGTAGCTGTTAAAAACTAACCACAAACAAATGAAAATCAAAAAATGTACTTGCCATCAAGTCGAGCGCAAGCGCGGAATCTTCTTAAAAAGGTCATTATATCCGTCTTGCACTTCCTGTGACATTTGTCTGTTATGTGGCTTCGTTAATACTGTGTCTCAATTGATTTAAACTGTTTATTGGTGATTCATTCTCCTTTATGTAACCCCAGTAGATAAAAATAGTTGATTTAAATCCAGAGACCGGGAAGGCCACAAAATGGAACCAAGACGGCCGATCCATCTCTGTGGATAAGTTTGGTCCAATAATTTCTCACACCTCGTGCGTAATGAGCTGGACATTGGACAACCGTCACATTAATTTAACACGTGTTTTCATTCGAATTCCTAATTATTGAAATAATTTCACAATCACAATGAGTTCCTTTTGCAATAAAATAGCAATAGCTTATTTTCTAAAGCAACACATAATGATAATAATAATAATTTATTGGTGCCACAAATACAGAAGTATTTACACAAGTCAGAGGGCCCCACATAATGTAAAAGTAGAAACGTACAAAAGATACATACATTCATGTATAACAAGCGTAAAGTGAAACACTAACGTTATATAAAAAACATTAAAATTTAAGAATACATAATTAGATATTAGGACCAGACATTAACTATAACTGAAAAGGGTGAAATTTCGGTATTATTAAAATTTGAAGAGAAATATTCCTCGAAGTTGTAAAAAGCATTGGTCATTAAAAGAGCTCTAACAGTGTTCTTAAATAACTTGGGATCAAGTTCTTTTATTTTTTTTTTTTTAGGCGGGTGATTAAAAAACCTTATAGCGTGGTAGTTTATTCCGTTAGGAGATTTGGAAAGTCTTAAGAAGTTAGGATAAATATTGTTGTTATTTCTCGTTTCATATCTATACACTTCATTATGTGATGTAAAATCTGATTCGTGTAATATACATTAGGCATTGCAGGTTATATACGCTGGACAAAGTTAATATTTTTAAGTGTTTAAAAGCTTATTTACAATCGTCTCTATAATTTAGATCGGATAAGATCCGTATGGCCTTTCTCTGTAAAGCAAAAACATTAGTAATGTGAGTAGAATGTCCCCAAATTAAAATGGAATATGATAATAACGAATGGATAAGGCCATGATAAGCTGTAATTAAGGTTTTTTGAGAAACGTCATTTACAATATTTCGTAAGAGGTATATATTAACTGAAATGTTCCTGCAGACAAAATGTACATATTGTTTCCATGACAGTTTGTTGTCCAAGTGTACCCCAAGAAACTTGATACTGTCTTTGTTACCTAACTCGACTACATTTTTTAAACTAAAGACCGTTGACTCAGTTTTGGACTTATTTTAACTCAGCTGATTTGCTGTGAACCATTCTTGGGCTTCCAGCAGCGTCTCATTCACATTTGTATGTATAGTTTCGATATTATGGTGTGACTGAATAATGGTTGTGTCATCTGCAAATAACACGAAATGTGAAGAAGTTATGTCACCCAAATCTTTAATATAAATTAAGAATAGGATTGGTCCCAATGCAGAACCTTGCGGCACTCCATATTCCATACCTAGCAAGTTAGAGTTTGTATTTTGGCATGTAACATACTGGTATCTATTAGTCAGATATGAATTAATTAATTTTATACTATTGGTGTGGAAGTTATAAGAACGTAATTTGTCAATTAAAATGTGATGTGAGACACAATCGAAAGCTTTCGAAAGGCCCAGAAATTGAGCGTGCACATGTTCACCAGATTCGAAACCATTACTTATTATTCCAGTTAGCTTATTTATAGAAAATGTTGTACCATTTTAAAAACTACATTTAATGAGCCATTTTTTAAAATAACTTGCCAGGTTAGAATGGTAATTTTTTTTACAGTATGAAGAGTGTAAGTTAGTTAATAAAAACATTAACTGAATTGGGCAAAAATATTTTTTTCCAAAGGTATGGCACAAATAATTTTATTTAGGACTCTGATCAACAGCCGGGTTATTCACGGTTGCGTACCAAAAATGAGAATCATAAAATATGAAATTTTGTAGCTGTGGCAAGCGAAAAACTGGTCTAAAATGTCGATTTTCACAATATTCATTAAAAATGTCAATATTTCAAAAACCACCAATTTTTTACTAAGGTCATATTTTGATACTCTGGTCAGTCATCAGCTGGCCTATCAGCCCTACATGGGATGACGTTGAGTTTTGGGACACCCTGTATGCATATGCAAGTATTAAACAGTTAGCTTAACTTTTGATATTCTAAATCTTTTTTCATTATCCAAACGAAATAAATGTTGAACATTAAAACAATTAAGTTTCTGTTGATTAGAGAAAAATAAAAATACATTTATAGAGAAAACACTCTAATTGCCAATAATAAACTGACAGAATGTCTACGTATCTTTTATACATAAATTAATGCTACGTAAATTCTATGTAGAGAATAATATACGGCTACGATGAATTCACTATAAGTAATCTAATCTTGGCCGTGTGATGCTATTGCTGCCTTTTTATTTAAACACCTTATTACATACTTAATATTTCCTTCCATTACTCAGACTTACTGCGTCGATGCTCAAACTGCTGATTCGGCGTGCACTGCAACTGCCTACCTGGGTGGAGTTAAGAACAATATAGGAACCATCGGGGTGACTGCAGCTGTCCTTAAAGATGATTGCGAAGCTATGATTCTGGAAGAAAACCAAGTACAATCCATTGCGAAATGGTCACAGGATGCCGGGAAAAGAACAGGAATCGTTACAACTTCCACAATCACTGATGCTTCACCTTCAGGTAAGGTATTCTTTCAGAAAGAGCTGGCATAAAATAAATAGTTTATGTGCCAAATATAATCAAAAGATTTACATATCAAGAAATAAATTCCATCTAGGGAACTTCCTTGAACACATAAGTATATTCAATAAAGCAAATTTCTATTTCCCATATTTTTTCAGGTATACTGTAAAAACTGTCACACAACCTTCAGCAAATAACTTAAGCCGAGATAATGTCGATCCTAGTTGCTTTACCAGTTTTTATCGTTTGTATGACAACCTAAACATCTGATTTTAGTATTGAAGGTCCATGTTCGTAATTCTGCTGTCAGTCATCTTCTGCTTCAAGGATAGTATTAGCACCAAACTTCAGTTATCTAATCAGTGTCAGTCCTACGAATATCACTGGAGTCCTTAATTGACCACTTGTTGAATCTGAACTATTGTATCATCATCCTTACCCTTAGGAACAGGTCTTCGCATTGTCGTGATCTGTATGTAGTTTTTTACAGACGTCCTAAAGATAGAAATGACGGATGTGGATTGTTTGCGTGAATCTGTACGCTTCTGCATCCAAAACAGTCTAGAGCTTTCAGGTTTCTCCCATTCTGTGCTTACTTCAGCAGAAATGTCAGGTATTATCTCGTGTTTTACATTTCTACATGTGTTACTTATTTCCATCGTTGTTAGTGAGAGGTTTTCTTTTAGAGATTCCCACAAAATATTCGGATCATCATATACGTGTACCCTCAATTTACTGTAGAAGGCAGGACCATCAGTTACAGTAGGCATTTGCCAATCTGTATGTGGATTTGCCTTCGTCAGGCTTTCATCTGCAGCGAGAACAAGCATGTAAATGGCTGGTTATCTAGGTCACAATCAGTGCTACGTAAAGTTTTACAGAGCTTTATTGACGACTTCTTATCAACCATAATATTCATGACTTGGGTTCTCTCCTATCCTTGCTTCGCATGTTTTTGTACCTTTTGTCATTCTTCTAAATTATCTCTTCCCTATCATCAACTTAATCACAATATTTTAAGTCATACATTAAGAGAATTGACATTTGCTCCACAAAGTCCCAATTCTTTGAAGCAGGGCCTTTTGATTTAGTCTGTTTTCCTGTATCAGCGAACTAAATTTACCTTCACTTTTTATTAGTAGGTATATGCGTTTTACTGTTCCCCTTAATGTTGAAACGTTACAACCTCTTTTAATTCGCCCTACGATGGATATGGTGTTTCGGATTCAATCGCAAAATTTCGTTGATCCGTCCGACGCTTCAACTACTATGACGCTGACCGCCGTGGATGTCTGGTTGGCTCCGAGACAGTGGTCGAAAATACACTGTAATATACTCAAGTATTAACAAACCCGTGTTGAATGGAACTGAAAATTTGAAACTGCCGATTTCTGCTTAATTTTTATCATGAGAATATTTATTTATTGTTTAATTCTTTTAAAAATACATTCTAATTCATCTAATAATAAGTTTTTCCTTTATTCCAGGTGCATTCGCCAACACGGCAAACCGCAACTGGCAAACCGACACCGATATAATTAGGGCTGGTCTAAATGCCACCAAATGTCGCGATATTGCTCACCAGTTAATTAAATGGGAGACTGGCCAAAAATTTAACGTCATCTTGGGAGGTGGAAGCAACGTATTCATTCCTACGGGTACCACAGACCCTCTAGGTAGTGCAGGAAGTAGATCAGATGGACGGAATCTTATCAACGAATGGTTAGCGGACCGAAAGGCAGAGGGAAATGGTGCTGAATATGTTTGGAATAGAACAGGATTGTTAAATCTTGCTGATAGTACAGATTATGTTTTAGGTGAGGATTAATCATATAAAAAATGCTTTCTTAACCGCTTCTCAATTTACTGAGGCAACTTCTTGAAAATTCAAAGATGTTTTGTTAGGTAAAGAGAAACGAAGCCTTACAGTTTACAGTGGAATGTCCAAACCACTTCTTGTGGATAATTTTATAATAAAACAATTTCGCAAAAAGGAGGATTTGAACCCGTTTTGCTAGATACGCCAGTTTGCAAAGCTAGACACGCTATCCAATGAGCTACCCTCCCCTACTTCTGAAAAATATGTTTGAACATAATCAAGTTGATGTGTCCTACCATCCTCTTGTATTTGAGTTGCAAAGGAATTGGAATATTGTATTTTGGATTTATCGGTATTTGCTCGAAATTATCAAGTTTATATAGGATTTTACACGGGAAATATGGGCTTCTGTTCGAATCTGATTTCATGCCGATAGAAGACGCCTTTGTTAGTAAGAAACAATGTATAACTCATTTTCCATCAAAACTGGATTTATCGGGTTTTGCACGAATGCTCCTCAATTAACTATGACCTTATTTAAACACAACAGAAAAAGAGAGACAAGTACACAATGAACAAAGTAGCCCTGTCTCCCTATCCGTCCAAGAATAAGATGACTAATTACAGTTAAAATATACCAACTTATAAGATATGTTATATCAAATTCAATTGACAGTTTTCTCTATTTCTCGATATCATCTGCGTTTCATATGCATGTACTTTATTAATTTATATTGTATTATTTTAAGTTTCCTTTTACAAGTCTGTTTTAGAGAAACGTAGAATTATTTGACACAGATTCTGCTAAAATTAACAACGTAAGTCTTCCATGTTTAGGTTATCCAGACCTCCACCTTCCCATCCCCAATATTTTGTCATCTCTTCGTAATGGTTTTTTGCATACCACGAGCTTCAATTACAGTGTACAGTTTCTAGATTGTTTAACGTTTTCAAAGCTTTACATGCGACTCACCCGCGAGAATATCATGTTGCTAATGTAGTAACTGCAAGTATCTTGGAAATCTGTTTTTCTTCTTCTTAATTATGTCTTAGCAGTTGTTTTGTGGTTCATAAAGTACCCTAGTTAGTCTAGTTGCTGTATAACACACCCGACAACCTGCGTCCTAGACGCACGATCTCACCAAAGCTCTTTGATGTGATAAAAAAATTAGAGTATTCAGGAGAATCCAATGAGGGATCTGTTGTAAATTATACTTAAACTGTACTCAGAACCTATTACTTGGAGGTCGCTCAGTAAATATATAAGCTCATCCTCTTTTGCTACAACTTTCATACTAAATAAATATTTTTGCTTATTTCCTTTGCACTATAGCATTTCTATCTCAACAACTATATTCTATCAATTATTTTCAGGGCTCTTCAATGGGGGAAACATACCCTACAACCTTGAACGTGACACTGCTCTAACGCCGTCTCTTGAAGAACTAACAGAGGTAGCAATACGAATCGCCAGCAAGGGAAATGGCGCTGATAAAGGGTACTTCCTCTTCATAGAAGGTGGCAGAATCGACCACGGGCATCACGCAAACTGGGCGAAGAAAGCTTTCGATGAAACTGTTGAATTTTCTAAGGCTATCAATAAAGCTTTGGAACTGACAAGTGAGGAGGACACGTTGATAGTTGTTACTTCAGATCACGCACATACGATGACCATCAGTGGATATCCTGACAGACATAACGATATTTTCGGGATTGCAGGGACTGATGACTTCGGGGTGTCACGAACGACCATTAACTATGCAAATGGTCTTGGATTCTCAGCGGACAGCCACGATTATTCGGCTGATGACAAAAGTAGGTTTAATTTTAATTAGCGCAATTTTAGAATACGATGTAACATATTTCATTATACTATGAAGACTTTTTTTTTTGCTACATTACTGCTTTGCTTAAAATGATGATAAAATTGCAAAATGCAATTCGAATTGCATTGCACAGTTTCAATGTTCAATGAATCAATATTTTACTTGACAGAAAGAAGTTCATAAGCGTTTTATGACAATATACAATCTCTAATCATACGCTAATACAAAAATTTTAAAATGTTTTATGATTCATAAATTAATAAGAACAAAAATTCTAGAAAGAAAGAATGTTGCATAATGTATTTTAATAATATAGTTAAAATTTCTACCAAGGCGAATATATTGAATCGGCCATGTCCTCAAATGTCAATAACACTAAGGTATCTTTACTTCCACATCAACGGAGTGGAGTGGAAGGTAATCGAAAAAAAAAATATTTTTTGTTGTTGAAATGGGCTTAGATTGCCTCAACCTCTCCACCTCCCTTCCGTTAAGGGGGTAGGGGGGGTTGTGGAAAATAGAGGAAAATAAGAAAAATAAGCTAATGAGAGTCCAGAAACTTAATTTCTGGAGTACATGCTTGAAGCTGACGCCTCAAATATATTAAAATTCTATGACCAATTATTATTTTTACATACTAGAGCGCAAAATAAATTTAAAGAGACTCTATCTGCATGTGGAATTTTTTAGACAGTGGTTTTTAACATTGTAGTCAAAGATTAGTTAAATTTGTCAATTTTTCCTTTTTTCTAAATACCACGAATTCTACTGCCATTCAATTTTTCTTAATATAGCTAGAGAAGTAGTTGTTTTAATTCATTACCAAACGTGTGTTGTAAAATGTTATTTTGAGTTGTCTTTAAACAATTTATATGTTGGCGTGTCGACGTGCATAAAACCCAGTACTTTTTGGAATATACAATATTATAACATATCAAATCGATTTATGATTATCGATCTTGTAAAAGATTGAAAAGTTGTTAGTTCCTAATTTGTACTTTAAAAATTAGCAAATTTTCCGATATTTTTCTAAATTTTGTCATGAAACAATGACTAGTAATTGCGATAGATGCCGTGATACTGTTAGGCGTGCCGTGCAGCAGAGGTGGTCTACTAGAATAATGCGTAAGTCACAAAGCGTCTATCAAAGGTTGTAAATAAGTAGAGCAGTTTTGTAGTGTTTAAATTTGCATCGACAAATGATTACAGAGACCTGCAAAAAAACACTTGTTTTTTTTAACCCAAATAGATGATTCCGAAGGTTTTTGACGTACTGAACACAATGCCGTTGGTCATATTGTGCCATAATTTTGAGAATACCTAACCTAAAAGTGTTAAAAAGGCCATTTCTTCCTATATGCCCTAATAACTGGACAATGATACAGATAGAGTAAAATGAACCAGACCATCTTATTCAGCTGTCCAAACTCTTCAAACAATAGAATGAAATTACAGATGGCGCAAAAATTATTTTATTTCTCAGTTTAGCAAGAAATACTAGAATTTTTGTCCTGAGTATATATACAAGTAAATCGGACCTATATAGCTAATTCCATAGGATTTTGACACTTGAACATAATGCCGTTACTCATTTTACTCTATGAGGTCAGGATTTTGAGAAAACATAACCTCAAAATGGAAAAAATAATATTTTTATAATATTCTGGTTTCAATCGCTAAGCGGTATATGAGGTATTATTCCAGATGGAGATCTACACATTGAACACGACGCCGTTGTCCACTTTATCACGATATAGAGAAAACAACCTCAAAGTGAAAAAAGGCTGTTTATAAGAGGCTTAGGTGTTAATAACTTAAAAATCGGATAAGATGTTAATCGTAGAAAAGTCAAATGTATTGCGTTTAGCAGCTAAGACGTTGAAACCATACACTTGAGATACTAAACGTACCTACACCTAATTAAACACTCACAAACAAGAGTAAAGGCAAACACCACAGGCTCTAAACGCAACATAACCTAATAGGTGGAATCAGAAACGAGCAGAAAGTGATAGAGTAGATGCTCCAAACCGAATATAACCCAACAAATTAACGAGCAGAAAGACAATGCAAAGAACTCGAAACCTAACATAACCTAATAGGGCTAGTCATAAGCGAGCAGAAAGGAATAACAGTTCAAGCTTTTTACCTATCATAACCTAATTAGTCGAGCCCTAAACGAGTAGAAAGGAATGTTTAATATAATCCCCTTTAGCATCACCCAGAGCTAACGGCGTAGATGTTGGGGGACAAAGAAATTCAAATAAAAACAAAAAACAAAAAAACAAACAAAAACTAAATAAAACAAAAAAAACCAAAAAAATGAACAATAAAATGGAGCTACTTAACCTGACATAGAGCAAAACGGCATTGTGTTCAGCGCGTCAAAATCACCTATTTGGGTTAAGGAAAAAAAACCTTGTGAGTGCTAACGAATCACTTAACTAAGAACAATTTTGTACCTCATTTTTTTCGACGAAATATCCCTCCACAGATGTCATATCGTCGATAACTTTCTCCTATTACTGCTTTTCTTGCTCTGCATTTTAAGTTTCGGCTAATTTCTATTCCTTTTTTACGGACGTGTGTAGCATACTTTTTATATAAAAACACCGACTCTTCTTTCACCAACAAAGTTGGCATCATCTGAGGTTGATTAAAACCATTTCACATTTTTTAATTTTTAAGGTAACAAGGACTACAGGTTCCCAGCCGTTAGCAAACTGGGTTCAGAAACCCATGGTGGCGACGATGTTGGTATTTTTGCAAGCGGTCCATGGTCTCATCTGTACTCGGGTGTACTCGAGCAAAACACAATACCGCACATTATGGCGTACGCATCATGTGTAGGAACTGGCCAGATTGCAGCAGTATGTTCTGGAGCGTTTCAGACCTTGGGAAGCCTGAGCCTGCCAGTCATCTTAGGAGCACTGTTCTCTTTCTTATATTTATAAAAAATATTCTGTACTACTTTATAATATTATATATTATACAAATAGAATATTGAAATTATTATTTATTGAAAAAAAAAGATTCTTGTATATATTAAATTATGTGAAATATTTTAGAATATTTTATTTTTTTAGTGATTAAATCGCACCTCGTTTTAAGATAAGCTTTATTCATTATACTCTTCGCAAATACAAAACGAAGAGTATATTGCATTCGATCGGCACATTTCTAAAACCGGTAATATTGCTCGTAGAGAAGAAATTTTCGTATCATTGTGTTCGTGATCGAATTCAAAATGTCCGTTCGTCCGTCTGTCTGTCCGCCCGTCACGTTTCTTGTAAGCACGACAACTTAAGATGCAACCACTTCTCAGCTGGCAGCTGAGGAAGCTATGAAAGAGTAGCAACCGGTTAGCTCAGGGCTGGTCGAGGGTTACTCGGTGGAGAGAAGAGTTATATATTTTTTTTGAAGAATTATTTGCTTGTTGAATTAACCAAACAAAACTTTAATAAACTACAAAAATTTGGACGCCAGCGTATTCGGTAAATAACACTCTTGCGAACTTTATCGGGGGGAGAAAACAATCAAAATCAAATATAAAACAAATAATATATTAACATAAGTATAAGCAAAAATTTTTCAACACTTTACAAATGGCTACAAATATTTAAGTATGATGAAATTTGAATTAATTAATTAACAGACAAAAAATTCAGTTAAAAAAATTAAATTTGAAGATTAACAAAAAAATTACAATAAGAAACAATCAACTGGTTTACAATTTTTCTTCTGACCAAAAGTTGAATTTTGCACATAAAGGGCTACTTAGCTTAGCGGAGACGTGGTATCCCGACGAGGTCTGGTCCTGAAGATGGCCGTGGGTACCCGGGAAAGAGGACGTAATATTCAGGTCCTGACAACGCTGATTTCCAGGAGACGCTGCGTCGGAATGATATCCAATACTTTTAGGATAACTCCAAATATTGAATTTATGCCTCGTGCCTTGCTTCAATGGTGGTTTGGTCCAGGATTTTACATGAAAAAGGGGTAATGTAAAGAACCAGTTGATAACAGAAAAAACTTAAAATTGTGAGAAAAAAGAAATACAAGAAAACTACAAAAAAACTATGGTGACGAAGGTCACTGCAAAACCAAACTAGGTTTTAAAAATTTAACAAAAAACCTGACTACTAATAAAATTTTACTTCTGAAAATATATGAATAAGCTACTAATTAATATAATAAATGAGAAAACTCTATCATGAAATTTTAGCCGCTCACAAAATGGCTGACTGGTTATGACAAAAAATTTGAATGAAGGTAACAAAATTTAGTACAAATGAATTAGAGAGAAAATATCTGAATTACTATCTGAAAAAAAACTAATACTGTAACAAATATAGCAAACAAAGTTATAGGTTTAATCTCCCGAAAAATCAACTAATAAAAATTGTCTATTAACCTCTTGTACTAACACGAAGTTAACTAAATGCGCCAAAACGACTTTAGGTTTCGACTTTTAATGAGATAAGATTGTCTACACACGATTAAGAGACAAATATTCTAATTTATCCCTTGAATATTTTCGAGTTTAATCCTCGTCCACAATAATCTAAATAATGACAAAACACCACGATATTGTGTCTCAAGCGACCACAAAATACAAAATTGCCACGATAATTAATGAGTTAACATGTGTCCAATGGACACGGAAATCGCACAAACATGTGCGTCAATAAAAATTAAATATTACACGGAATATCCTTTAATTCCCAAAAATAACTATACAGCAACGTTAACTCAATAATATGACATCATAATAATCAAATACATTCAAAATACCAAAGAATTAAAGAAATAAACGTGAAAATCCGTTAAAGAATAAGTAAACGATCTTAACTCACCAGGGTCAAAAGCGAAAGTCAAAGTAGCATGGATATTTTAAATGGCCTCAGTTCTGTTTCTACCGCGTACGGACTTGTTGACTTCGCGCCTTATAATTAATATCTATCAATTATGACTATAATTTAATAAATTAACGATTAAACGCTTGTGATTCTGTTAATTATTTGCACATTCACAGTGGGTGCAAGTATGGTAAATGTACAAAAAAAGTAAATTTTTCTTTTGTTGAAATAGGTTTAAAATGTCATAAAACGTAGAGATTTTAAATTTGAGGGAAAACATTTTTTTGGTTGTCTGTCGTTCGGTAGGTCTATCTATTTGTAACTTTCTTTGTGCGTACGTTTTTTCTGTAACTGTTTAAGATATTGAATTGAAAGATACTCGTATGCATTATAATGATATCTGGAACTAGATTATATTTTGAGCTTCCTAATGCGAAAGAGGGGAAAATAAGTGAAGCAAGCTGTTAAGAGCCCAGACTTGGGATTTTGTGTATATTAATATTAGAAGCAAAGGTCTCAAATTTTCCTATAACATTAGACACCCCCCGCCATTACCCCCACTCAGTTATTAAAAGGATTAATAAAACAAAATTGAGATATTCACTTGAAATTTGATACACGTATATATTATAACGATATATGGAACTAGATTATATTTTGAGATTATTCCTTTGAATGGTTGGTGGTGAGATAGGGGTAAATAATTTATCTACATACTAGAAGCGAACGACTTGAGTTTTTTTATGACTTTTTGCACCCCCACAACCCTAGGCCATTATTAAAGGGGTTAAGAAAATTGGTTTTCAACAAGCTTAAAATAATTTTTCGCTGGAGATTGTCTATCAGGATATCGTCGGCCATAAAGGTTCATAGCAATTGCATTTTTTTTACTTTCCTCATAAATAATTAACGTGTCCGCTTTTTCATCTTTTGTATAAATTTGAGGCATTTTGAACACAATTAACAAGAGTTTTAAACAACTTTTAAAGACACAATAAAAACACCGTTAAACCAACAAATGTTTGACAAGCTAAATATTTCATTGTTTTCAAAGCCACCTTAGTTACTTCTTAACGTTTAATTAGAACAAAATTGTATTTTCTTATTTTCTTTTAGCTGTAATTTTATTTGTATTTATCGCACATTTTAATACGACATATGAATAAATTCCTTATTAATGGCACTAATAAATGGTACCACGGTACCCATATTTGAAAAAATTGAGTTTTGCCACAAAAACAGTTTTGGTGAATTTTATTTGCTCATAAATCACGTAATTAAGTGTTTTTAACGGGATTGTTGCATTACACGGGTCATTTAGAATAAATCAGAACCATCATGGCACACTTAAATGGAAAACTAAGAATTATATTATGAAAAAAATTATATTTGAAATTTCACTTATTTGGCATCGTTGGATTCAGATCATTATGCAGAATTCAAAAATGCAATATGTAGGGTATGCCATTTAAAAATCAAAAGTTAGTGTCACTTCCGGCGAAACAGGAAGTGAAAAAAAATTAATTGTAAGTCAAAAAGTGCCGCTTATTATGTATATAGTATATCCTAAATTTCAATCAATTATCTTTAAAACTAAATGAGAAAAGGGGGTATACGATGATACGTTACACCCGGTATATGATAATCTCCAAAATATAAATACATGGCAATATCAACAGATTTCTACAGGACGTATATTTAGGTACTCCCAGAATGTTGTACAGCTTTCTTCTGAAGCTTAAATATTCTTTCAAAGTAACATGAAGAGCCCAAAAAAGAATTCCATATGTTGCCCTTGAATAAAATTTGTATAATAATATGCCAAGACATTTCCCCTATTTCATATTTTGGATAATCTATACAATGCATAACAAACGTAAGAATGTTTTGCTGGAAAGTCAATATGTTCATCCCAATTAAATGCATTGTCTATAAATAGCCCCAAGACTTTAGTATGCTAGACTTTTTCTATAGATCTGCCAGCTATTTTTATTGTGACTTTTATCATATGTATCAATTTTGTTAGCGAAGTATGTACATTAGATAAAGCTGTTTCAAAAGATTTTCTACAGCAAGTAGAAATTATCATCCACATAACATAATTTAAAAATTGTCAAAAAAGCCAGGCAAATCGTCGATATCGAGCGAAAACAATAAAGGCCCAAGAACAGAACCTTGCGGAACTCCAAATTCAATATTCAATTTTTCTGATTTAACTCCACTTACTTCTACTACTTGAGTTCTATTTGTAAGGTAGGACATCATCCAGTTATTTACTTTGCCTCTTAAACCATATTTACTCAATTTTTCAAAAAGTGTTGGGTGATTTACTAGATCAAAGGCTTTGCTTAAATTCATGAAGGGTCCTGCTCATTTTTTATTTTGATCTATATATACATATTATAAAGAGAAATATTAACTAGATTAAATTTTGAGCTTATTCCTGAAAGGTTGGGGATGACATAGGGGTAAATAAGTAAAGCAAGCTAGTAGGTATGAGTTCAGAAACTTGGGATTTGGTGTACATACCAGAAGTAAGTGATTTTCCAAGCAATTCTTCCTAGGAAATCTGGATGTGGAAGTAGTGATTCCTTAGGCAGCGGTTCCTTAATATAAAATATAACTGAAACACATAAGGATGTAATTCCCTTAGATTTCATTTAAGCTTAGTATTTCTTTTCCATAAAATGCTTATTTTCTTAATTATTGATAAAAAATTACGCAAGAATAAGCTTTTTTCCACTTTTGTTTTAACCACTGTGGTTGGTTATAACTTTATTTAATTGCACCCAATTTAAAGTTAACTTATGTGGCTTTAAAATATAATGGAAACATTTAAACATTGCTTGTTTTCACAAATTGCTACAAACTTCGTTTTGAATTGTTGAAGAAAGTGCTAAGGGCGTAGTCAGACAAACTAAATCGGAACGATCGCATGCAAGGGAGTTTCACGAATTTTTGAAAAGTTCTGTTTTTTTCATTTCTGGATGTAGTCGGTGTATTTAAATTTTGATGGTGACTTAGTCTTACTATTTTTGTATATTAAACGTAGACCTTTGGATGGATTCTGCAAATATGTTGTTAATTCCCGAGCTGACAGGTGTGCCTTCGAATTTTTATTAACACTTTTCACAATGTTGTGTTTAGATTCCATGATCTACAAATATCAATTCTAAGTTTACTGCATGAAGAACTCCCAAAGCATCCCCTTTAAACATTCAATGGCTTATTAGCACAGCAACAATAGTACCTACATGAGTATTTTTATTCAAAAAGGGTCATAGTTTTCTAGTAAACAAAAAATAGCTAAATTCATAGCTGATATTTCAAAGGCTGCAATAAAAAGCTTTTTAAGGATCTTTCGAAAGCATAATTTTACTATTTCACAGTGGAGCAATTTCTTAAAATCAGATGAATGTGTGTTTGTGAGTCAGAAGCAAATGATAAATTATTTTACAATTAACACTATTGCTGTTAATTTATTATTTGGAATAAGTTTAATATAAATTTTCTATATCAGAATGAGTTATACTTAAAAGTAGTTAATAACATTTGATCCCACGTCTATCTAGGGTTTTTCCGTACGTATTCAATAGTTCTGTAACTCTGACCTGCCTCACCCTTACAATAAAATTCTTAAGTAGTGATTAAAGTTGCTAATCAAACAAATGGAACATAATTGTCGATGACATTGACATTTCATTGCCTTTTGTAGCCTACTATAGTATTTTATACTAATGGATGGATTTGTAATAAAGATTGATTTTCTTGCATATTTAGTGTCTACAATAACACAGATCTACAAAGGAAAAGGTCTTGTTTCCTATATTGATCAATATTTAATGGCCAACAAAATTTGATTTTTATTATAAAGTTATGATGATACCTACATTCCCAAAGATTGCATCATTCAATCCCTTTCTACCCTGTCAGTGTAATAAAAACTGCATTATTATATAGGATAATGCAGTTTTTATTACACTGACAGGGTAGAAAGGGATTGAAATTTATTGGCACCCGAAAATTATTAAATAAAATGGTGTATTTCTCAGCATATATTTATAAACAATAAAACTTGCAATTTAAGCCGTTTTAAAACACCCTGTGTCACATGATAAATCGATACTCTCAAGGAGAAAACAAAGTTCATGATATATGTGAATTGATATTGACACAAATATAGGACAGAGTGCTATAATGAAATTAACTCATGTTGATTCGCAATAAATATGTTATAAAAACACAATAACCTAGAGTCTTTTTTAGATTCTTTTATTGCATTTAGATGTATTACTCTTCTTCAGTACTGAATTATTTGAATTTAATAAAATCGGGCGCGAAGAATCGGTCTTGAACCTATTCATTTTGGCTTTTTGACTTGTAAAGATAAATATTACTAACAATCCTATCGAACTTGTAAAAAGGGATAGTAGTGTCATTGCTCTGATAAAGAATATTGTAAGTTCCACCAAGACGAACTTGTAAAAAGGTCTACTCTTTATTGCGTAATACAGATTTCAAGGGTACTTGATCATCAAAGGCCAATAAACCCAATTTTAAAAAAGCCACTTAACTCAGTTCTCAGGATTCTTGAATTGGGATCTGCAAACTGTAGTTTGTTTAAGGGAGCACTCTTCAGCCCTTCTTGACCTCGATCTAGAAGACCTTTTATCAATTACTCCATTTTCCCTAATTTTTATATCTCTACCAGCATTAAATCAGCATTTTCTGGGTTTTTTGACCAGCGGACTAACATCTTGCATCCATAAAGAACATGTTCAGCAGTCTCTGTTGCAGTACCAAGGTATCTACATTTATCATTGTCTGCCTTACCCATAATCTTAAGGTGTTATCTCAAGGGCAATGGGTTTTTAGAAGGCCTGCGGTCAGCTTTGTATCAGACTTTTCGATTTCTATAAGCCTTGTGATATTATTTCTTGAATAACATTGACTTTTTCGTTTTCTTTGGCCTATATCAAAGATGCATCGGAAGTGAATGAGCCGTTTTTTATTAAACCAATTTTACTGTTTACACAAGATCAAGAGAGATCCTCCAGTAGGAATGTTTCTGTTTCCCTTAGTATCCCTTTCATCTGTGTCCCTTACTTAAACGACAAATCTGTGTTCTTTATTTAAACCACAAACCGGTTTAGGCCCAAATAAGGCTTCATATCCTTTTTTGCAAAGGTGTCAGTGAATTCATTACCTTCTATTTCCTGGTAACCTGGCTACCACATTGTAGTCTAATGCATTTAGAATTTAGTTTTTGAAAAAATGCACGAATCGAGATTTTTGCCGAAAGTGGAAAGGTGACGTGGGTAGAGTCTAAAACCAAAAAGTCGGGACTGTACGTGCTGGCTTCCAGTCGCCATCTTGGAAAACACGAATGACGTTGTATCTCCATTCCTGTTCATTTTTTCGGAGAATTTATGAGAAGCAAAGTTGTAGAAAATCATTTTATCTTTCATTTCTAATTTAACTTTTTTTGTAGCATTGATATTGTAAAAGTTACAGCTGTTTGAAAAAAAATTTTCTTTCTTATCAATTTTTCAAGTACTAAATGGAACATCCGGGTGTAAAACTATAAATAGAAATTATAGAGGACGTAATTGCCTTTAGTTTAAATGCTCAACAAAGTTTCTGTGACTAATATTTTTAAAACTGTGAACTCAGTTTCAACTCAACGTTTTGGTTTAGACTCTACCCATGTCCCCCTTCCACTTTGGGCTAAAATCTCGATTCGGGCATTTTTTCAAAAACTTTATAGTATTTTCTGTCTAAATGCATTCGACTATTAAGGTAGCCTTGTTGCTTCGGAGGTTGCCAGCATTATCAAGCAATTTCGAATTCAAAGGTGTAAGATCTGAAAACCTTGAACACTGTCTGGTTGACTGAAAGTATACTGATCTTAGCTTTTCGGATTGTTTATGTATTTCTTGGCACATAGATCTATGGCATAGATTTCCTCCTAGAAGAGAGTGACGGTTAAATTTAATTTCACAATTTTTAGTGACGGCTCTGAGTAGCTCATTTTTTCTATTTTTTTTTTTTTTTTTTTGTATATTTGAGAAAAGTGTTAAAGCTTAACGTGTTTAATCCGAGACGCTACTCATCCATGATCTAGCAGTTTATAAATAAGCAAAAATTGTTGAAAAGAGAAACCATTAGTCTCAAAATTAATAGTTCAACAGGTAACCGAAAGAAACTTGATTGTGTGACAATCTATGTATCCAAGTTTCACAAACAATTTAACAAACAACGATATGGAAATTAAGATCCAGGGATTTTATTTTGGCTAACCTTTGTAAGGTTCTTTGGTTGCTAGTTTTAAACAAACGAAAATGCTAGTTCAATATGACAACCAACCATATCAAGAAAGTAAAGTTATGAGAAACTAGTTGCAGCTTATGACTTGTATATAAATATATAAATAAATCTTTATTTACTCTATAATGTAAACAAATTCAGACACACTTCCTAAGAATATAAAATTATTTAGTAGCATCGAAGCAATCAAAACGGAGATTTGATAAATATAAAACCAACACAAAATAGTAAACATTAAAAAATATTTAAGTACGGTCTATTTTGTGCACTTGCTCCCACTTTGAATTTGGCATCACTTTTAAGTTCCATAGGAGTTTGCAAAATTATTAATTCTTTGTTCGATGGCAGATAATCTGGGTCAAACGTTTTCAACTTTTATATTGTTCAGCAATGATGCATCATCTCCTATATTATTATAATTTATTTCATATCATGATATTTATAGGAATATAAAATACTTCTCGAGAAACTTTTTATATGAGTACCTATAAAAATATTTATAGTATACAAACTGGCATTTTCATAAAAGAAAAATTGGAAATTTATGGAGATTGATCTTGTTTACTCAAATAAATAAAAAATTAGTTTACAATTCAGTATTCTCTTCCTAACATGCTGGCGAGAGCGAATAATAATAAAATTGATCTATTTACATTAACTAGATAAACTTAGGAAATATAAAGAAAAAAGTTAGAGGGTCGATGAAATTTAGCATACAGTTAGTTATTTTCACTTGAGCTTTCAGGAATAGATGGATGTACCTCATGATCACGCGAATAATTTTTGTTAGAGGTGAAAGATGGGAAATGCGTCTTTCTTTATGAAATACATTATATGTAAAAATGTGGGAAAATCATGATTTATTACATATACCGTGTACATTTAAAAGTGGACAGTATAGTATTTACGAAGTCAATTGGAACAGCACGGAACTAGAGGATCGGGATATTGTCAATATATCGCTTCACATTGAATGAGAGAGCACAGAATTCTACAGATTTATATTCACCACTCCTCGTCTACAGTCCAGGTGGAGTTGACCCGCCTGTCACATAGAAATATAGGTGAGATTAGATGTTTAGCGAATTTGATTTGTCAACACCAACCTTGTTCAGAATTTTTGTATGCCATAATATATAAAACAAAAAATGCGTATGAACTGTTTCTATCGTATGATCTGTACGAGGCAGTGCAGTACAGCCAGGCAGAGTTATAAATTACTTAATTCTAGTAAATATTTGAACAAATTATTAGTTTTATTATAGATAGATAGATATATAGATATCTTTATTGGTCACGACTACACACAACGGTGTTTTGACAAGTCATTACATATATACTTATATATATATATATATATATATATATATATATATATATATATATATATATATATATATATATATATAACAATGTATAAAACATACTAAACATACTAGGAATAACAGACATTAACATAAGAAACAGAGGTATAAAATATAAAATGTATAAGAGAAAAACAAATATACATTATAAGAGTAAATAAAAAATCACAAAATTAAGCCAGAAAAATCACCCAACAAAAATTCATTGAAATCGTAATAAGCCCTCTCCAATAAAAAATTTTTAATTGCGGTTTTAAACTGTTTATAATTGAGTTCTTGGACAGCATTTGGCAACACGTTAAAGAATTCTATTGCGTAATAACCAGATCCGTTTCTTGTCTTAGATAACCGCAGAAAATCAACAACAATATTGTTTTTATTTCGCGTCGAATATGAGTGAAAACTGTTATGGGTTACGTAGTGGTTGATGTTTTCTTTAATGTACAGCAGGCATTGTAGAATATAAGAACAAGGCAGAGTAAGTATTTTTAGATTTCTACATGTATCTCTACAATCATCTCTGTATGCTAAGCCTGCAATAATTCTAACCGCTCTCCTTTGCATAGAAAAAATTGCGGCAGTATGCGCCGAATGTCCCCATGCCAGGATAGCATAAATCAGATTAGACTGAATTAGTGCATGATAAGCAATTACTACTGATGCAATTTAATGAAATGTGTGTCACAACACACATTTCATTAAATTGCGAAACAAAAAAATATTTCGTGACACATTCTTGCACATTAGTTCTGTGTGTTTCTCCCATGTTAATTTATTATCTAGAGTAACGCCCAAAAATTTAACATAATGAAGGGAATTGGTATCTGAAGAGTGATGTCTCAAACTAAAAATCATTGTTTCGGTCTTATCTTTGTTTAAAATTAACTGGTTACTTACAAACCAATCTTGAACCATAGACAGCGATTGACGAGCTTCATTTATTAGATCACGGAGATCTGTATTAGTATGAGCGAGTGTAGTGTCATCAGCAAAAAGAGTGAACTTCGACGAGGCACTACTATTGGGCAAATCGTTAACATAAATGAGGAACAAGACTGGTCCTAGGACTGATCCTTGAGGTACGCCAAATTTAATGTCTATCGAATTTGACTTTGCGTTATTGAAATTCACAAACTGAGAGCGATCAGTAAGATACGATTTAATCAGGTTTTGACTATTCACTGAAAATTTATAAAAGCCTAATTTCTTTATGAAAAGGTCATGTGGTACACAATCGAAGGCTTTGCTTAAGTCTAAGAATTGGACATGTACGAACTCCTTGGCCTCAAAACCTTTGTTTATTATGTCGGTTAAGTTAATTATGGCTAAAGTCGTGGACAACTTAGACCTAAAACCATATTGACTTCTATTAAACAAGTTACGATATTCAAAATAATTAGTTATTTGTATTTTTAGTATTACCTCGATGATTTTTGCAAAAAATGGCACAATAGATATTGGCCTGTAATTTGCAGGGTCGGCAACTGAACCTTTTTTAAACAGGGGTAACACTATGGATAGTTTTAAAATTTTCGGAAAGCTGTTCGTTCTAATGCATTCGTTGATTAATTTAGTGAGAAGGACCAGAATAATAAATTTAATACAGTTTAGCACTTTTACATTTATCTCATAGGTATCATAGCTTTTTACGTTTTTCAAGTTTTCAATTACATCAAGTACCTGATTATAGGACACTTCAGAGAAGTTAAAATCCTCCTCTATGCTGTTGATACTGGAATTATTTTAAAAATTTTCACAGTTAATGTTACAGGGTGGCAATATATTAACTAAATTCTGAGCTATATTTCCAAAAAAATTGTTAAAATCGTTAGGTGAAATAGTCTCATTATAATTGCGTATCTCACTTTTGTTTGATTTAATCAAGTTCCACATTGCCTGTTGTTGATTTTTGTTTCGAAGTATATAATTATTTGCGGATTTCTTTGCATTGACTAACTCCTTTTTATAAGTATATTTTTTCTTTTTTATTAATTCTTTTAAATCAGCAGAAGGATTTGCCTCATAACAATCTTGTAAAAAATGAAGTGCCTCTCTCATTTGTCTAAGGTTGTCAGTGAACCATTTAGGGTTACATTTATTGTCATTTACTAAAATTTTGGATTTGATTGGGAAGCACACTTCTATTGCAGAAGTTATTTTATTCAAGAACAATTCGAATTTGGCTTCAAGGTCAAGAGATGAAGTGTCAATAAATTTCCAGTCGACCTGTTCCAATTGTGTGTTTAAATGAAATAAACCCATGTCGGTAATAGGCCTATAGTGAACTTTTTTTTTATTACTGTGTTTGAGTGATTTTTGCAATTAATTGTTTAAAATGGCATTTTGGAGGCCTTTCAATAGTAGTGATAACGAGACGGACGATTTTGATACAGAGCCTATACAAGAGAATTTGAAAATAAAGACTTACACGTTCAAACTCAAAGGGTTATTTTGAGTATTTACTCGTGTTTAAAAGGCGAAAATATTGATTCATCATATAATCAAATTGTAAAGATGATTTGTGAATTAACCAAATTTAGTCCTACTACAATTTATAGGGTTATTAGAGCCGGGGATGTAGTTGACCATTCTATTAAACGGAAAAGAGTTGGACAAAAACTTAAAAAACTTGATCACGCGTCCAAAGATGTCATTCGTCGAGTTGTGTGTGACTTTTACAATGAACAGAAGGTGCCCACATTAGAAATGATTAGGAATAAGTTTCGCGACTATCCAGATTATAACTATATATCATTGGATACTTTGCGAAACGCGTTGCTTGATTGCGGTTTTAGGTACAAGAAATTGGTAGTTATCATCGACACGAGTACCTGCGTAAAATAAAAAAAAAATATTGAGATGCAAATAGAGACATAATTTATCTTGACGAAACATGATTTGACACCCATGATGTAGTTCAATACGGTTGGGTAGATAACACCAAAAAGTGTAATTTAAGTACTCCGTGTTCTAGGAGAAAAAGAATTATAATTCTACATGCTGGAAGGAAAAATGGTTTTATTCCAAATGCGTTGTTGTCTGCTAAGAATATCATGAAATCCTCGGCCGACTACCATGAGGATAAGACAGCCGAATTATTTGAGAAGTGGGCAAAGGAACAGCTGTTATCAAATATCCCACCAAATTTTGTAATTGTTATGGACAATGCGTCATACAATTCGCGGCAACACACAAAAATTCCGAACACCAACACAAGAAAAGGCGATATCATTGAATTTATGAAAGGTAAAGGCTTGGAAATACCAGAAGAAAACACAAAAAAGACTTTATTAGAACTGATTGGAAAGCCAAATTTTAAAAAGGGACATGCCGTTGAATAATTTTTTGAAGCACACGATCATACTATTTTACGTCTGCTTCCATATTATTGCGTTTTCAACCCCATTGAAATGGTGTGGGCTGATGTAAAAACAAGACTACGTCAATATAATCAATCCCCACAATTAAGTGAGTCTGTCTTAAAAAATATAAAGATAATAGTAGACGAAACAGTGGTAAAAAATGAAAATGAATATTCTATATTACCACCTATCAATCCAATTATTATTAATGGAAACACCGATTTAAGTTTTGAAATCTCGGATAATGAGGAATGAGATATTGTTTATTTAAAGTACATAAACAAAGCTTTTTTGAAATGTGTTTATTTAACGTCAACCTATTTGCGCTACCGATGCCAGGAAGTATCATGGCCTAACATTTAATAAACAAAACAGTCGCTGCTTTACAGCCCTTCGGAAGGATTACATACCATCTATGCAACTCTCGCCTAAGATTACATAACTTTGCCTCTAGAAGGTAGAACGGGAGGTAAGTCGCTAGACAATAGACGTAGCCTTAATATAACATTTATGTGACTTATCAAATGTGATAAACATATTTCTTCATTAACCACTTCTATTGAATAAAGGTATTATAGACATCTCTTCCTTAAACAATTAAAAAATATTTTGTATTTAACGCATTTTTACATTTCTACCGTCGCCGCCTATGTCCCATAAAGGAGATGCCGACTTTACTCCGAATTTTCGTTTTTATACTGTCCCAATTGAGTTCATATATACTATACTTTAAATTATTAAACACACCGCCAGTTTTTATCAGCAGACACACTGGCGGTATAATATTATTTCGCCACATTAACAAAATCCATACGACGAAAATAAAATGTTAATAAACAGTTATAAAACTAGAAAAAGAGTTGATTATTTTTCTCGGACGATGTGTACAATAAATACGGCAGTTAATAACAATGAAACCTTCGAAAGTACATCCTGGCAGAGCATCAAAAACTCGCCATGCCAGTGCGTCGTGGAGACAGACGCTGGCTTGAGATACTGAAAACTGAAACCGACTGAAACTGACTGAAACACACGCCGATTAGTTGTTGCTGAAACCTTGCAATACTCGGTCGCCCTGAAAAAGGGATTGGGAGTCCCACGGCGGAGCAAAAACGTAAACAATCCTAAAAAATATGAATTAGCCAGTATTTTAACTGAGCCTGTTTTGAGAGTTAAAGAATTCTTGGCATAAACAAAACAAGAAGGTAAGTAATATATGTCTTGTGATTGTTTATGATGACAAAAATTAGTATGCCTATATTAAATGTTTGCTCTATGAAAAAGAAAATCAAATACGAAAATATATAATAATATTAATAACAACACTTTTTATTGAAAATTTACGGTTGTAGTAAATTAAAAATAAAAAAAATATGCAATATTGTTTGCCAAGTGGCAAAGTTGATTTCTGTCTAAGGGCCAAATTTACTATTACACGCAACCATGAAGTAATATTGTTGTTTGATACAATCAGTATCTTGACACGACAAATTTATAATGCAAAAAAATAATTATTTAAAATTTTATTTTGAGAATCAGAGAGAAATAAAAATAATAGTTAGAGGTAGACATTATAATAATCTATATAAACTATAAGATACTATACGTAGTGTTGTTTGCGTGTGATTGCTATATTTCTAATTTTAATAATCTCCCGACGATATCAACTTAATTTCTGAAATTCGCATCTGTGTTATAATTGTTTCTGTTGTCTTGTCTTATCAATACTCTTCATGCACATTTTCTTGCTGAAATAAGTTAAAACTTCTATATTTTCTGATCGATATTTTTCGTATACCCAACACGCTAGCTAATACTAAGTGATTGTTCAAATAATCGGTTTTTCTTTAAGTTACCATGCTTACAAATAATTGACGGACAGACAATCAGATATTTTTAATATTTCTCAGAATTACATAACAATATAATTACTTTGCTCTACGAACGATATTTCCGGTTTTAAATAAATGCGGATAATACTCTTTGTTTCTGCTGAGCATATAATAAGATGTGAAAATATATTAGGGTTATCAAAAAAAGTTAATCTTAAAGGGCCCTCTAGTCCTGTTAATACAGAAAAATGAATTTAAGATTTTACGTTACCCTGTTACCTCCAAATCTACGTAGTCAAGTGGTATAGTAATCGCAAAAGTTTCAATTTTTTTTTGTTCAAATAGTTTTAGAAGGTAATGAAACGCCAATATTTTAAATTTGACAGAATAAAAAATTCTGTCGGTCTGTATGTCTGTCTGTACATTTTTTGTGCTCACGTTTTCGCTGGAATGGTTTAAGATATTAACTTACAAAACCGCTGCCTAAGGAATCACTACTTCCACATCCAGATTTTTCAGCCAAGTCACTTTAAAGGAAACATCTTGACTATATTTGCACTCTAGTATGAGGACATTATTGGTCATTGAAAAATATTATAAAAAAATCTGAGGCCTTCACTTCTAGTATATGCACCAAACCCCAAATTTCTGTACTCTTACCAGCTTGCTTTACTTGTTTTCCCCTATTT
The DNA here is from genome assembly GCA_963583905.1 of Stenurella melanura. Classification (NCBI taxonomy): domain Eukaryota; kingdom Metazoa; phylum Arthropoda; class Insecta; order Coleoptera; family Cerambycidae; genus Stenurella; species Stenurella melanura. The sequence goes on from OY757316.1 coordinate 24,582,928, forward strand.
ATCCCCCAACCCTTCACAGTATAAGTTCTAAATACAATCTAATTGCATATCTCGTTATAATACACACGTGTACAAAATATGAAGACAATATCTTTAACCCTTTCAATGAGAACGTGCGCACAAGAAAAGTTACAGATCGACAGACCGATAGATCGACAGACCGATAGATCGACAGACAGGCAGAAAATTTTTTTCGCTCAAATTTAAAATCTCGTGACATTCTATTTCATTACACATTATATTTCAACAAAAAAAAAATATTTTTTTTTTTACGATTACTATACTTCCACTCCACTGTTTGAATGCGGAAGTAATTTGAGGCGTTTGTTTCTAGCATATACCCCAAAATAGAAGTTTCTGGACTCTACTTATTTTCCCCAATACAATCCCAATTTACAACCCCCTCCTTTTAACGGAATCATCTCAATCAGATGTCACTACAATACATGCGTGCACCAAATTTCAAGTGAATATTTCAATTCTATTTTATCAATCCCTATAATAATGGAGTGAAGTTTAGGCCTTGGCTTCTAGTATACACCAAATCTCAAGTTTCAGCTTGCTTTACTCATTTCGCTCTATTACCTCTACTTACCCCCACCCCTTCAACGGAATCGTCTCAAAATATAATCTAGTTCCAGATGCCGTTATAATACGTACGTGTAGTAAATTTCAAGCGAATATCTCAAGTAAAGTAAATTTTATCAAGCCCTTTAATAATGGAGTGGGGGTAGTGGAGGGGTTGAAAAATGTTACAAAAAAATCTGAGGCCTTGGTTTTTAGTATATACATCAAATCTCAGGTTTCTGCACTCTTACCAACTTGCTTCACTTATTTTTCCATATTTGTTCCTATTTAACCCCACCCCCTCAATAGAATCATCTCAAAATATAATTACAGATGTCGTTATAATACACATATGTATCAAATTTCAAGCGAAAATCTCAATTTTATTTTATCAACCCTTTTAATAATGGAGTGAGGGTAGTGGGAGAAATTGAAAAATGTTATTAAAAAATCTGAGGCCTTGACTTCCAGTATATACACCAAATTCCAGGTTTCTGTACTCTGACCAGCTTGCTTTACTTATTTTCCAATAATTACCCCTATTTCACCCCCAACCCTTCAACAGAAACATCTCACATTCAAATCAGTTCCAGTTGTCGTTATAATATATACGTGTACAAAATTTCAAGTGAATATCTCAATCTAATTTTATCAACTCCTTTAATAATGGAGTGGGGGAGGTGCGGGGGATGGAAATATTATAAAAAATTTAAAGTCTCCACCTCTGGTATATACACCAAATCTCAAATTTTTCTACTCTTACCAGCGTGCTTTACTTATTTTCTCCTATATACCCCACAACCCTTCACCGGATAAATTCAAAAAAAAAATCCAGTTCCAGATCTCGTAATAATACATACGTGTATAAAATTCAAAGGTCAGTTTTCGACCTTGTGCTCATGAGAACTTTCGATCAGGAGTTCGAGAGGAATAACACATATAAGATAAATTTTCGTTGCACAATTTCAATGTTTCTACAGTAAAAATCGAATTATAGGTCACAATTTTTTACTTAAAAGTTTTAAAGGCAATAAAGCTTCTTTAGAAATCGACAAAACTATAGCTGGATTTTCTATGTAACAATACTGATTATACTTAACAAAGTAGAAACTGCATTTAACAGCCCAGTGCTAGATAGATTTGTATCACATTTCTTATTATTCAGACAATATTCGGAACAGCCTGTCGATATCAACAGTTTTACAGCCCCTCGGTTGATTCATCGGGTTACCACGATGCTCCCCTTCTACTTCTAGGTAGGGCTTAATGGAATAGACACTTTCATGCTGTGTAATTAAAACTCCATTCATCTTCTGAAGGCCTATAAACAAAAGTGAAGTTATCGCCCAAACCTAGTTCTTTACTTGCACAGAATATAAATAAATTTATATTGTAAACTGGGCGGTAAGTTTATTATTCCTCTACTTCTTATAGTGATTCTAAAGACTAAGAAAGTTTTCTTTCTATCTTATTTTTATCGCCATTTTGAGAAAAGAAATCTCCTAAATAACCTCTAAATAGTACCCAGCACTCTATTTTTAATTTCTTATTCAAAGTTGCAGGATTTTCGTCTTTCATCAGAACAAATTTGTTTCATACACGATCATGCTTTATTATTAAAACCTCCACACGCGCTCCAATTTGCTCGTTGATTTCCATACACGTCCGAACCTATCTGATCACCTCATATTGTCAAGGATTGCAAAAGGACGATGATGATTGTTCGTGATTTCGTATGCTTAGACAGCCCTGTAATCATAAAAAATCAACGACTTATGAGCATGAAAGAAGAGGTCAATTTTAGCTGTATGGTCCTTTTAAGAGATATGTTTGTTAGCGAGCCTTTATTTACTTTTATCAGCGTTTATCATTCATTATCTAGCAACTATTATAATTTTGTAAAATTTTTAGTAAACAGTTTTAAATTACTAGAAGATTAGATTTCCGTGGGCAAAGCATTGTATGCGCGTAGAGCGTCGCTAAAAGTTGATTTTTTTAAAGATATTTAAGACGATATTTTTATATGGTCTATGTTGTACTTTTCAGCAGGCCTTAGTAAATAATTGTGCAATTTCGATTTTTTAACTAAGAAGGGTTTAGGGTAGGTATGAATTATTTGTATCGTATGATCTGTACGAGGCAGTGCAGTACAGCCAGGCAGAGTTGTAAATTACTTAATTCTAGTGAATATTTAAACAAATTATTACTGTTTGATTTTTTTGCAATGAATTGTTTAAAATGGTATGTTGGAGGCCTTTCGATAGTAGTGACAACGAAACTGACGATTTTGATACAGAGCTTATACAAGCGGAATTTGAAAATAAAGACTTACACGTTCAAACTCAAAGGGTTATTTTGAATATTTGCTCGTGTTTAAAAGGCGAACATATTGATTCTTCATATAATCAAATAGTGAAGAGGATTTGTGAATCAACCAATAAAAAGTAAGAAAATCTGAATATGCCACAAATAAACAATTACAGACAATAACCAAATTTAGCCGTACTACAATTTATAAAGTTATTAGAGCCGGGGATGTAGTTGATCATTCTATTAAACGGAAAATTCGCGGCAAAACTCAAAAATTCCTAACACCAACACAAGAAAAGGAGACCATTGAATATATGAAAGGTAAAGGCTTGGAAATACCAGAAAAAAACACAAAATTGACTTTATTAGAATTGATTAGAAAGCATAATTTTAGAAAGGAACATGCATTTGAAAAAAAAATTTAAGCACATGATCATACTATTTTACGTCTGCCTCAATATTACTGCGTTTTTAACCCCATTGAAATGGTGTGGGCTGATGCAAAAACAATACTACGTCAATATAATCGATCCCCACAATTAAGTGAGGCTGTCTTAAAGAATATGTAGATAATAGTAAACGAAATAGGCAAAAACGATATATGGAGGAAGTGTGTATCTCATGTGATAAAAAAGGAAAATGAATATTCTGTATTACCACCTATTAATCCAATTATTATTAATGTAAGTACCGATTCAAATTCTGAAAACTCGGATAGTGACGAATGAAATATTGTTTATTTAACGTCGACCTATTTGCGCTACTGAGACCAATTACCGATGCCAGGAAACGAGTTCCTCTAAAATTTTGCCGAGTCTTTCCTTTATAGACTAGTAGAAATTTTCTACTTGTCTTACATCATGATACTGCAAAGTTCATAGCATCATGGCCTAACATTTAATAAACAAGACAGTCGCTGCTTTACGCCCCTTCGGAAGGATTATATACGATCTATGCAACTCCCGCCTAAGATTACATAACTGTCGCTAGAAGATAGAACCGGAGGTAGGTCACTAGACAATAGACGTAGACTTAATATATCATTTATGTGACTTATCAAATGTGATAAACATATTTTTTCATAAACCACTTCTATAAATACAAGTATTATAGAAATCCCTTTCTTTAACAATTAAAAAGTAATTATTTAGTATTTAAATCTTTCAATACTTTGCTCCGCTGAAATCCAACCCAATTGGTTTAACATATTCAAAACAGGTGTGTATCTATCACAATTTAATATTACACGCATCCCTTTATTATGTAACACTTGTAACCTCTTAATATCTGATATGCTACATGATATTAATAATGAAAAGCAATAATTAAAATGTGGATAAATTATAGCATAGTATATAATTAATTTTGGCCATTGTGTTAAATCGGCAGATACTTATTATTTGGAAGATCTTTTTACCAATTTTTCTACATAAATAATCTACATGTGTTTTGAAAACATCACCTGTTGATCTAAAATAATTCCTACGTATTTAATTTCACTTACAAATTCAACTTTTATGTTATTAATGTATAGAAACAGTTGAACATTTAAGTATTTTAGGTAATTAGCTTTAGTTCCAAGACCCATACATTTAGATTTTTCATTATTGAGTTTTAACCTATTTGTGCATAACCATCATTATATAACAATCAAAGCTACTTAGTATGATTTTTTCCAGATACATATATTAAAGTGTTATCCGCAAAGTGGTTTATATATAGATTTCTTAGGACATGATTTATATCATTCACACATATAATGAATAAAAGAGGTCCCAACACACTGCCCTGTGGCACCACATACGAACTAGGAATATTAGTAGATATCTTATTGTTCACTTTGGTTTTATGGTATCTGTTTTCTAAGTAATTTTCAATCCATGTTGAAGCTGTTTCTGTCACACCATACTCACTCAACTCTTTAACTAACCTACGTCGATCAATAGTTTCAAATGTCTTCTTTAGGTCTACAAACACGCTTTAAATAACATTGCCGTCATTAGTCTCGTTCCTCCAATTCGCACACACTAATTGTAAACTTGTTTCGCATGGACGACTTTGCCTAAATCCCGATTGACCAGTAGATAAAAGTTCTCTACAAATTTCTCTCTCAGCTGTTCGGCCACCACGATTTCCAATATTTTATCCACTATTGGAATTAAGTTTATTGGTCTATATTAGCGGGTTTGTTTTGGGTTTTGAACTTTTGGAACTGGCGCGATAACATTTACTTTTAACTCAGATGGTATTTTTCCAGTTGTTAACGATGTGTTTATTAAATTTAACAATGGGTATCCCACGCTGACAAATATTTCTTTCAACAAGTTAATATTTAATATTCCGCCATCGTAGATTTATTCCTTAAATTAAAAATAACTTTTCTTAACTTGTTCAAGCTTATTGTCTTAAACTCAAATGGTTTAGCTGCTGGTATCTTATTTTGAATTTCATCTTGTCTCCCATCATGTGGTCACTACTAAGTGTTATATTAATTGTATTCGATTGATTTTTCTAAATAATTAAAAACTTAAAAAACTTAAGAAAAGAATAATTTCTTATGTTATATCTCCTACATATAAGACAATCTATCAAATTCACTGAATATATATCAACTGCAAGTTTCTCTCAAGGGACCGATTGGGGTTCGTTGCTTTTTTTGTTTTTATTAATGATTTAGCTGATCAAACCAACTGCCCAAATCTATTTTACTGATTGATTTATTGATTGATTTTCCATCGTAAGGCGGGCATTGCTGCCAATTCCGGGCATCCATGGAGGTTCGATCCAACACACAGCTTGGTCGTCCGTCGCACACGCCCAACGGACGGCCAAACCGCGTGCCGGAACCGAATCTCGGATGTATTATATACCGGCTGCATACGACGAGTTGGACATTGGACATGCTTGTTGTCAGCAGCGAGAGCCGCATGACGCATGGGGTGGGAATATAGGATGGGAAGTGTAGGTGTTTGTGAGATGCGTCTTTTAAGTTCCCATGCTTCTTTTAAGTTTCCATGCTTCTATTAAGTTTCCATCTGTCATCATCGGTTGGGGTGTGCAGGTGTTTGCGAGATGCTTCTTTCCAATTGCCATGCTTCTTTTAAGTTTCCATCTATCATCATCTCCTTAAGTTTTCTGTTTCTTCTGTTTCTGAATCTGGCAGCTTTCATTTTTTTTTTATTTATTAACCGTTCTACTGGTAAACATCCATTTACAGTGGAGTTGCTGGGAAGGGCCCTAGCTCGCAGTAACATTTTTTGCGCGTTATGAGAAAAGAGAGGTCCGAAGGTATAGTTTGCTCACCCCGCATGTCGTTTCTTTGAGAAAATCGGTTTCAATTTCCGTCTTCCAAATTAATAATAAAATATTATTAATTTGAATCAATAAATTGAGGTGACAAAAGTTAAGATGGTAAAGATCAGATAGAAAGATAGAATAGAATAATATCAATTATATCAGATAAAACAAAAGAAATAAATTTATAGCTTATCTGTCTTCTGCAGCGTCTAGTGATTGCTGTTTAATTTTATTTCCTCTTCTTTTCTTTCTTGGGTTGAGTTGATTTTATCCATTTAATAACTTTCCACTGTATACAATTACTTTAGGTCACAACACAGCTATATTGCTTTGTAAACATATGTGCCTCATTTTGACACTGACTATCCTATTATTTATTGCCCATGAATCACCTAAAAAGTATCTTGTTGGGTCATCTAGGGTGTACGTAGGGACATTGCACTTCACTTGAGCTTGTTTGCTTTATTTGATTTAATATTATTAGAAAACTTTGTAATTATTAATTCCATATGATCTTTGTTTTTCTATTGAGGCGCTTCATTTCACGCAGAATTTCTTAATCTATCGGTGGCTGAAATTTTTTCGAGTTTAACGGGGTTATACCGCTTTTTACCGCTTTTAGGAGAGCATCTTAAAAACACGCCTATTCACGGCGACACTTAAGTCACTTCAACTGCCCAAGTCTTTTTTGCTGATGACATTAAAATCCATAAAACAATTGATACTGCCGAAGGTTGTAAATATTTCTAGTTTGTAATAGACAATATTATTATAATAACATCATTTAAGAAATTGTTAATTGCAAACATGGTATTAATTTGACTCCTATTACTAGTTGTAAGGAATGTAAAGACATTATGTTATACATATATCTATAATTAATTTTATTTTGTCTTACATTGAGCATGTTGTATCTCTGCAGCCTCGAGGCAATTAGGTATTATTTTAAGAAATTCAAAATGTTTCAAAAATATTTCAACATACAACCGCTAATTTTTCCTACCTGAGGTCGAGCTTGAATGTGGAATACTACATTATGTTGATTTAATCAAATAGGTTTATTAAAACCGGACATTTTTTATTATAATCGAAGAAAAAAATGTGTACAGAAATCCGTTTCAAAACATTCTGTACTCAAAACAATAAAGAAAAGTTGTCTGTGTGTAGACCGTTTCTTCAAAACACGATAATTTCTTTTAACCTTTTTTTTTTTAATTTGGCATGTATGTAAAATAGTATAGTGGAATACTAACTACTACAATTGGATCATATTCATCATACAGAGTGATAGCCAGATGCGTGTAGAATAATATGTGTTATATAAACTATAATATATTATAATTTTAGAGCAAAATGTTACTAGGCATTTTGATTTAGCACCTAAAAATATGAAAGATGTAATAATTACAAGATCCCAAAACTGTATTATACGTACATAGTGTGTTTCAGTTTAAGAAGGAACTGAATATAATAACATTAATTTTACATCACATTTATTCAAAAAAGTCTATACAATATACAGGGTCCGTCACTTAAAATTCCTCGGATTCGTAACTTTCTTATTTTTTTAAGCTACGACCATGTTCGGGACATTAAATTGTAGATATTTTTAAGGCCTTTAAATATGCATGCAGAGTGATTTAAAAAAAAATGAAAAAATTATTACGAAATGAAACTTAATTTTCTTGAATATTTTTTTCCCTCACCCTGTATATGCACTATGTTAATGTTTTCTTATAAAGGTTTTAATTAGCCGCAATTTATGTTATTACGTCATATTCGATATTCTCTTTCGTTTTAGAGGAGGAAATTAGAAACTCTCTTTTTGACTCCAAATTTGAAAACAATGTAAATAATAATTGTAAGCTTTATTTTTTGTATATGCACGTCATAAACAATATTTAAACAATATTTAAAATAACAAAACAGCAACAACAAATAAAAGGAAACATTTTTTTTGTGATATCACTTGATGAACCCATTGCTAATAAATGCATGTTTTCATGTAATAAAATTTGGTTGCCCTTCTAGTGACTACAGACATTTAAATAATAAATTTTAAAATCTTGATTCAGTTTCATGAACTTCCTTACTTTTATTCATTTTATTTTATTCTTTCGACTTTTAAGTTATTCAGATTTAATAAATCAACCATAGCTTCGTCATTAGTAATATTTCATAATTTCTAAGTTAGCCATGAAAGTTTTAATATGTAAATTAAAATTAATCAGAGTAGTTATTTTCTTGTTGAACATTAATTCGCTCGTCAATCTACTAACAATTCGACATGGTTCAATTTTCCACTTTGGAAAAAACACAGTTTTTATAGATGTGTGGAGAATTTAAACGTAATGCTAGAAAAACTTGCACAGTCTGTTCTCAACGGTTTCCTAGTAGACGTTGTCCTGACCATAAAACCCTTAAATTATTTGTTATTTATTTATTTTTTATTTTATGAATACGGCTACCCAGACAGATGTGCATCCAGTTACAGGGCAGGAAATATACAAATAAGTATGTATACAGTACAGAGTAAAAGTTTAAAACTAAATATTTTACAGTGAATAATAGCTATCAAATTAAAAATGGAAAATGCAAAGTGATGTGAGCAGATACTTTAACTAAACGGTGATATAGTAGGAACTAAAGGTTAATTTAAGAGTGATTTAAAATACATTGCTTTATACTATTAGTATTACAATTAAAAATATCAAGGTTCAACTGATAGCTTAAATAGTTAGAGCACACATTGTGAGTAGGAGAAGATTTTACTACATTTGTTCCTGGTGTAGCTAAGTAGATTAGGGCGTGTGAGCGGGTCTGAAAAGATGGAATATTGAAATTTATGGAACTGAGATTATCCGGGTAGTCTATCCGACGTGTTAATAGTTTGTGTAGGAACAAAACATAAAAATAGACCCTACGTGTCGTTAAGTCATTTAGATTAAATCTGCTAATAAGTCAGATTGTGGCGTGCCTCTGGGGGGGATAAATTTCGTCACCTTTAAGGGAGAGATATTTGACGTGCCTTCTCTGGACCGGTTCCAAATTAAGAATATGAATATTGTATTGTGGATTCCAGACAATACCACCGTATTCCAGTTTTGGGCGTACAAAAGCATTAGGAGAGAAAGTGTGAAAATATCTTTAAAGTGCCTTGAGTTTCGTATAATAAAGCCTAGATTTCTGTAGGCATTAGCAATTGTGTGATCAATGTGGGCAGTAAAATTATTGATAATCTTAAAAAATATGGTTCTTTTACCAAACCAAAGAGAAACAGAAGTAAACCGGTGAGGAATGATATTAATATAAACGAAATTGTCGCTGCCGTTAATGGAAATCCACAAACCTTAATATCAGCAATCAGTGCTAAGACAAATACTTCTTAGACTACGGTCAGAAGAATCCTCCAACACAAAAGTCATCATGGTTATAACATGATTTTAATACAACAACTTCGCCAAGGAGATTATGACCTGCGATTTCATTTTATAGCACGAATGAAAGATACAGTTTCCTTCATAACATTCTTTGGAGCGATGAGGCGACATTCAGTGAAAGCGGTAGTGTAAACAAGGACAATATGCACTATTGGAGTGACAGAAATCCTAGCTGGATGCGAGAAAGAAATTTTGAGGTAAAATATAAAGTCAATATGTGGATAGGTATGCTTGGTGGCAGATTAATAGGGCCACATTTTTTTGAAAATAATTTAAACAGCGAAATTTAGATTTTTTACGAAACGACTTACCTAATTATTTAGAAAAAATTCCCCTGCAAGTTAGAAGAAGCATCTGGTTCCATCAAGATGGTGCTGCACCACATAATGCCCGTATTGTTTCTAATTATTTAAACACGATTTTTGGAAACCAGTGGATATACGATACCGGACCTGTGTGATGGCCACCTAGATCACCAGATTTTAATCCGCTGGATTTGTTTTTGTGGGGTTACCTTAAGGGATTTGTGTATAACACCCAACCTCAGATCATTGAGAATTTAAAAAATAGAATAAGAAATTGATGTAATTCTATTCGACGGAGTACTTTATTACGTACAGTGAATGGTGAATTAATAAAAAGATTTATCTACTGCATTAACGTAACGTTAATGGGAAAAATTTTGAACAATATTTGTGATAATTTTTTTTTAAACATTAATTGCAAAATCAACATTGTTTTATTTTTAGTATTCTTGTTAACATAATGAAAAATTTGTTTTTAATAATTTTTCACAATATTTTTAATTTTTAATAAAAATAAGTCTACCAGCTTATAATTTTTTTAAAAGTGTTTTTATTAAAACTTTCATGGCTAAATTAGAAAATGTGAAATATTACTAATAACAAAGCTATGGTTGATTTATTAAATCTGAACAACTTAAAAGTGGAAAGAATAAAATAAAATGAATAAAAGTAAGGAAGTTAATGAAACTGAATCATGATTATAATTTTTTTTATTTAAATATCTGTAGAGCCACTAGAAGAGCAACCTAATTTTATTAATAAGAAATGTGTATTACATGAAAACATGCACTTAGCAATGGGTTCATCAAGTGATATCACAAAAGAGAAAAAAGAATGTTTCCTTTTATTTGTTACTTTAAATATTATTTATGATATGTCTTTTACAAATAAAGCTTAAAATTATTATTTCCATTCTTTTCAAATTTATTTTAAGATAATTCAGTTTGGAGTGAAAAAGAGTTTTTAATTTTTTTCTCTGAAACGAAAGAATATCGAATATGACGTAATAACATAAATTGAAGCCAATTAAAACCTTTATAAGAAAACATTAACACAGTTCATGTACAGGGAGAGGGAAAAATATTCAAGGAAATTAAGTTTCATTTCTTAGTCATTTTTTTCAAAAAAATTTTTTTTTAAATCACTCTGTATGCATATTTAAACGCCTTAAAAATATCTACAATTTGATGTGCCGAACATGGTGGTAGCTTAAAAAATAAGGAAGTTACGAGTCTGGGGAGTTTAAAATGGCGGACCCTGTATAACAAAAATAAAATAATACATATTTTATCATATTTAATAAATAAAACATAATAACATACATTAAATAACAGTTGTTTATGACACTAAAAGCAGAATGGAGAAATCGTATTTGGTAGATAGTTGCCGTATCGCCAAGAAAGACAGGTGATATATTTTTAATGAAGCATATTCATCAAATCGTTTACGTACTCAACATCACTATAAAAATTAGTTGGCTTTATGGGTAATAATGTAACTGTGCTGCCTAAAAAAAATAATCCAGAAGAATTCAAAGATCTCCGAGCTATTAGTTTATTACCGACCATGTCAAAACTTATTGAAAGAGTAATGGAAGAACAGTTAATAGAACACACAGAAAAGTACAATTTAATACCGTCGGTTCAATCAGGATTTCGGCCCAAACACAGTTGCACTACGGCTCTCTTACACATAGTGGATGATATTATAGCGGCTACTGACCAGGGATTTTGTACCACCTTAATTTTGCTTGACTTCAGTAGGGCATTTGATACTATAAATTACAATATACTTAATAATATTTTACACTACATAGGGCTCTCTGAGGAAGCAATACAATTATTTAATGCCTACTTAAAAAATCGGGAACAACGTGTAAAATTAAATAATAATATTTCAAATTACCTAACCCTAAGATCTGGTGTTCCCCAAGGGTCAATCCTCGGTCCATTGCTATTTACTATATATACAAGCAATTTTATTAATCACTTAAATTACTGCAAAGTACATTAATATGCAGATGACACTCAACTCTACTATTCTTTCAGGCCCTCTGATGCTGATATCGCCTGTTCATTTGTTAATGAAGATCTTCAAAATTTTGTAAAAATTGCAAATGATCATTGTCTTGTCATTAATCCCATTAAATCTAATATTATAATTTTTGGTCCAAAGAACCAGCGAAGTAATATTAAAAAACATACAAATATTAAAATTGGTAATGATTCCTTGGTAAAAGTAGACAAGGCAAAAAGTTTAGGAGTTATATTAGACTGTGATTTAAGATTTGAGGCCCATGTAAATAAAATGCTACAAAAAGGTTACTCCATATTAAAATTAATATATGGTAATCGCCATTACCTCCCACATAAAACCAAAGTTCTCCTCTGTGAAACTTTGGTATTTTCTATATTAAATTATGCAGACTGTTTATATGGCCCTTGTATAAATACACTGTATGCAAGGAAAATTCAGAAATTACAAAATTCTTGTCTTAGACTCATCTATGGAATTTACCGAAATCAGAGAATTTCTCATAAACTCAAGGAGGTAAAATGGCTTAACATGTACAACAGAAGATTGCATCACACAGCTTGTCTTTTTCATGGAATTATATTAAACAAAACTCCTATATATCTTTATCAAAAAATTAAATTTCGAACTGATGCGCACACATTAAATATTAGATTTAAGGGTCTTCTAACTCCACCCCAGACCGTACTGAACTGTTTAAGAGATCATTTAGTTACCAAATTTGTAAAACATATAATGGTTTGAATAATCAGCTAAAAAGGAACAGCATTACTAGGTTCAAAAAGATATATAAATCATATTTGCTCGAACGTCAATGTACAGGATTATTGTAGCCCTTTGTATAGAATAATATTGTAATAATGAAAAAGAAAGAAAAAGAAAACATTTTTCTTTAAATCTCATTCTTGCAGCCTTGCCTTTTTTTTATATTCATGTTGAAATTATTATAGATTATTATTTTCGATTCTGTTCGAAGTATGCAGATTTCGCCTCTCTTGTGTACCTTCAAGATACAGGAGGGACCGAGTCTGTACGCTTCAAACAGAATATATGGTTAAGTGTAAGAAAAGCGTTTATGATTTCTTATGAATTGTGGCTGCTTAACTTCGCCATTTATTTTTCATTGTTTATTTTATAAAATCAATAATAGATTACGTGACGTGTTATTATTATTATTTTTTTTTTTTTGTTAAAAACCAGTCACCCTTCTCTGTGGCTCCGATTCTCACCGAGGGGAGCTGGTAGTACCGGCAGCCACTCCCCACACCGTGGGGTAAGTGACTACTGGGTCCGGGAATCGTGTGCTCTGAGTAGACGTAGCGAACCGAGGATGACGGCCTTCTGCATCCTACCGGCTAAGATCTCTGCCGAGTTTCGGCATGCCGGTATGATCTTCAGTTCTGAAAGCAGTGTGTGCCTCGTTCCACCTAGAGCTCCTATGATCAGTACCACCAACTTAACATTATGGTCCGGATAAAGTCTGCGGAGTTCGAAGAGCAAGTCTCGATATTTTGTCCGTTTTTCCTCCTCCTTCAAGACAATGTTGTTTTCCGCAGGAGCCGAGAACTCCACGACAAACATTGTCTTGAGTTGGTGATCGAGGAGTACTACGTCAGGCTTGTTGGCTTGTATTTGCCTGACGGTGGGAAACGAGTAATTCCAATAAATTAGACACTTCTCATTCCCCACAACGGACTCGATATCCCCCGGAGCATAAGGCAGCACTGGTGTCTCGTCTATCCCATACGAGTGCCTTAAATGGTAATAAAGCACTCGTAATGCTCCGTTGTGCCTTTGGATATAGGCCGAGACTGCATATGTCGGGCAAGCCGACAGCAAGTGCATTACAGTCTCTGGCGCCCTGCGGCAGGCCCTGCATCTGACATCCGGGACCTCTATACCCATAACACGACTTCGATAGACCAGAGTGTTGAATACACCATCCTGGCAAGCCATTATGAATCCCTCGGTCTCAGACTTCAGCCCGGCTGACCTTAAAAAGGCAAAGGTCAGCCTTTCGGATAAGCCAAGGTTTTCTATATTTTTATAGAAGACTCCGTGCATTGGCTTATCCATGTGGAGCTGCAGAAAGATGTTGTGTTCTGCAGCTTTAATTCGGGCTTTTCGCCGTGCAGGTTCCAACTCGGTGATAGAGTCGCGATTTACCCGCTCGACGTCGAAGGAGAGACCAAGTTCATCAGCGGCTCTCTGTGCTGCCTTAAACAGAAAGGCTCCTACCCCTGCATTTTCATGATCCCGGACCATGCAGAGGAGGGGATCCGAACTCCTGATGATCTTACAGGCTCCATCCAGAACCATCCTGTTGTGGAGACTCTCCAAACTTAAGAGTCCACGCCCTCCCCGATGTCGCGGGAGGTATAGCCGTGGAACGGACGATTTGGGATGTAAACTCCTATTGAGATACATCTTCTTGCGGGTTCCTACATCGAGTTGACGCAACTCCTCTCGAGTCCACTTCACTATTCCAAAGGAGTAGAGAAGGATCGGAACGGCAAGCATGTTAGTTGCAGACACCTTGTTCTTCCCCGACAGTTCTGAAGACCAGATCTGTCGGAGTCGGTGCTGATACTTGCCGCGGAGAGCGTTTTTCACTACACTTACTTCTTGGGTAGAGTGTTGCTCGACACCTAAGTAAGTGTACGACTCTCCGGCATCTAGCTGATGTAGGATGCTTCCATCTACGAGCTGCGCGTCCTCTCCGTAGTCTCCGCATCGTCCTCTCTTAAGATGGACTAGTGCACATTTGTCTAACCCGAACTCCATACCGACAGCCTACGTGTACTCCTGTACCACCCTGAGGGACTGGTGTAGGTCCCTTTCTCCGGAGGCATAAAGTTTAAGGTCATCCATATAAAACAGATGGGTGACCTTATGCCTCCTGTCGCCGGGGGTACCGCAGTTGTAACCACGGGTTTTCCGGAGCGAAACGGATAATGGCAGCAGTGAGATGCAAAACAGAAGGGGGCTGAGGGAGTCTCCCTGAAATACTCCCCTTCTGAATGTTACCGGCTCTGTCTGGACTCGATTGTTACCCGATGTAATGGTAAAGCGAGTCCTCCAGAGCGGCATCAGTTCTTCAATACACCTCACTACGGGACCGGGGACCGCAAGACATTGGAGCAAGTGTAGAATTAGCTCATGAGATGACATGTCAAATGCCTTGCGGTAATCGATCCAGGCCATCGAAAGATTCCGCTTATACTGCATGGAGTCCTGCGTGACACACCTGTCAATCAGCAGATTCTCCTTGCAGCCAGCGATACCTCTCTTCGACCCTCGTTGCTCATATATCCGTTCGTATACCGGTTCAACTGCGTGGAGCACCCGCATGTACAAAATGCGTGTGAACACCTTGTAGCATGCGTTTAAGCAGGTTATCGGCCGGTAATTCTTTGGGTCAGACAAATCTCCGTTCTTTGGGACTAGCACTGTCCGCCCCTCAACAACCCAAGAAGGAATTTGCTGCTCCCCACTTAGCCAGGCATTAAAATTTCTGGCCAAATGGTGGTGGGTACTCGGTAGTTTTTTCCACCAAAAGTTATTAATCCCGTCGGGACCTGGAGCAGCAAAGTTCTTAGAGCCTTCAAGAGCTCTTCGAACCTCTTCTGGGGTTATTGGTTGGCACACCTCTTGTGGTTGTCGAAACCTTTGGCAAAAGGTTTCAAAGTGTGCGAGGGCTGGAGAATCTCTAATAAGTGGAAGCTTCTCTAATAGATTACGTGACGTGTTATTATTATTATTATTATTATTATTATCTCTGTTGTTCTCAGCTCTTTCTATGCTGGCAATTTTTCATGAGGTACGGGCTAAGCCAAGCACCCTCATGTTTGATTCAAGAACTTGCGGACTATTCTTGTTGTTCCTAGAATCACAGCTTTTTGTAAGTTTATATAAGTACCCTTGTGTAAATTTAATTTTTTGATGTTTTCGTGTAAACTCATAGGGATGACGCCGGTGGTTGACAGTACAATGGGTACTATATATACATTGTCCATACCCCACATCCGTTTTATCTCTTCCATCAATTCCGTGTACTTCTGATGTTTTGCTGTTATTGTTTTTTGGACGTTGTTAGTGTTTGGGATAGCAATATCTATTAAGTAGGCGGTCTTTTCTCTTTTGTCTTGAAGGACTATGTCAGGTCTGTTATTATGGATGGTTCGGTCCGTAATGATAGATCTGTCGTAGTAAAGTTTGAACCTATCAGACTCTAGCACAGGCTCAGGTTTGTATTTGTAATATGGCAAGCTGTTTTCAATCAGGTTATGCTTGATGGCTAGGTTCTGGTGTATTATATTTGCAGCCTGATTGTGTCGGTGAAGATAATCAGTTTGTGTTAGATGACTACATGCACCAGTAATGTGTTGTATAGTTTCCGCCTTTTCACCACATCTTCTGCACCTGTCATCTTCGATAAGGCCATTTTTTTATTATTATTATTATTATTATTATTATTATTATTATTATTATTATTATTAATTAAGAATTACACCTGCCTAAAAATTAATAATGAAAACAAACTAACTAAATACATACATGGAATTCCCGTAGGATAATCTGTTAAATAAATAACAAAAAAATCAATCCTGTAAACCTAGAACAATTTCTAAATACAATATTGCCATGAGATTAAAGTTACAATTGCTTCATTGTTTTCGAAGGATTAAACGATGTTTGTTCTCCTCGCTCTGTTAATTTTCGACATAATCTCCGGCGAAAGACAGAAAGGAAAGACCTAAAACTTCTACGAAAGTTCTACTCGTAATATCCTTCAGTTCCTCTTATGTACAAAGGATTTTGCTGAGCAGACTGTTCGATTTTTCTCGCTTAATTGAATTAGGTAACTGATGCTTTCGACACGGAATGCATTTACAAGGAAATGGAAAAACTCTCTGTTTCCATTTTGTGTACGTAACCACGCATAAACCCAATACTGTGAATATGAGAACTCTCAATGGCACACCTGGGAAATGCGGGTATATTAGATAGATAGATGGATAGATTTTATTGATCATAAAATGCACCGTCAAATAGTACAGTAAATACAACAAAAAATAATTTGTAAAAATGTACAATCTTATAGATTGGTGTACATCACAATCACTAAATAGTATTAAAAATTTAGACTAAGTCAAGGCGTAATTAATTTAGTACAAATCTGTATAATTAAATTCATTGGTGCTATAATAAGCCTTGGCTGTAAGATGGATTTTCAGTTTTTGCTTAAATAATGTCAATGGTGTATGCTTTAGTGATATCGGAAGAGAACTAAAGAGTGCAATTCCGAAATTGTTCTTTTTTTTTGTTATACGATAATCTAAGCTGTGGTATCTGCATATCATTTCTATAGCGGGTGAGGTTATCACAATTTCTTGAGTATTCATCAAGCTGATCTTTGATGTATATTAGAGATTGTAATAAATTAAAGAACATGGTAGAGTCATGAGTTCATATTCTCCAAACCATTGCTTAGAGCTGTTTAACTGACTTATTCCTGATAAGGTTCTAATTGCTCTCTTTTGATCAGTATAGACTTGCTGGACATGATTAGAGGTACTCCAGTTGATTAGACCATGTCATTAAGCTAAGAACTAAAGCATGGTATGCGACCATTGTTGACGTTAGACCAATTCCGATTTCAATTTGCCTTATGACCTGTATTTTTGTAGATAGTTTAGTTGACAATATAGCGGGCCATGCGTGTCATGTTAGCCGATTATCCAGAATTAAACCTAAAAATTTAACACATCAGATGCAACTGGTAGAGAATACCATTCAATTCGTCTTGCTCTGATTTATGCATAGCATATTTGTATTAAACCAGTGGAATGATTGTTTACTTACTTCTAATTTTTCCTTAATGGCTTCCTCACTGCTATCCTTTATCTGTTTGGCAACAGTTGTGTCTTCAACAAATAACACCATAAAAAGTGGTAAGGTTTCGGGTAATCGTTAATATATATTAAAAATAATAGTGGTCCCAATATACTGCCTTGTGGAATGCCATACTTTATAGATAATAACTTACTCATTCCACCTTTGCCCTTTACACATTGTTGGTTTCTAAATAGATAGGATGATATTAACTGGAGAATTTCTCCATTAAAGCCATAAAAACCTAGTTTCCGTAATAAAATTGGTCCAGATACACAATCAAATGCTTTACCGAGGTCTAAAATCATTACTAGTGTTGATGATTTTATTTCGAAACCATCACCTATATAATTGACAGGTTGAAGAATGGCGTCTGATGTGCCCTTTCTATAGCCAAACTTTTTCTATAATTCTAGCCATATATTTGAGGATATATACATCTAAAGTATTATCTAATGTCGTTTGACGTTTTAACGTAAATTCTTTTAGAAAATTTAGAAATAAAATGTTAAAACTCTAAAAGTCTTAATTGTGTAAAAAGGTAGGGAGGCAATAAGCGACGTCAAAACCAGGGTTGACTCTGAAGTGTAACAACTTAAATATATATATTGATGCACATACAATATGACACTATATGTTAACTTGTGGTTCGATAACATCATAAGTTAATACTAAGAGGGAAAAGTATTGGTAAATGCAGCACTAACACATAGACGGTAGAGTGGCTATTTTTCCGGCGATTTCGGATTTTAATGGATCAATAGAGAATCGAATTCAAAACATATTTTCATTTATTGAAATAAAATTCACTAAATACAAAATATATAAATATTCAATACTTAGGTAACTGTATATAAGACAACTCGTCAGAGAGCACCACCCTTGGCAAGGCGTTACGTCTCGAAGGATCGCAACTCATTCAGCAGCGAGAAAACTATAACAATTGACTGTGCAAAAAGAGTCAGACTCCCAAATCAGTTCTGGTGGTAAAATGTATGTAGAACTTTGTAAAAATTATTCATTTTTAACTTTGCACTGAAAGGTTGAAATTGCTTGTAATCTTTGTTAAGATGCTTCGAGAAGCTTTTTATATGAGCTGAATGGTTCTCCATCCGAACAATCATACTAACGGCAATGAACCCAATTTTTCAAAGATATTTTTAGTGAAATAATTTTTTTATTGGCATTTCGGCGAAAGACGATGCTAAATGCTTTTTGCGGTCTTTCGCGCAGGGACAATGTTTCAAATTCTATTTCTTCATGGGAATTTGTCTCAATTTAATTTTACTTAAATATTTTTATATTTTAAAATGGATCATTTTACAGCAACAGCGGTAGCCTTCAGAACTTTTAAAACACTTTTCTAGTTATGTGATGTATTTCACATAACAACTATTTAATTCCAATTCTATACCTCTGGAGACTGGACAAGTGGACAGGTATACTTTGTTCAAAATTCTTGCAGCAGCTTTCATACAAGAAACTCAGCCAGTAACAAATAATAATAACTTGCCCCAATTGTCTGCGTATTTGTCGCTCTATAATTTCTGTAGACTTGACTAGACTGTATCCGCTATAGTGCTGGCATCTGTAGTTTTTAGTACCCTTGATACAATCAAGTGTCCGCGCATTGAACAATTGTTCTCCAATGCACCCACTAAAAGAATTGCTACCTTCCAATCGCAACCATTGGAGGTTTCATTTACTCTAATCCAGATTCATCGAATTTGCAGCAAACGTCTCCCGACCCACATCTTGGAGGCAATATACATTCTGTCTGTAAGGACTCACAGTCACCTACTCTTAGCTTGTATGGGTGGTTATCATTTGCTCGGCCTACAATCATAACTTCATCTCGAATTTAACGACCAATAATTTTGTTTTTCTTTTCCTTTTGAAATATACCTGCCCTAGGAGTTGATTTATGATACATATTTATGTACATAATTCAATATTCGAGGGACGTCAACGGAGGGACCAAGTGAGGCCAACTACATGAATCACAAAACATCAAGACGTCGTAAATAAGAAAAATTCAACATTTTTACCTAATTCGATCACTCCCAGGAAATACCATGTCTACGGATATACAGTTATTCCATTTTTTTTTATTATCTGACAATTAATTCAATTTTTTCCAGGTCGCGATGACCCCAGTGTAAATATGTGCCTAATATTCTAATTTCTGCTAATTAGTTTAATCAATTAATTTATACTTTGCGCCAAAAGATCATCAATCATATATCCTGTTACACCTTGTTTTTCAATTTTCCGACTAAGCACTTTTCCCATAAACTTCGGCCGGTTCTCCCGAGTTATCACAGTTTAATATAATTTGCGTTGGCAAGATGACATACCACTGTAATAGATCTTAATTTTAATTAGGTAATTGAACTACCCAGGCGCAGAAGCCACTTTCGAAACCATAAATAATGAGATATGATTACAAAGGGGTCTCGATCAATAACCAATTAAAAGTAACATGAACGTTGCTTAATAATGATATAGTTGATATTTCAAAAGGCAAACAAATTGCAACCGTACATTTTTTAACGTTATAATTATTAAGGCGCTCTGGGATTTATCCCCTACAGAATTCTATATAATTTATACATTTACATACTATCATACTATCTATTATAATTCATAAAAGTAAAGATTCCCTTGATACACCAAATGACATAATTATCCGACATGACATCAAGATTTACTTTTTACCAAAATATCAAAAGACATGGCAGTGTCTCGCGCCAAGTGTCACTCTATAAACATAAATAATAAATATATCCTCCGCGGTCACTAACAAGCTAGCAACCATGTCTCTTTACAAGAATAATATCTACCCCCACTATAGCCTAATTTTTGCATTGAAATTTCTCAATGAATATATGGATTTAATTAAGAATGTGCTTAGTTACACTATATAAATCGACAATTCTCTATCAACTGAGACCAGAATGAATTATATTAAGTACATATTAACGAAAATACATCCATAGCAACGCGTAGCCACGCATCCTTGCGCATTAAAATTATAGGAAACAAATACTAGTTCACTTTTAAACATGTAATAAGTTATTTACCAAGAGTAAGGACTTAAAACGACATGTTTCCAATATTTATCGTAATCCAATGTCAAAGTAACAAAACTATATCTGTTATCACTGTTTGATAAGTTACAGCAAAGCATCTACTTTGATTAAACATATTACTTCCACATCCATGTAGTGGATTGGAGGTATAGTAATCGTAAAAAAAAATCTTTTTTTTCTTGAAATAGGTTTAGTCTAAACCAATATCATGAAACGTCGAAATTTTAAATTTGAGTGAAACAAAATTCTATCGGTCTGTTTGTAGGTCGGTCTGTCGGCCGGTCTGTAACTTTTTTTGTCCGTACGTTTTCTCTGGAACGGTTTAAGATATTGACTTGAAATTGTATACATGTATGTATTATAACGAGATCTGTAAGTGGATTGTTTTTCGAACATATCCGGTGAAGGGTTGAGGGTAAATAAGGGAAAATAAATAAAGGAAGCTGGTGAGAGTATACAAACTTGAGATTCGGTGTATATACTAGAAGCCAAGGCCTCAAATTCTCTTATAATATTTTACATTCCCCCACCACCCCCGCTCCCTTATAATGGCATCTGGCACTAGATTATATTTTGGAATTATTCCGTTAAATGGATGGGGGTTAAATAGGGTTAAATAGGGGTAAATAGGGAAAATAAGTAAAGCAAGCTGGTAAGAGTAGAGAAACTTGGGATTTGGTATATACAGTGTGACCCACATAAGATCGCAACACCCATGTACACCCGTTAATTGATGATTGATTAATTTCAAATTTTGGTGGTAGGAAAGGATCGATAAGGTGATACATGTCAATGGCGTTAGATTTTAAGGGGATTTGATGCGTCGATTTAAGAAAAAGTATTAGCGCAATTTTTAGAAAAAAAACCTATTCTTAATCAGTTTACCTTTAGAAACCCCTTTGTACAAAATTGCATCGTAGTGGGTTCAAATGTGTTTGAGATAGTGGCCGTCAAAAATACAATTTCTTTAACAAAAGCTAGTTCTTATCTGTAAAACGGAGTCTCAAATAAAAAAAATATACTCTTCTTGTTCAAAATAATGCATTGTACTAGTTTCAACTGATTTTATAACAAAATAATTATTTATTTAATAAGGCAACAATTAAAATTCGTGCATACCTACCATTTTTCTAACAAATAATCCTCAATAAAGACCTTTTATTTTTAAAACATTTTACCTTTTTTTAGTTATTTTTTTTATATATATATATATATATATATATATATATATATATATATATATATATACGTATTCTTTGTATTTCATGGCACCCACGTAACCCATGTACAATCTGACACCCACACTTTTATACATATAAAATTAAAAGGATCACATGTTGCTGTATCGGCACCCATATAAATCGTGCCTAAATGGCACCAAAATGTATGAACTTGTCATACTACAAGTCAAATTGGCACCCTGCAAGGTTGCCAAGATATTTTACCATTTTATACATATAAAACAAAATTGTCAAAAGGTTGGTGTATTGGCACCCTCATTAATCTTGGTACAAATGACACCAAAATGTATGAACTTGTGTTATTACAGGTCAAAGTGACACCACAAATCTTCGTGTAATAATATAATAAGTGCATTGACCTTTATCAGTAATTTTTATAAAATCTGCATGAATGCAACTTGAGCTAGAAAAATTTTAGATTTTAACCCACAAGAATTCCAAGCTGCATCTACATGAATTTATGAATTAATTTATAAATATAATGTCAAAATAAATTTTACTATTTGCTCTAAAAGCTGACTTTAATTAATAAGGCTTGTTTAAATTGAAATTAGTTTCAATTTAAAAGAAAAATTGTAGCATTTTATGAAAAGTAAAAGATTGGAAAATAAAAATGCTACAATGTTCGTGGAAGAATTTCATGAACATTTATTAAATTAAATTTACGATAAAATTAATAATTAAAACAAACGAATAAATAAAATATTTATTCTTGAAGTAAACTAAAATAAAAACATTTTCCATTATTAAATGGTGTATGAAATTGTGCGTTAAAATTTACCATCATCATTATCTCGGAATAGGAAAATTTTTGGAAAAGTTGCCGTAACATGCCGACCATAAATTCAAAGGGGATATTTTTTATAAAGAAATTACCTTTCCCTTTTAAGCCCCTTAAAGAAATTAAATGGAAAGGGAGTCTAATAATACCTCATTTGAAATTTCATTTTGCCATTACTGCAACCGCTAAGTTTAAAGTCTCTACTTGTTGATATGACAGTTTGTTTATTTGGAAGCACTTTTAAATTTTTAGGTAATAAATAACTAAATTAAAGAGCTACGTATTTTAAACAATTGGTTCAAATCCGGACGAAAGGACATTTCAAATGAGGTATGCCTCTCTCACTTTGCATTCCATTAAGTTTTTTATGGGATGGTTCCAGGGGGTAAGAAGCTGGGGGGGGGGGGGGTGTGGAGAAAATGTTTACATAAAAATGTATTTCCATGAAATTATGGTTAAAAAACACTAAAAAATAATTTTTAATTAGACACTTCTACAAGGAATCGATTTTAACTATAGCTTTTTGAAAGGGGAAAATTTTATTTTAAGAATAGAGCATTTATTTGGTTGATTTACATTTTTGGTATATTTTAAAACTGACATTGAAAATTGTCATATGCCACCGTTAGTTGGTCTGTACGTACGAAAATACTCTACAAGTCGCAATCTTTAACGCATCCACTTTAAACTTCATTTTAATAGCCTCGTCTGCTAACAAAAGAGATCCTGAGAGGTCAACCATTTGTAGAAATTTGTAAATAGACTACTGCGCCTGCGTGACTATTGACTGGACTACTGCGTTTGCGGGGCTGTCAATTACATTGCCGCGACGACTGCCATGGCTGCCGACAGTCTGCTTAAAATTTGAATAACGAATGCCGATGGTGGTTTACTCCTCGGTAGACCACTAGTAAATTTCATAATGATTCGTCGGATGCTTTAATGATTATAAATAATTATTCATCAATGACTATTTGCGGACAATTCCTCTCATTCTCTATTGGATACATAACAATAACAATTAAAATTAGAAATTTACTGTTTTGTTTAACTTGTTATGTGGTAACTCAAAAAAATGGAAACATGAATGGATTTCTATTTTTACCACGTTATCACTACAATGTTATTAATAAACGTTGGTAATATGAAGCTCAAGTTTTAATAATTATGAAAAATCTAAGTTACCTAAGCAGCGAACCGTTTATCCTTGGAAATAATTTTAAATCTCTATTGAGAAGAAGAAATGGAGATACCGAATGGAGACAATTCTTTCATTTAATACTCTTTTCTAGGATTGTCAGTTTTCGAGAAAATCGTGTATATACAAATTAGATCAATAAATGACTAATGTTATATGCATAACACTTATTAGATAAAACAACTTGCGTTGTGTATATTTTTGGTTTTAACAATGGTTGTTAATTTTTGTTTATTGGTAAACTACCATTATTTGGGAGAAACATTAGTAAATGAAAATTCAAGAAATCCCGAGGAATACCGGTGTTCAATATTAGATTTTGATTTGTTGAATGATGTGTCAGCTAAACCTTTGCACATTTCGACACTATCATTCGTAGTGTATACATAATTAAGTCGAAAATGAAAAGCTTTTAAAAAATTGACAAGTTCTCTATTTAGTTATAAACAAGAATTAGGGCTGTACCCCTATAAGAAACAAGAGTGCAGCTACGGAGTTATTGCTCCTAATATATGGCACAGGAGGTATGAAGGTGCGAAATAGAACTACCTACCGTGTACGGTGTGCTTTTTTACCTTTGTTTTTCTTGCTTTTCATATAACAACATTCTTTATGCTACCCTATGCTGAGGAGGAACAATAACTCTGAAATATACTTCCGTGCATTCTTGTTTCCATTGGGGTTATAACACTAATTCTTGTTTACACTTTTTATCGGACTTCATCAACTCTTCCATTCTTTCTATTTACTAGCATTATTCCTTTATTGACGATTATTATTAATTAATGATTCAATATCTTATACATCATGCAAAAATATAGATATATACCATATTACAAATTAAAATTCTAGGGAAGTACCCGTCTAAATTATAAACACTGTATTTCTATCAAATAATAATATGTTGACAACGCATTTGAGTTAAAACGTTAGGGAATATGTCAGCGTAACCTTTAGTAAGGATTCCAAAGCTTTAAACATTGAGGTGACCAATTCCAACAAAGTAAATTATTTTTGAGAACGAATTCAGAAAAAGGGTCCTTAGGGGCACCAAAAATGACTTGTTAGACTATTTGTGATATTGATCTGATTTCTTTTTGTCGGTACACTACAGACATGAGCACATCTATCTGTACTAATAGAATTTCAAAACCACGTTCGACCAACTGTATTAAATATTTTAATTTTGTATATATCACATGCGAATGAAATATGACTTAAGATCAACAAAGTTTTTGCAAAAAAAATAGCTCGATGTCTTATATAGGTTTCGACTTACATATTTTTAAATTCGACCGTAATATTATCTAGTTGTGATAAACACGCGACGTGGCAATAACTAGGACAAGGTTCATTCTATGTAATTGTGGATAAACATTAGTCTAGTACCTAATTTGGTCAAAGTATTATATTATTGACCACTGATTCTCTGAAAATTATTCTAATAGTTTTAATATAATTTAAATGTCTACAATTATTTCTGTTATTATTTCGTGTTTATAAATTATATGCTTTGTTATATGTAATATAACTAAGCCAAAATGATGTATCTCAGTACCTGCTTATTTTAAGTTTTTTTTATATTAACATTCTGGCGGAATTATTTGACATTTTATGCAGCTTAGTAGGTACTACTTGTTTTTTTAAAGAATGTTTTTATTCTTCTATTTTTGGATATAATTCTATGAGGCAGACGCAAAAATAATGGTTTAACGATTAATGAAGGAAGTTAATCATTTAACAAGGAAACTTTGATGTACGTCCAATTTGCTTAGTAAATTTTGAGTTAGGTTATTTTGGCTTAAGAGTATAGTATATCTAAACGTGTAAATAGAGTAGCAAATCGTTAATATGATATAAAAAACACTAAGATTTACTTTCATAATGTTTTAGAAAATACAAACTATTAATTTCTAATTAAAATGTGGTGTCCGAACACCATATGCTGTCCCACGCGAGATAGGTGCTACGAAATCAATAACTACGACTCAAATACGTATAATATTGCACACTGCCTATCTAACTAAAAACAGATCGGCTTTCCATAATAATACCGGTGTTGCCAAATTTATGGTGCCAGAATGCAAACATATTTAAAGAGTGCCACTTTGACAGTGTTTATACATGTACATACACTTGTATAAAACGCAGCGCCCCCAGTCGGAAGATGGTCGAACTAATCAATATGTTCGTTCAGAATTATTGTCAATCTGGCATCCACCCAATATTTCGTGAGACGCTCTTAAATGCTGATTTATGACCATTGGAGAAATTATACACGGTGAACGTACCGGCACCTGAAGTCGGGTGCTGCAACGTAAAAATGGGTGCCGTAAAGACAATTTTCACCCACAAATGGTGCCACATTGACAAAAATTATGTATATATATATATATATATATATATATATATATATATATATATATATATATATATTTGCATAGCGGTATACTCACCTCTATATGTACACATTGAATCATCCTACTCTCCTCCGAAATTGGAGCTAAGTACGTAAAATCGGAGGAGACTACGTATCCATGTGTATATGTACTTCACGTCGTTAATAATAACGTTAACAAGCGCTCAGCAAATTTTGGGGTTGAGGCCATTTTGACGGTTATACAAATACAGTTATACACTTAGGTTCAAGGAAATGCTACATGTAGGCGCCACCAACTAATACATATATACTGTATCGCAATAGATGCTGTGCGTACATGCTTCCTGTACAGTGCATATGCGAATAATTCTCCGAAGTTTGGCAAACACGCGTGTAGGCTTATCTGGCGTATACGTGACAGCAATAATAAACAATTTTATTAGTGAAATATAATGTTGCTTCGCTTACAACGCTAAGGTGTTGTACCCAATTTAATCTGAATAAGATATGACCCAAGAAATACTTTATTCTGTTACAGTTGTTTGATATAAGTAATGAAGTCAGTATATATAGGTAAATTAATAATATTTCAAAAGTAGGTACGTAAAGCTTTTGCCAACCAAGAAATGATATATAATTTTTGCGATAAATTTATAGGATGGGTGAAAATTGTAACGGAGTACAACCATATTTGGCACGTAGCTAACACATTTACGAAGAAAGAAATTTGTTACAGTTTTGGTGAAAATGTACGGGGTGGTCATCATAAGAAGTAATTAATTAAGAAAGCGCCGGAGGAAAATATTAGGAGGAAACTATTATTTTATAGATTAGAAAGAAAGCAAACCTTTTACTCTACTTTTATTGAAAAAAGACGAGTATAGTTAACTAAAAGAAAATACGATATAGTCCGGTCGTCGTAAAGTCAAAATCATCAATTTTAGTCTTATTATATTTAAAACAGCAATTTTATTGACTTTTCTTATAGGAAAAATGGCGCTGAACACACTGGTGGCATTAAGAATTTTATAAAACATAGGCTTCATTGTTAAAAGCAATGGTTTTAGCGAGAACTCTCAATTTTGGGGCATTTTGACTTTTTAACGAAAACGGTGCGTCGGACAAGAAAAGTCAAAATATAAAAAAATGGTCATACGGATATTTAATTGTTGTGAAAATGTTGCATTTTGTTTATAGAATTTACAGTTTTTATTGTGTCGATATCTTGCGTATTTTGCTATTGTTCAAACAATAAGCTAATTTGTTTATTAAGGATTTGCAACTGTTCATAGCATTTTTGTACTTTCCACCGCCGGCAATCGATAAATATTGATAAAAAAGTACCATTTCTATGTGGTCTTGCCCCCCTTTTTTACCCCCCCCCGCTAACGTTTTTAAAAAAATTGCTTGTAGGGAAATGAAAGATAACGAAAAAAGGAAAATATTGTTTATTAACTAATTCTCTGAAAAAAATCTTGCGACAACATAAGATGAATATTAAACTAACTAGTTTTCAATTGACAGCAAAATCCCTTAAATGCACTGCAAGTGGCTCAAAGAGTCTTTTAAAACTATTTTGATTTTATTTTTTAATTTTTAACAAGCTTTCATTTAACTTGCAATGTTAGTGTTAATCTGTTTAGGTCAAATCTTGCAAGCTGAATTAGAGCCACTTCCTCTTATCCTACGGAGTTTAAATTTTACACGTTGATTCAGTTCCGATAACAATGAATTTTTATAATAGGCATGACGTATTCTACATCCAGGATTTACAGTGTGGTCGATTAAGTGTGCAACAAATGGATTTTTTTTTAGTTACACAGCCAAAGTTTAAATACCGCTAAAAGTCCGATAACCATTTCAGGTGAACTTAGAATGGCTTCAAGTTAAATAGTATACAGGGTAGGGCAAAAAATATAAAAATAGTTCAAGATTAAAGCGCGTTTATGCCGAAAAAAAATTATATAAAAAAAAGCTTTTTCTTAAAAAAAAAAGTTATAAGTTGCTTAATGGCGTTCTAAAATTTCAGGGTGTGGTTCCTTAGGTCACTTTATGAAGAAAAGTTCATATGAACATATGACCGCAACGGCTTAATTTTTTTTGCTCAAACGATGCGTATTGATTAAATTATAATTTTTTAAATTTTGACTTTTTTTGTCCGGCGGACCGTTTTTGTTATATAATCAAATGGGAATTTTCGCTAAACACCATTATTTTTAACAATATAAAGATTTTAATGTCACCATCGTGTCCAGTGCAATTTTTCCTCTAAGAAAAATCAATAAAATTGCTGTTTTAAATTTCTTACCAAAAAAGAGTTACAACGACCGAACTAATACAAAATATCTAAACTACAATACTTGGTAACCCAGTTCATAGAACTAAATGGAATAAATAATTTTTTGCTAAAATTTAAAATTTCCGCGTTTTATGACATTCTACACCTATTTCAGAAAAAAAATTGCCAACATTTTTTAAACAAATTTTACCACTAGAATAGATGGAAAAAAATTATTTTTGTTCAAATTTAAAATTTCCACATTTCAATCTAAATCTATTTCATAAAAAAAATTCCAAAAAGAAAAATTGTGAAAATTTTTTCAGACATTTTTTAACAAAAATTTTTTTACTATGATGGATTTTTTTTGCCCGAATTTAAAATATCCACGTTTCATGACATTCTAAACCTATTTCATAAAAAAATGTCAAAAAGAAAAATTGTTTTGAAATTTTTTTTAAAGGAATTTTTTTTAAAAATTTTTTACTATAGAATATGACGGAAATTTTTTTGCCCGAATTTAAAATTTCCACATTTCATGACCTTCTAAACCTATTTCATAAAAAAAATGTTTAAATAGAATATGGAAATTTTTTTGCCCAAATTTAAAAGTTCCACCTTTCATGACATTCCAAACTTCTTTCAGGAAAAAAAATCAAAACTTTTTGAAAATTTTTTACCAGTAGACAGATGGGTATTTCCTTTTTTTCAAATTTAAATTTCCACGTTTCATGACATTCTAAATCTATTTCATAAAAAATTTTTTTCAAAATGAAAAATTGTTTTGAAAATTTTGTGAGATAATTTTTTTAAAACTTTTTTACCATAGAATATGAGGGAAAAATTAGTTTGTTCTAATTTAAAATTTCCAAGTTTCATGACATTCTAAATCTACTCATAAAATTTTTTTTTTCAAACAAAAAATTGAAAATTTTGTCAAGATTTTTTACAATTTTGTTTTACTACTAGAATATATGATGGAAAAATGTTTTTTTGCTCAAATTTAAAATTTCCACGTTTCTTGACATTCTAAACCTATTTCAGACAAAAATGCTTTTAAACATTTTTAAAAATAAAAAAAATTAAAATTCAACCAAAATTTTATTCATATGTGGCATCTTTTATTTAATATTGAATTTTTGCTGTGGGATGACCACTCTGTATGTTTTTGACCAAAAGTTATCAGCTTTCTTTGTAATGATTATTATTCCCATATGTGGTTTCGTAATTAATATAATAATTTTAATTAATCATTTTTAGAGTGACCGCCCGGTATAAATAAAGAGGGAAGTTCTGTGTAAATTCCTTTACCGAATTTTTTATAGGGTTAAGTACCTACCAGTTTTCGAAAAAATCGCATGTGAAAAAAATTGGACTATTTGTCCAATTTAACTTATATTATAAGCACATCAGTTATATTTTAAAATACGTTAAATAAAGTTAAAACATTTGTTGGATAACATATGAATTCCTGCTCGACTAAAACTTTAAAAATGGGGCAAATAATAATAATAATTGGTGTTAAAAATTGTGACGTGTGAAACGTGGCTGAAAGGGTACAGTGTAATTCGATTACCAGAATGGGAAGTACGAAATTAAATTATATCACAACAATATTTATTCAGTAATAACAGTTGAAATTATGTGTTGATTGATTATGTTTACAAAAACCATAAGATAACTAAGCGTGAAAGTTTACATTATTCGTTTAAATTTGAGGTTCTGGGAACAGAACCTACTTAAGAATAACATACTGAGTCTCAAGTACTTTAAAAGGGCATTTCAATAAAATAGAATATTTTTAGTTAGTACTGCCTGCACTCTCGTGATTTAAACACGTAATAAATGCTAAATCGTAAATTGGTATTTTTATTAAATTACAACCCAAACCTAATAAGTTATGGGTATAGGTGTTAGGCGGAAGCTAATATTATGTGAAACGTTAGTGCATGTGTGATTAAACAAATATATTTGACTTTTTAATAATTAATAATATATTTAGTGAATTTTTTGTTCGTCTGTTCATAAACAAAGAGAACATTCAAATTTCCAATGGCGAACGATACAGTGTGTAGAAACCAATATTGCTATATACTTACGAAGGTATAATTAAATCCTACTACCGCCATTACCATTAAAAATCGGTAGTAAACGCTAGAAGATGTCACATCAGTTATGAAAACAAAATACAAGAATTTAACATGGTCATTTTTATATTATGGAAAACTTACATTTAAACGTTTTTCTAAGAAAATGGAAATTATAATTTAAATACCTTTAACTTTGTTGCAATTTAGTGTATCATATGTGTACTTTATTTGCAAAAACAACACAATTTTTTTTTTTAGGTTTTTAAATATAAATAGGTAATATCCCCAGACCATATATTTCTCGCAACATGAAAATACGATTTTAAAATAATGTGTCCGTTTTGCAATTAATTTTGAATAACCTGTAGGTTTTTTGCATGTTGTGGATGTGTGGATTTGGAGAGATCCATTCAAATTTCAAAATCGAATTCTGTTCGAATATTGCCAGGCAGGGGTAAGTTTATGTATAGTTTTCTTGCCATATATTATAATCGCATACATGCATATTTAAGTTCA
This sequence comes from Stenurella melanura, assembly GCA_963583905.1. Lineage (NCBI taxonomy): Eukaryota > Metazoa > Arthropoda > Insecta > Coleoptera > Cerambycidae > Stenurella > Stenurella melanura. The sequence continues at coordinate 24,614,352 of OY757316.1, forward strand.
TACAACTTAGCAAGCCATAAAACGTATTCTCACTGAGTAAAATGCTTTGCAGTAGGAAATAACAAATCAAAATATTAAATGTGTTGTTTTATTTATCTCAGTCAAATTTACAAAAAAAACTACAGAATATTAATAATTTTTATTGAAAAATGTATAAATAAATATATTATAAATAAAAATATAAGAAATACATTTATAATTATAACAATAATTGCAATTTTCATTTGGTTGATTTCTGTTTTTATAAGTATACTCTTTATCATAGACATTCATTTGTATAAAATTATATTAATTCGTTATAGTCCAGTAACCTTGTCATAAAAAAAGAGGGTTACCTGATATCATATCAAGTATCTATGTTATTTTAATATATCATATAGGATTACAAATTAATGTTAAATTCAAGTTTACGACCTCTGCAGACCTCTTGGTCAAAAATCCAGAAAACTACGAGAATTTTTGCCTTTATTCAGTTCTTATCGATTTTGACCTCTAAGATAAAAATAATTTATTACCTTTTTAGTTGAGTTCAATGTGGCGTTTTTAAAGTAGACTGAATTTGCTGCAAGTTGTTACCAGAACGGACTCTGAGATCTAATAGTCACCGAGATACAGCTGTTCAAAGTTTTGCAAGTTTCTCATATTTTAATTTTTTAATGTGATGTGCTAGGGGGTAGAGTCCCCTGCTTCCCCCGGGCCAATTCGCTGGTTGTTTTATCCCCACCCCCCAAACCTTGAAGAAGAATCGGACTACGAGGCGTTGCACGATCTCTTCTGGGCTCAAGAAGAAGAGTAAGAGGAAGAGAAGGAGATAAGAGAGAACAGCGACACGGACGACACGGACGACACTCCCGGACATCCAAGAAAGCTAAAGTTGTTTGAAAAGATCTGTTTATAACTAATTTTTAAAATTAAAAAAAAACAATATATCTTCCTATACATTCAATATAATAGTAGTACTATTACTTACTAAATTTCATTTTATTACTTTAATTTTATTTCGCTGGAGTAAAATGAATTTTCTGAACCCCGTTATAGTAGTTTCACAGATTTTTAAGTTAATAATTGCTAAAGATGGCAAAATATGAGAACTTTCCAATACATTGAATAGCTGTACCTCGTAGACTACTTGGTCTACAAAGTCCGTTCTGGTACGAATTTGTAGCAAATTTAGTCTACCTCCAAAAAGTATGAAATTGTTTTTGGCAAAACAGTAGGTCTTAGAACTCAAAATTGACTAAAACTGAAAAAAAGTAAATAATCTCCCAGTTTTTTGGATTTTTGACCAAGATCCGGAGGTCTACCGAGGTCATAAATTTGGATGCAACATTAATTTATAATCATATACAACATATTAGAAAAACATAGATACCCGATTTGAGGTCAGGTAGGATGTATAAAGTTACTGGATTATTACTGTCATAAACATGTAATATATTCTTTTGAAATAAGTAATAAAATTAAAGTTAATTAATAATTGAAAACGAAAACAGATTAGGAAAGTTCAACGCTTTTATGTATACCCTACCTATCGCGATACGAATTGTATACATACGTTTTAATGCGAACCCAATCCTTATTTCGTAGTAAATGTGGATGTTCTTTAATAAGATCTTCACATTCATGTTTCTTAGGGGCTTTTTTGAGTTCAATGTGGCGTTTGAAGTAGTTTGTGACGACCTCGGCTTGCTCTGCAGTCCATGCAATTCTACCGCTTTGCTTGCAAGCTGAAAGTGAAATTATCTAGATCAACAAAATATTTGTTGAGAAGCAGAAGTCAAAGTATCAAATGAACAATAATAATAATAAATCAAAATAATATAAATCACCATTAATAAAATATGAAAGTTTTTCTTTATGAGCGATATTTACAATTTTAGAAATGTGTCGATCAAATTATTCTTATTGTATTTTCGAAGAGTGTAACAATAGATACGGAAAAAATGTATATGCAGTTTCTGGTAGAGAATTATATAAGCTTTATTTTATATATAGTGCATACTTTCGATATCGCTAATAGTTAGCGAGATATAGCCAAGAAACTGAATTTGAGCATCATTTCTCCAAGATGGCGGTTCGAGCGCGATAGATAGAGATAGGGACTTTTAATATGTTTAATAGTATACTTTAATGAACGTCTTTTGCCAAATTTCAAAGCTGCCACAATTACTTCCATTAAAAGTCGAAATTTGTTCCTATTGACCTGAAGTAAACTTCGGAATTGAAGATAGATAATCCTGAATCCCGTAATTGATCGTGATTCAGGACTACTTAAACAAATGTTGTGTTTTGAGATTCATTAAATAAAAATAGTATATATTACTTCAACAAGTACATACATATATAGCGTGTCAAAATAGAGACTGCATGTATCGCTATCTGTGTTATAAGAGATGGATTTGAAAAGTCATCATATTCAATTAATTTAAATTGTTACGTCATTTCACATTACACATTGTACATCCTTAATATCTTTACATAAAGTGTAAGAGAGAAATTTATTCCTTTCTGTTTTTGAGATATTGACTATAACTTTTTTACTTCCCTTGCATACCGAAGGGAAATATTACATTCAAGAAAAAATCACCCCCCGACATTTTTTCGGATTTTCACGTTCCAGATCATGTAGATTAAGAAAATATAGGTTCTTCAATTCCGTCAGTCTATCTGTCTGTCGGTCTGTCTGTCTGTATGTCTGTCAGACTGTCTGTCAGACTCTCTGTCTGTTTGTGCATTAATTAAAAAACTACTTGACGGAGAACAGTCAAATTTGGTGGTAGCTAACACCACTGCCACCGAAGAAATGGTTAGACTTTCACTGGAAAATATACAGGGTGGACGGTCTAAAGGAAATAGATAATGAAAACATTTATTTATCGCTCAAATTAAAAACTTCTACGTTTCGTGTCATTCTAAATCTATTTCAGGAAAAAAAAAATGAAAATTTTTTTTGCCGCTACTATAGAATAGATGGAAAAAAAATTTCTTGCTCAAATTGTAAATTTCCACGATTCATGACATTAACCATTAAAAAAACTTTTTTCAAAATTATTATTTTTTTTAAATTGCATTTTTTTTAAATTAAAAAAAAAATTGAAAATTATTTTACTACTATGGAATAGATGGAGAAAAATATGTTAGCTCAAATTTAAAATTTTCACATTTCATGACATTCTAAACCTAAAAAAATGTTTTGAAAAACATTTTTTGAAAATGTTGTTGCTACTATAGAAGAGATGATGGAAAACAAAATTTTTCCTCAAATTTAAAATTTCCACGTTTTATGACGTTCTAAATCTATTTAAAAAAAACTATTTAGAATTTTTTTTAATTCTTGAAAATGTTTTTACTACTATTATAGAATAGATGATGGAAAACATTTTTTTTTGCTCAAATTTGTAATTTCCACGTTTCATGACATTAAGAAACACACTTTTTCAAAAGAAAACATTTAAAACAAAAAAAAAATTACCACTGTAGAATAGATAATGAAAAAAAAAAGACTTGCCCAAATTTAAAATTTTCACCGTTCATGACATTGTAACCTATTTAAAAAAAATTAATAGAACAATTTTTTTCCACCACTATATTTCCATACCACTACGTGGATGTGCTAATAACAATGTGACAGATGTCAAAAATATGTGGCATATAGTTAGCGCAATAATTGTTAAGGAAGCCACCTATTACAGTTTTAGTGATGGTAGTGATAAATATACAGAGCGGTCATCCTAAGAAAAAATACAACTATTGTGGAAATATGTAGAAGCATTTACGCAAGCCTTCCATATTTGTCATCTTATATTTAATATTGAATTTTTGCTGTCGGATGACCACTGTATATCTCTTTCACCAACAGTTAACAAGTTTTCTTTGTAATAATAGTGATAACTACATTTCGATTACTATTCCCATATGTCGTTTCCTAATTAGTAATTTTTTAGAGTGACCGCTCTGTATAATTAAAGAGGGAAGTTCTGTGTAAATACCTTTACCGATATTTTTTCATGTGAATGTTATATTGGATTTTGTGTATATTCAATATTATTTGTAATTCTATTTTCAAAAATGTATTTCAAAATGGGATTATACAAAAATCGAAGTATATTTATGGGTATTAGTACATTAAGTTATGGTCTATAATAAAATAAGATTTTTCTGTTTTTAACTAATTTGAAAAATCTAGTATTGCTACATTATAGAACATTGTTGAAAATTAAATAAATAATACCATCGAATACAGAAATAATCCAATATTGCCTGTAAATATAAAATAGAAGTTGCTTAGTCAATAGCATAAAAATAAAAGGCAATTCTTTCTTTCCCTTGGCACTATATTAATGATTCTAAAAAGTGCGTGTACAACGTGCAAGTTAAAATGAAGTAACAATTTAAATTTAAGGAAATATGGACATTCAAAACAAGGCACAATTGTAATTATATCAAAAATTAAAAAAAAGCTACATCGTGTGAAGTCTGTAAGTAAGGAAATTATTGTGTGAATAATATTATATGTTAACAAAGAAAATAGCTTTGTCAAGGTCATGTATAACTCAAAAATATTTTTTTGTAATTCACACCTTGACAGACTTTTGCGAGTATTGTTAAAAAAATGATTCCAATTTCTAAACTATATCTAACTTACGCTTTACGATAGCCGAAGTAGTTGGTTCTGGAGATTTCGGGATGAAATTACTAACTGATGCTATATGGTCAACTTCTTCAAGTTCTTCTTTTTCAGAATCTTCAGATTCTACTTCTTCTACCTCTGGATTTATATTAATTTCATTCAAAGATTTGCCTTTATATTTATGTCCGGAACCCTTATCCATAAGTATCAACAATTTAGATATTTTAGCCGTTTGATAAATGTCCTGTGGTAACCTTAGGCAAATAATACTATTCAATTTCAAAATAAAATAGATCGCATTGTTAGTTCTCCTTTATATTTTGTTAAAAAATTGTCTAGATAGAGTTGTCCGTGAATACTATTGAAGCAAATTTTTATGAAAATACAAAATATGCCAATTTAATATGTTTGTTATATATGAGTAAATAAAAAGTTTACTCCTTTCGAGTAACTTATTAGTCGTAACAACAAAGAGTGACCCCAAAATTCCTTAAAATTTAGCCTGTTTTTGCGCACCTGCTTCATAACATTGAGCAGAAATAAAATAATTGAACGACAAAGGTCTTAAATTAAAGCTTATCAAAATTGCAGGTGACGGTATCTTTTCCATTTTCAATATAGGGGTCGCTACCCCCATAAAAGGAGGTTAAGGAGTTGTTATTTTTCGCTAATTTTTAATTTTTCGACGCTTTTTAATACAAATAACATTAAGTAATTTTTCAAGGTAATTAATTGCAAAAACTCCACATCAACACGTCAAGAAATTACCCCTGAAAGAGGGTTATCACTATGTTTGAAAATACATTATTAAATTTTTACTTTCCTCGCATACCGAAGGGAAGCATTGTATTCGAGAAAGAATCACCCTCCGAGATTTTTTCGGATTTTCACGTTTCAGATCATGATTACGAAAATATAGGTTTTTCAATTCCGTGTCTGTCTGTCGGTGCATTAACTAAAAAAACTAATTGACGGAAAACAGTCAAATTTGGAAGGCAGCTAACGTTACTGCCACCGAAGAAATGTTTAGACTTTCACTGGAAAATATACAGGGTGGATAATGGAAAAAATTATTTCGTTCAAATTTTAAATTTCCACGTTTCATGACATTCTAAACCTATCTCAAAAAAATTTTTTACAGGAAAAAATTTTGAAAATTTTTATAAAATGGGTGATAAAAAATTTCGTTTTGCTCAAACTTAAAATTTTCACGTTTCGTGACATTCTAAACCTATTTAAAAAAAACATTTTTTGAAAATTTAAAATAAAAAAAATTCGAAATTTTGTATAAAATTGATGATGGAAAAAAACTGTTTTGCTCAAATTTAAAATTTCCATGTTTCATGACATTCTAAACATATTTCAAGAAAGAAATTTGTTTTGAAAATTTAAAAAATATATTTAATTTTTATTATTTTACCACTACAATAGATTAGATGATGGAAAAAATGTTTTTCTTCAATTCTAAAATTTCCACGTTTCATTATATTCTTAACCTATTTCAACAAAAAAATATTGTCTAGATGTTATTTGTGGCATTATCTTAATTTTCTTTTTCCTTCTTCAATTCTTTGGGACTTCCTGCCACATGTATGTTTTCTTTTTAAGCAGTGCTAGGGGAATCTACAAAATATATCACAATTAACCAGTATGATACTGATAAATAACCTCTAAGCCTGTGACGTTTACGTCAAAGGATCAGTTAGAGGTTGTTTTTTTTTAAATAAACAACACAAATAAGTTAGAAACTTGAAATGAAATATTTCGCCCACGTTTCGGAAATCTAATCTGTTTCCTTTTTCAGGGCTTTTTTGAAAATTCTTTTTTGCTGTGTATGACAAATACACAACTCTTAGAATGTTTGTTATATTCAATATCCATAGATACTTACTATTTACATAGAACTGTTGATATAGTTAACAGTTTTTTGTTTTTATATAATGTTAAGTTTGTACAACTTGGCTGCCAATGTTAAAAGAAGAACTTCACAAACTTAACATTGTATAAAAACTAAAAAACTGTTAACTATATCAACAGTTCTATGTAAATAGTAAGTATCTATGGATATTGAATATAACAAGCGTTCTAAGAGCTGTGTATTTGTCATACACAGCAAAAAAAAATTTCAAAAAAGCCCTGAAAAAGGAAACAGATTAGATTTCCGAAACGTCGGCGAAATATTTCATTTCAAGTTTCTATACTTATTTGTGTTGTTTATTTAAAAAAAACCAACCTCTAACTGATCATACTGGTTAATTGTGATATATTTTGTAGATTCCCCTAGCACCGCTTAAAAAGAAAACATACATGTGGCGGGAAGTCCCAAAGAATTGAAGAAGGAAAAAGAAAACAAAAAAATGTTTTGAAAATTAAAAAAAAACACCATTATACAGTAGATGATCGAAAAAAGTTAGCAGGTTTTCTATGTAATAATAGGGCTAACTACATTTCGACTGTAATTTTGATATATCATCTCTTAATTAATAGTTTTTTAGAGTGACCGTCTTGTATGAATTAAGAGGAAGTTCTGTGTAAATACCTTTACCGATTTTTTTAAATCTAAGGGTATTTTTTGATATGGAGTTTTTTAAATTTAATTACTCTGAAAAATAACTTTAAAGTAATTGTATTAAAAACCACAATTAAAAAAGGAATTCAGTGAAAAATATTTATACATAATTCAACCCCGATTCAGAGGGGTAGGAACCCCCATATTGAAAAAGAAACATACCGTCATGTTTATTTTTGATTAGCTTTAATTTAAGACCTTTAGCGTTCAATTATCTTTTTTCGGTGCAAAGTTATAACGCAAAAACAGGCTAATTTTGCGGTCACTCTTTAGCGGGTAGTTAATAATAAAGGAGAATAACATATATATGCATGTAATTTCGAGTATAAAGAAATAATAATAATTACTTGTAAAATTCATTGTGCGTTTTTTCTGTATGGCCCATAAAATGTGCAAATTGCTCGATCTCTTCTTGGTTAAGATTTAAAATTTGCATCACCGTGGCAATTTGCTTACGTAATTTATTTGATGAAATTTCTCTAGGATGATCTAAGTTAGCCTTTTCCGCAAATTTTCGAATAGCTACATCACCTCTTACCCAACGTTCGCTTTTAGGATACGCAAATAAATAGGGGTTGCTTGGTGGCACTAGATCACTATTTTGTCGAATATTTATGATGACATTCATAAAATCTTGAAGATTTTGAGGAAATAATATAACTATTGGTCTACTACCTTTTCCTCCTGTTACAATTCTTTTGTAACGTTTCGTTAAAACCTTTTCTGTCGCTGACAAAGAATTCAAACATTCGTCTTGATTTACCGTTGAAAAATTATTAAGATAGGTTTGAAGTTTAGTGTAATGCACATCTCCTATACGCCTTCTGTTGTAAAGTATTGTTAATGTGAGTGTTGCATCTACTAAATTTTTAAACTCTTGTATATGTTTAGGGTTCTCCTGAAGTATACCAACAGCCTTATTTGCAATTTCGGTAACATAATCTTTGAATTTTAAAATGTCTTTGGTTAACGGCAATATTATAGGTTTGTTCCACTTCGTCTCGCTGAGGTTTTTAAATGCCAAACTGCTTATTTCCGTTGTCCATTGGGAAGAAATAAGCTCCTTGAATCGCTTTACCTCATTCATCTTAATTTCTGGATCACTGAATTTAAAGTCCGGATCTTGCTTAAGTATTAAGCAAATAAGTAAATCGCTGATCTGCTTTAACGATGTCCCGATATGTGCCGATGTGCTAGGAGCTCTATATGTTTTCGTATCTGAATCATATCCCCCAAGTCTCTTCGCGCATTCTATAACTATGTCGAACATAATAGGATCTATTATATCTACAAATTTGCAATTTTCGCTATTTTTTACGCGTCTAAACTCTATGAGAAGCCTAGCTAATTCTCTCATTTTATTAGAGCACACTACTGCCATTTGCTTTCTGTTATGTTTCTTTAAATATTGCTCGCCAAAATGACATATCAAAGGGTCTGTTTTTGCTACAAAAGAAATTCCATCTGGTTTCATTATATCAAGCACCTCTTCCTTAACACGCAATCTATGTAACGCATTATTGCTATTAAGAGCACAAGCTAGTAAAGTTTGCGACGCTGAAACGTGTTGAATTCTTCTGAAATCTTTATTGATATCAACAGCAGGGCATTTCTTCTGGTGGCGGTACAAATATTTTTGAGAATATATTCCCTTGCAGTTAGCACATGGAATGTGTTGTGTATTTGATTTAGTTTTTGCTTGATAAACCGGTCTGACGTTACCTCTTAAATATTCATCAAAGTGTCCTTCGTTTCTCAGTATACCTATTATTTGTTTCCTTTCCTTGCTTCGCTTTGGAAATGCTAACATTTCTGAGACTTTTTTACAATCTTTATGATGTCTTTCCAAATGGCGTTCAAAGTTTGTAACGTCCAATGTACAATATCTGCAAAACGTTGTTTTCTTTTTCCACCTCCTCTTGAAAATCGTAGGGAGCTTAAATATTATTTATATGTATATTAAAATACTGGAAATTTAATTACATACTGACTTACATTTTGAGTTTCCATTTGTAAAACTTCTTGAGTTTCTTTAGAATGTATTAAATCAGGCACAGATACTGCAACCTGATAGTCAATAGGTGAAGAGTCAGTGTGTGCATTGGTTCCATTATCATCAACATTTTGACCTATACTTAACCAATTTTGTACCTTCTCATAATCATTGTTTTGGGCATCCTCTGTATGAAACGTTAATGGCCTTTCTACGGGTATAATAATAGATTGCTGCTCAGAATAAATTGATGCGCTGATGATACTCTCTGCAACCTAAATACAATTTGTTTGAACTTCAGTAAAATTGCCAGAGTAACATATCTACACCATTAGCAATGATATAGAATTGTAATATTAATTAAAATATTAGCTTTACTTGACTGCATATTGGTTGACTAGAAATGAATCTTCAATGAGTAATGGCAACTATACTCCAGTCACTTTAGACAAAAATATAGCTTCTGATCTAACAAATTATATCCTTCATTTTTTTAAATCGATTTATTTTTTTGTTTTAAAGAAAATATTAAAAATCAAGAACGAGATCACTACGGCATAAAAAATTAATCAAGGTCAAAGTTCAAAAATGAAAGATAATGAAATTCTGCACGAGAACGATCTCTTCCATTATTTATGTGCAACTAACGGTTTAGGAAAAAATGTTCTTCGAAGTATCCGCGCAAAGCATAAGCTCCATTTCATTATAGTCTATGCATAGAATATGTGCTTGTTCTATGTATAGTATTTATTAGTTGATCGATATATAAAATAAATAAATAAATAAATATATACATTAGAACAAATACATTTTAATGTGAACATTTAGCAAATGACGGTAAATCGTGGACAACTTCTCATTGATGAAAATTTTACTGTTTAATCTATAAAAAATGCCGTACCGTACAATAAAACTTATAGTATAGACAATAAGCATTATTTATATATTTCTAGTAAACTTATTTTTTTAAACATTTGCATAGTTTCAGAAATTATGGAATAATCTTTAAAATTTTTAACATTTTTAATTTATTAATTGTAATTATCAAAAAATTATATTTTCTTCACATTAATTAAATACCTGGATTATATTTATACAACACTGCCAGAAAGTTTTTTTTTTTAATTTTGTATATTCTTTAATATTTAAAGAAAAATTATTTTTAAATCATAGTTATTATATTATAAACTATAATATGCTATGGTTATTAATAATTATCTCTATTATATTCAAAAATTAAGTAATTGATGAGAAATTTGTTTATACGCATTAGCGACAAAATCAGAATTAACCTAGAAACATATAGTTTAAAAAAACTTGTATACTGTTTAAACAAATAACGACAAATCTGTGTTAGCATATTATACAAATTTATTGTACAGTACAGTAAGTTTGACTGGATTTTTTCTTGTGTATATTACATTAACTAAAGTTATTATGAAAACGAAAGATTATTAAATTTTGAACGAAAAATATTTTATTCATTTTTTACTCACAATCAATATAATGATTATCTTATGCACGTATTACAAAATAACGACACACTTGGACAACGAATATTTTAAAACTGAGTAAAAATCAGTTTTACCAATAGTATCAACTGTAATTATCCGCCGACTGACATGAAAATGTCCGATTTAGAAGGTTGCTAGTGTTGCCACTTGCGCAAATTTTGAGTGCCGCGGCATATGCCTTGCGCGGAAACTTCGAAGCACATTTTTGCCTAAGCCGTTCGTTGTGCATAAAAATTGGCTGAGATCATATTTGTGCAGAATTTCACTATCTTTCATTTTCAAAATAACCTCAATTGGCCTCCGAGCCATAGAAAGCGCGATATTCGCAAAAAAACCGTTTTCGCAAACTTTGACCTTGAATAATTTTTTATGCCATAGTGATCTCGTTCTCGATTTTTAATATTTTCTTTAAAACACCAAAATTATTCGATTTAAAAAGGAAAATGAAGGATATAATTTGTTACATCAGAAAAGCCTAATTTCACTGGGCTACTAGTTATTTAACAAACGGACGTTAATTATTAGAATCATGGCTTACCTGATTTGTACTCGATTCAGATGGCTCGTAAATAGGATCATTATCAGAGTAGTCAATTGTAAAACTAACTGATAAAGAAGGGCAAGGGCTAGATTTGTTATCAGATTCTAGAATAATGGAAAATATATTTTACTGTTTTTACTGGTACCTAATGTAATACACATTGTTTAGAACTTACCACCATCGCTATGGTCTGTATCGTTATTGCATAATTTAGCTAATTCCACCAGCTTTCTTCCTCTTGATGTAGGTTTAGCCCTATATTTTTAAATAAAAATACCGCATTATTACAGTTACCAAACTTTTTTGACGTGAAAGCAAATGTATGAAACAAATTAATTAAAAATAGTGGAACCAAGAATTCTGAAAAGAAAGTGGCATGTTAAAGAAATAATGCAACTTCTCTTCAACTTTTCATTCCACTGCCGTATAAAATAAAACTTTCCCCGTCCAAATTTATCAAAATTATTATGAGTTGCCAATTTAAAAAATGTGATAATGACGCAATCACTAAAAAACGAATGACGTTCGATAATTGACTTTGATATGAACATTTATTTGTATTTCTGTCGAATAAAATTTAACAGATATTGTCCGATATTTTGAAAAATCTGTATCTGTCTAAACAATTAAGAAGAGAAAAAGCAGAAAGAGATACCACCTAAAGCGCAAGTTTTTAATGTTTGTGTGCTACATAAAATAGTATTTACCGCAAAATATAAAAATGGAACAAACATGGAGTCTGGCAGTAAACGATACACACGTGTTCTGATATATACATATTTTAAAATAGCAACAGAGGACCGTAAAAGCAAAGTTAGAATTATCTATTAAAATAATGCTGCAAACAAACCAAGTGTTTAAGATAGTGTGCAAGTGATGAGATAAACATAAACAACATATTTAATATAAGTGGCGTTTTTATTAATCTACCCTACTATGCTGTAAGAAATGAAGTGTTATAACTACACCGATAAAAAATATGCACCTACGAGAGGTCTGTATTGAGCTAAATGGAAAAGCACGCGGGAACAAGAAATAATAAACAAAAAGACATACTTTAGGCCACCATAAAGAAGAAAAGTACAAAACATTACGAATCTAAAAAACCCATAATCAGATAAACTAGAAATTAGAACGAGAAGAAAAAAAATGCACACAATTTATAAGCAACTATTATAATGAAATGAAATAAAGTCTTAAGAAGAACAATGCATTAATTACACCAATAACCACCACAACTGCAAAAATTACTAAAGAAAACGAAGAGAAAGATATAGGTACTGACTTAAAAATTTAGAATTAGAGGAGCGAATTTCAGACTCCATCGTGTCGTTTTTTTTTTTGGCGTAGAACCAGATCAAACATGGTAGGTTTTGTTAAGCATGTCACTGGGCATATGAAATCGTATTTCACGACATTTTTTCGAGGTCTGGACCTTTTTAAATTAAAAAAGGGAAAATATTGTATTTTAAATAAAATGTGTTTTTTTTTGTTTCCACCGCCATATCTTCAAAACTAATGTTGCTATCGACGTTGTTTTTTTTTTCAATTAAAGTACACACAATAGCGCTTTTAACTGTACTAATGGTTTTTACACACTTCGCATTTTCATTTCCTTAAAAATTAGGAAAACTAGATATTTGAATTTTACGTATTACAATTTTCACCAATCGATAAACTTTTTTATTTTTGAAAATTTTTATACACATACAGTGAAGCAAATGTAGCCCAAATATTAGAAAAGTTTTTGATATAATTATTTTTTTCCCAATGTGTACCGTTTGGCAACAGCGATTTTTTTTTAAAGCGCGCTAAATTAGTCATATGTATTATTGCGGCTCACAATGTAGGTACGTACACCGCGTATGGAAGGTAGGATTAAGATGCGTCTAGCTAATATACTCTTAACATGTATTGATCCCTCACCTTAACCGCGAATATCTCAAAAACGGAGGAACGGAAAAAATTGAAAAAATTATGAATATTGTAAATCATTCACTGAAATTTGACTAATGTACATTGGACAGTTTTGAATTGCTGCTAAGTTATATTGAAAAATGTCCTACTTTTTAAGGAAATTTTGACAATACCAGTTTTAAATCCATTATATATTTGAAAATATGCCTACTATATAAATAATATTTTAGATGCCGATAAGGCATGGTATTTTTTGTACGAGGAAATTTTTTCATAATTTTTTATTCTAAGATTTTGCAGTTATTCTAAAAAACGTGACATCATGTTTATTCGGTTATTTATCAAGGTATTTACAAAAATTTTGATAAAATAGTTAATTATATAAAATGTAAGCATTTTCAGAAAAAAGAATTGGTATATATCAAATATTAATGCAGTTATC